>CM050165.1:75486738-76024238 GCA_027410445.1 Discoglossus pictus
AGTTAATAACCAATTCTTTATCATTTAAATATACCTTCATATAATATTTTACATTATTATACCATATTATTTGGTATATTGAAAGGAACTGTCTTGATAAAATTTTATTCATTATAATAATTATGTATTCATATAACACAGCTCTGTTTATTTCATGAAGCTAAAGCTTATATATGTATTTTGTAATAAGAATTCAAATAGGCGAAATTGGCAAATATTTAAAATATGAAAACTTTAATATCAATAAATGTTATTGATATTAATATTATAATCACTAAAATTAATAGCCAAAAACTATGACAACAGAACCCTTTTTTAAATAACATTTTTTTAAAAAGCAAACATTAACTAAACAGTCCACTTTAAATGGCAGAATGTGGATGCTTCAGGCTCATCCTGCATTCTTGTTTTTTTGGACACAAACTCATCCAAGGACATCTATCTTTGCTTTCTACGGCCATCCAGCAAATGCTGGTAGCAAGACACTCCGCAAAGAACACAATGTCTCACATTTCTGCTCCCAAAACTGTCTGGATCACTGGACACAAATTACCCCAGACCGCAAAATTTTAGTGAGGAACTCAGTGGAAAGTTCTTTTTATTTCTCAGTGTCTTAGTCACTGCTTTTCTGGGCTTCCTGGATGCCCTGTTTAGCCAGTTGTTGTAGGTCCTTTTGTGTATGGCTCTCGCCTGAAGCTTGCAGCATCTCCTCAATGTCCGGAGCGTTGGCATCTCCCAGTCCAGTTGTATTGGCCAGGTCTACAATCTTCGTAATGATGGGCTGTTCTGGTTCCACATCCGTACACAGCTCTGGCCATATCATTCTCCACACTCCATTGAGACATTGCTGTGTCACTTCCTTCCAGGACAAAATCGATGTTCGATATGGCCTGCATGATGGTATACATTTGGTAAACAGAATTTTAGGTGAAGATAAAAGTCCTTGAAGGTCGCAATGACCTCCTGATCCATTGGCTGGATTAGTGAAATAGTGTTTGGTGGCAGAAAAACCACTTCTACTGGGCTGCAGCAATCAAGCTCAGACAAGTTGGTAAGGTGGCTCTAAGCGTTGAATTGGCAAATAAACAGCAAAGTGGATTTTGTAAAACCCTACATGGCTCTAGGCGTTTTGGAATGGTATACCAGCAATGGTTTGATCTTCAAATCATCAGTGGCATTACTACCCAGAAGAAGGGTTAGAAGATCTTTGGCTGCTATGAACCCAGTGCGCTCTTCTGCTAGGCAATATGAAGATGTGCCTTGGCATTCGCTTCCATAACTGTACAGTCTCGTCAAAGTTAAATACCTTTCTGGAGGATAAATGCCTCTTTCGATGATGTCTTTTAAAGTGGCTGGAAAAGCCGCAGGAGTTTTAGAGCTCATCGCTTCTCCTGTGATTTTGAGGTTATACAGGTTGTTTTTCTTGAAGCAGCCAAACTAACCTTTGTTTGCTGAAAAGCTTTCGGTCATGTCTGGTGTTTGGCTTTGTAGACTGTAGATTCTTCTGGCCTTCTCTATGATGATGGCCTGGCTGAGAGGCATGTTGTGCTCCGTTTCATCATCGATTCAGATGGAAAGCCACTTCTCCATTTACTCCAGGGCAAACCACCTGGAGCGAATAATCTTGACAGAAGATTAGTGCTGGTGGTTTTAGAAGACTTGATTTCCTCCATATTTTTAAGGATGGTGCTGATTCTGGAGGTGTGCAACTTTAAATCCGCTCCAACGTCCACTTGGCATTCTCCTTTTTCCAAGCGGGCCAGCGCCTGCATCTTCACATCCAGAGAATGCTTTGGAGTTTCATGCATGTTCTGTAATACAGTACAAAACACAATACAATTACTGTAGCTTTTATTGGACAATTAACAACCACATGATCAAAAACAAGGGAACATGAAAAATATTCTGAAGCTTGTCTCTGAATAGTTGAAGTAGGAATTGGTCACTTTCTCTTTCACCTCTCCGGTCACACTGGACACTCTTCTCAGTGCCTCTCAACTGTGCTGGCTGTACACTTCAGCCAAGTCTCACTGACATCTCTCTGGTCAGTGTCTCACAATCTTGCAGCCATTCCCCTCCTGGGTGCGCTCTCTTTCTTCAGCCATTCCCCTCCTGGGTAATCACCTTTCTGGGGTCTCCTCCTGGACTGCAACCTTTCCAGGCTTTCATATAGTGAGCATCTGCTTCTGTTCACAAACTTCATCTCAGGCCTTTCTTCACTTGGGCCTGTGTCTCCCAGGCACCTCTCTGCCTGCAGCTCCACACTCTGTCTCACAGGCTCCACACTTCCAAACAAACCTCCATCTGGAGGTAGCAGCAGGCCTTGATTGCAGCCACACCCAAGCTTTTTAAGGTGCTTGTTAACCATCTCACTCCTGGAGAGAAGTCTTGAAGTGCTCTCTACTGCCCTCTGGTGACACGCCATCAAAAAGGGGTTTAGTACAAAGCGGGGAATTACAGCTCTATGAGGGGTAGCTTTAAGCAGGGTATCTTATATATAAAAGCCAGTGTCTATAATGCTCTGTAGCCCCTTCACCCACCACGTCATAGCCCCGCCATGTGTGGATAACTCTGTAGCCCTGCTCCACCATGTCAGCTGGGGAGCAGATTGAGAGGGAGAGGAGAAAGGAGAACAAAGAAAGAAATGGAGAGATAGGAAAGTGGAGAAGAAATAAAGGCGGGAAAAGAGTGAGAGAAGAGAGGGGCAAAGAACCATTCCTCTTCCATTTACCTTTCCAGTCCCTACTAATTCCATCCTTAGAGACATACAAATTTGAACAATAGATAAGGATGAGACTTTCTGTCACCATAGCCTCACCTGGGAATCTCCCTGCTGATATCAGCATCCTGGTACCTTGTTTAATTAGTAGACAATGTTGGTTGCTTCAAGACAGCCCTGAATTTGGAAGCTGCAACCCCAATCCCACCCCGAATGCTGGTGGTCCTGTATAAACAAGTGGTGTACAAAGTTGAAGCCATAGGCCAGCCACTTTTGAAGCAGTAGAGCAACTAGTGAAAAGGAAGCTTTGGCTAGGACAAGGCACTTACAAGATTTAATTTAAATCAATGTTCCTGAGGGGGTCCATTCCCTGTGGTTTCAATATTCCCTTAAGGCCAAGCCTTTGGAAGAAGTGAGCACAATGGAGCAAGGAAACAAGACTGTATGCCTTGCAGGTGGAATAGGGGAAAAGCGTTTTCTCCTTACATCAGGTGAAAGGAAGAGTCAGGATACCTGTACTGCAGCAGGGCCGATGGGAGACTGGAAAGATGGATCTGCTGCAGCTCTTTGTGATCAGGGAGGCCAGGCTGTCTGGCCTTTAATCAAGAGAGTAACAGAGCTGGAGGAGACTGCTGGAGGAAGGCCAGCTGATGAGCGAGATGTAGAGCATCCTGCAAACAGCAGTGATCTGGGAGACAAGGTTTCCTGTTCTGCAAACAGGAGAACAACAGAACCAGAAGAGACTGTTGGAAGAAGCCCAGCTGATGAGATGACAAGCTAAGCTGTGAGAGTACAAGAGCATTGCCGATTCAGCGGGCAGGGTTCTGTTGACAGATAAGTAAGTCACCTGATTCAGCAGTCCTTTACATCAGCGCCTGAAGGCCAGGGACGTTGTGCCGTGACTGATCAGAGAGCCAAGGCTGCCTGTCCTGAAACTAGGAGAATCACTGAGCCACAGGAGGATCCAGCCTGCGGACTGCAAGCAAGTAGTAACAAACAGGAAGGCATGATGGCATACCCTAGGGAAGAGAACTAGTGAAAAACATGTTCTTGCCAATCAGCACTGCCTCTGCTTCTGCCAACAGGTCTAAGCAATTCACAGGAAGAATCTAAGGGCCTGGAGGAGAACGAGAAGAGGGGCAACCTCCCCGGGCTCTCAAAAGGAGCCCTTCAGCTTCGCCTGCCCTAATGGCCAGTGATGCCACCTAAGTAGCCAATGGACTACCAGATCTTTCCCCTTGCAGCTCCAGGAACTCCTTAATTTGCATATGAAGGACTCTCAGCAGGGTCTTGACTTGACCGCCCTTGTGTAGTGCTTTCTGAGTCTCTGGGATAAATTGCTATAACCTGATTCTCGATCGATGCCCCTGTCAAGGTTGGGTTTTGGAAATAATTGGTGTCTATTTGGTCCTACAGAAGATGTAGCTCGACAGGGTACTGTTTGGATGGAGGCTGACTTGGATCTTGGGCCATCAGCAATGACAGACTACTTCTATTCCTACCAGCTCCACTATTTGTAGGGAAAGACTTGTTGGGGGTCAATGTATTGGGATGGGGGCCTCCAGCATTGGATGAATTTCTTCTACACCAGCCAAATTAATGGGGCTCTATGCCACCTGTGCCTTACCACAATACTAATGGCTCATTCCCCAATGGAATGTAGCCCTATTGCGAAGACTCACAGGACTGCTTGAACATTGAGAAGGGGCCCAGAAGGTTTTGCCACTATTTGTTTGGCACTTGGGACTCTGGCAGATAAGCAAAGAATTGTCTGTTGCTAGGGGGAGCTTGAAGCCTGATGGTCCCTACTGAAAAACTCTCCCTGAAAGAGATATGCGCTATCTATGCCTTCCTCCCCAATTTATCTTTCCAGAACCTACTCGTCACAAGAGAAATGTGAACAATGGATAAGATTGAGACTTCCTGGCACAGCAGCCACACCTGATACCAGCATCCTGGTACATTGTTAAATTAGTGGACAATGGAAGAGATTCAAGGGGGAGGGAAGTTTAAGGGGGGTATCTCGACATGTTGGTTGTTTTCAGTTTAACTGATTACGGGCAGGCAATTTAATTATGTTTGTGGACTGAACCAAAGTTGTACGTTTCAGTTTGCCTATAAATATTCGGTTGAAAATAAAGTGATTAACACCCTCTTGGAGCAAAATACAAGTTTCTGAACTGTATCTCTGGGGATCTCATGCGAGCAAATTAACTTTAAGCTCTGAAACTTAGAGCTCTTCCCTAGCAAAAGAAGGGGATGCCCCCCTGCTCATCTAGCTGACTATATTGTTCCAGAGTTCCAGCTCCTGTCCAGCATCCAGGAGGTTGAATGCTACATATCCCTCACAGATCCAGAATGACAAGCTAAGCTGTAAGAGTTCCAGAGCATTGCCTTGCCAGCTGGTCGGATTCTGTTGACAAAGGAGTAAGTCACCTAATTCAGCAGTCCTCTACATCAGCGCCTGAAGGCCAGGAATGTTGTACCATGACTAATATATATATACACTAGAGAATTGCCCATCAAAAAATGACAGCAATGAAATTGTAAGGTAGCTAATGCTGTTTGGTGTGTACTACTGAAAAATATAATACATTAATAAATTAATATACTTTACCTATTTTGAAGCATTGTGTTAAAGAGCTGGCAATCTGTTTTGATGTTGTTGCAGCATTAGTGGTGTGGAGCTGCTGTGTAAGCGTGCTGAATGTGTGCAGTGTAATAGTGTGCGTGAGACAAAACCGCTAGCGTAGTTGTGTACTTCCGCATTGGCGTAAAATGTGTCTTAACGGAATATCTGTAGGTCGTTAGTGGTGTTTTGCGAGTTTCTTGTGGTGTTTTGCGTGTTTAGAGTGCTGTAGCCTTGTTTTGTTCGGCGGCCATTTTTTCTCTCGCATAGCGGATTTTTTAGTGTTCAAACTGTTTTATTTTTAGTTAAATGAAGGTGTAAGTTGTTTTTTTGAGGTCCTGGATGCTTCCTCTTGCTGTAAGTAAGCTATTTATGTATGTGCTGTGTGTATTTATTGTGTTTTGAATTTTGTAATGTTCGCGAGTTGCATCCGATTGTTGCAAAATCGTAATGTGTGTTAACGTGTCTCGTATGTTGTTTGCGTTGCGAGGTAAAGTTTGTGAGGGTCGTAGTTGGTGTGTCGTGTTGTTGTCGTGTTGTTTGCGCTGCGACAAAGTTTGCGAGGGTCGCAGTTGATGGCCAGCAACTAAGGCCCTCGCCCGCGCGTGAGCAGCAGCTCTGGCTGGCTCGCCTGCTCACAACTATATATGTGATATATATATATATATATATCATTTCAATTTATAATACAGCAATATTCAGATTAGCTCCAGCATTTAATAAATGCATATATAATGTAAAGATTTCAAAAACAAGTATTTTTACTTACTTCCATGGACAGTCATCAGTACGCGTGTGCAGATAGTTAAAACTGACCTAAGTTCTGCTGCAAGCAGACTGTTAATACTAATAAAAATGAATCCAGGGAATGTATGTCCCCATTACCTATACCCCCATCAACTACTATTAAAATTAATAATCAAGGGGCCATGAAGCACCGCTCATCATCCCTTGTTCTTTTACCAAGGCCCACTCTAGCCATTACTTATGTGGGCTAGGGTGGGCCATCACTCATATCCTATCTAACCATAAAAAAAGGCCAAAACCTCCCTCAAGGACCCCATTACAACCTCCATGGGTGTCTTTATTGATCCATTTTTCCCCTAGGCCTTATCCCCCACAGGGGTTCCTATGGATTCCCATAGTCACTAATCTTAACTCGCTACTATAGTGGTCTTTATGGCAGCTTCTCTTCAATATGAGCATATAAAAATGCAGCACTGATCGTTGTGAACCGTTGCAACCTTGAAAATTAAATACATCTGCATCACAACCTTTGACACTATAAACAAAACAAAAGAAACTACTTTATTATATTCATTTTTTTTTTGTTCTTTTTAAAAACATTGTTCCAATTTATCAAGCTTTTTATTCATAGGACCATATAGAAACTGACCAAAGTGGTCAATTAAATATACAAATTTCTAGAAAATTGTCAGCATTGTCTTGCCATTAGGTCTCGTCCTCTACACTAATCAAGAACATTGCCAAACAATTCCAAACAGAGGTAGACATTAGCATGCTGTACAATGCATACTATACATCAAGAATTAGATTTTTGTAGAGAAAAATGTTTTTAAGATAATAAAAGTTAATTAAGCAACTTCTATGTATATTATTCTACATCTGTTCATTTACGTGTAAAAAAAGGAATTACAACTAAATGAATAGGCTATGTTTATTTTGTTCTACACAGAATATATATGTTGGTTTGGACCCCAAGCCAAAAAAAGTATGGCTTAGAACTTCTTCAAATTAAATAAACAAGCTCTTCACTGAAGGATATTCATTTACCTTAATATTTCCTGCACTGAATGTGTAGCAATGATCCTAAAAGCATACGTGTCTGGTAGGAGCGAAATGCAGTCGCCAGATTTCAACCAATGCCATTCATTTCTCTCAAGTGGTAGAAATTTGTTTTCCTTAGCTTCTTGGTAAAAACATGGATTTACATGTACCTGCAAGAAAGAATTGACAATTCTGTATTTCTGTGAAGTTAAAGAACCAAATAATTATATACAGAACACACAAGCTCTTTCGACTGTGATGTCTAAATAATGCAGACAAGTTTCATTTACCCTTTGCAAAGAAAAAAAGGAGGAGGAGGGGGAGAGATAGCGCACAAAAAACTTTTTAAACTTCAAATCACATGAGGTATTTGGCTAGCGTCTTGTCACTGAATCCCATTTCATTAACAAATTATATATCCACAACCATAAAAATTGGCGGATGAAATTGATCACATCGTATTCATATATAGATGTTCACACATCTAATGTTTGATGACTATGTATACCTTCAAAATCACAAGTATAAATACATATAGACGTAATCATTCAAGAAAAAGATTAAGGCAACAAAGTGAAGATCGAACCATTCAGAGGGAGGGCTCCAGTCAGCAACCAGTTCCACCTGTGGGATTTAGTGACCAGGCACAAGCTAAATGTGATTTGAGGTTCCAAAATGTTTTTGTGCGCTCTCTCTCTCCCCCTCCTCCTGTTGATCTGAGACCGCAACACACTACCAAAAAAAGCAGAAAGAGATATCGCCCACAAATTTCCTTGAACACCCATTCATGAGCCCCAACTATCGCATTGGGATTTATCAGTCCCAATACATATTCTCCAAGTTTCATGTACCATCACAAAAATGCAAGTATAAAATACAAGTTCATATTGGATATATCCAGCACTTTCATATGTTTCCTTTGGCTTCACAATGTTTTAGTATTAGTAATAAACTGTAGACTTAGTGATATTATGGCATGATTTTACAACTTGACACAGAATTCTATCACCACTGTACAGAAACAATATCGATATTACATTCTGGTCTTAATGGTGTCTCAGTAGTGCAAAGAACTAGCACTTCTTTATTTCCATATCCAAAACTTTTCTAGAACCAGATGTTCGTATTTCTAAGGAGCAAGAAAAAATTAAGGAATATGCACACTACAGTAAAAGAGAAAATACTATGTTCATTTTTAGCAAATCTATAGATTAGATTGCTGCAGTCCAAAATAATAGGTGCAGTGAAAATCATATACTCTACTCCGGGGCAGAGCTACCAGTGGTGAAGGTTCAAGTTCTCTGTAGTGTAGGGCCCCTCTGCCGCCTCCTCCAACCCAGCCTGCCACAACCCCCAAGGCCCCCCTAGGAGGAGGGCCCCTCCTTGGCCACACACGCCTTTCTGGAATTTTGTCTATGCCTGTTTAAAAAAAAAAAAAAGCACTTCTACTGAAGCTCCAAGACGTGTCAGTGTGGCGCAGTTCAGCATGCTAGGGATGTGTATCAAGGAAGAGGTGAGAAATAGCAAGATCTGGATGGTGGCAAAGTACAGGAGGATGGGTTCTCTGCGGGGGGACAAAAGGAGATAGGGTTGGGTGCTGTATTGGGATGGATTATGGGATGGCTTCTGTGGCTGCTGATGAGAACTGCGTGCTCTGTAGGAATGGAGACTAAGAGGGGTAGGTTCTGAATGGGATAGATGTTGAGAGGAACTGGTTGCTATGTGAAGAAGGCTTCGTGCAGGCAGGAGAGAAGGAGAGGTGAGCCCCGAGGGGCACTTAATGAGTTGGAACCAAAGGGACCCACATTTTTTTTTTGCACCAGGCCCTTCATTGTCTAGCTGTGTCACGGACTACAACTTTATGCACCACTCCCACTCTCTTTTCAATTCCATGGCCCAACACACACTCTACACAGCATTCACCAAACACATGCTGTCTACCACCCCTTTGTTCATTTTTACAATTATTATTTAAACTCCCTCTCTTCATCTTACATCCACTACTCCACAGCTTGTTCTTCACTTTATTGAAGGTCAAAAAAGAAGCAAGGATCAGCTTGGTGCATTGTGTGTTTATACAATTGCAGTAAACATTTTTGCAGTAATCTCAGTAATCTGCACTTATCTTTTAATATCATTAATTGCTTTGATGCAGAGACATATCTTTTGTTCCCATCTTGAAGTACTGAGAAAGATTCCCACGCACAATGTGCCCATTGCCATGTCCGTGAAAATCCTCATCATTATTTGCTTGTCCCATTGAGTCACAGTAATAAGCTTTCTGTTTCAACAAACTTGTGTTGGAAACATTAACACAAATGATTAAAAACTGAAACAGTGGGAAATTGAGCGTTCTAGAGGCTTAGCCTGCATGTCCGTAAAATACATCAATAGAAAGCACCAGGAAAGACACTACACAGTTGTTTAATACTTTAATGTAGGAAGGTAATGTTTTTTTTTTTCCTTTTATGGATATTTCTAAGAACCAAATGCATAATACATAAAGGATGCATAAGACTCTATTATAGGTGTTGCAAATGTGCTGTAATTATAAAGTAAATTAGGCCATGGTAGTTGACTAGTTCATGAGAGTACTTGATTTCTGCTACTGCTCTTTTTATTCCCTAGCTTGAAGAGGTTTATGTTTAACAGTACAAGGCTGCTCTAATTATTTTAGATAAGAAACTCATGAAGTGAGAAAGTCAGAAAGAGCTGTAGAGATGTAGTAGGAGTCAAAGTACTTCGCTAACCACCAATAAGTAATTTAGGTAATTTAAGCTTGCAAGTTTTCAAATCATGTATCAGTGCTTTGGAAACAGGCACTTTGTACATTTGATTTTAAGCTCAAAAACAGGGCCCTCCATTCTTTGTAAAGTGTTCATTTTGTTTTTGCCATGTAATTAACCCCTGTATATCGCTACAGAATATGTTGGCACGTTACAAATAAAGATAATAATTTACAAAGACCATCTTTTTTAAATATTTAAGAAAACATTACTCTATTTTTCAAAGTTCTTTCTGGAACGGTAAGATATCTTGTATGCACTTCTAAGATTGTGAAATGAAAAAAGTACACACATTTTACATTTGAAAACTGTATAATAACAAAATACACAATGCATTTTACCTCCAGCAAACAATATCAAGTTGTATTCTTAAACATGGTCTTATATATTCCTCCATTACCAATTAACTCTACCTCTTGCCACCAGTGATTTTACCATTTTGCTATGGGTAAGATAAAAGGGTCCCTGCATTAGGAAGTCCTTGTAAGAATTTGAGGGACAAATATTGCTTGCCTGTCACTGCTTTAGAGGGATTGATAAAGAGTAATAGAGAACCTCCCAGTACATAAACATGGAGAGTGCCAGTCAGTGCGCTAGTTTTAAATGGACATGATTAAAACCATTTAATCTAATTAAGAGACAATGTTTAATCTTTAAATCACGAATTTTTCATGAAAAAAAAAATGTGCAATGAAAAAATTAAATCATACAAAGAGGAGCATACAGACTATGCAGTAAGACTATTTTATTGACACATAACACAGTGCGCATCTGATTGGCAAAGGGTTGCCTTCTCTGCTGAGTTACGTTTTCTGCTCCACAGATTGGGTTATCAATCCATACTTGCAGATCAAGTACACCCAAACATGTTGACTGACTTCCCTGGAGTGGATGGGAAATGCCAGCAGGACAATGCACAACAAAGACTTCCAAGTACTTGCTTGGCCTCCAAATTCCCCGCACTTGAACCCCATCAAGCACTTGTTTGATCCCCTTGATCGCCTTGTTAACCACATGGATCTTCCACCACGCACTTTTCAGCGTCTTTCGAATGCACTGCAGTATGCATGGCTCCAGATACCTTTGCCAACCTCCCAGCATTTTATTGACTCACTGCCACGCCGTCTAGCTGCTGTCCATACTGCACACAAAGGTTATTCGGGAATATATGCTGGTGGTTATATATATATATAAATATATATATATACAACGTATTGGTCCGAATATAAGCCGCACCTTTATTCCGATTTTTGAGCTTGCGAGTTAAGGGTGCGGCTTATATTCGCGACCGTCAAAAAATCATTGTCGATTTGCGAACTTTGCTTGTAAAGCGTACGACTTCTATTCGTGAATGCAAAATTACTGCCGATTTGCGCGATTGCGAGTTAAGGGTGCCGATTTTCGTGCTTTAGATTGCGGTATTGAATAGTGATTTACGGTTTTAGTGATTCTAACATCGGGTAAAACCTGTAACCTGCAAAGAAAGCCTGTTTCTTGCAATGGCTGATCACTTTGAGAGTCTTTTTCTCTACAATTTTACGGGTGCAGCTTATATTTGAGTACTATCTTTTTTCAATTTTTTCGCCTTGCGGCTTATATTTCGGACCAACAGTACAGTAGTGTATGTATATTTTTATATATATATATATATATATATATATATATATATATATATATATATATATATATATATATATACACATACACACACACACACACACACATACATATACATATAGAGTCAGGTCCATGAATATTGGGACATCGACACAATTCTAATCTTTTTGGCTCTATACACCACCACAATGGATTTAAAATTAAACGAACAAGATGTGCTTTAACTGCAGACTTTCAGCTTTAATTTGAGGGTATTTACATCCAAATCAGGTGAAAGGTGTAGGAATTACAACAGTTTGTATATGTGCCGCCCACTTTTTAAGGGACCAAAAGTAATGGGACAGATTAACAGTCATAAATCAAACTTTCACTTTTTAATACTTGGTTGCAAATCCTTTGCAGTCAATTACAGCCTGAAGTCTGGAACGCATAGACATCACCAGACGCTGGGTTTCTTCCCTGGTGATGCTCTACCAGGCCTCTACTGCAACTGTCTTCAGTTCCTGCTTGTTCTTGGGGTATTTTCCCTTCAGTTTTGTCTTCAGCAAGTGAAATGCATGCTCAATCGGATTCAGGTCAGGTGATTGACTTGGCCATTGCATAACATTCCACTTCTTTCCCTTAAAAAAACTCTTTGGTTGCTTTTGCAGTAAGCTTCGGGTCATCGTCCATCTGCACTGTGAAGCTCCGTCCAATGAGTTCTGAAGCATTTGGCTGAATATAAGCAGATAATATAGCCCGAAACACTTCAGAATTCATCCTGCTGCTTTTGTCAGCAGTCACATCATCAATAAATAATAGAGAACCAGTTCCATTGGCAGCCATACATGCCCACGCCATGACACTACCACCACCATGCTTCACTGATGAGGTGGTATGCTTTGGATCATGAGCAGTTCCTTTCCTTCTCCATACTCTTCTCTTCCCATCACTCTGGTATAAGTTGATCTTAGTCTCATCTGTCCCTAGGATGTTGTTCCAGAACTGTGAAGGCTTTTTTAGATGTTGTTTTGCAAACTCTAATCTGGCCTAACTGTTTTTGAGGCTCACCAATGGTTTACATCTTGTGGTGAACCCTCTGTATTCACTCTGGTGAAGTCTTCTCTTGATTGTTGACTTTGACACACATACACCTTCCTCCTGGGGAGTGTTCTTGATCTGGCCAACTGTTGTGAAGGGTGTTTTCTTCACCAGGGAAATAATTCTTTGGTCATCCACCACAGTTGTTTTCCGTGGCCTTCCGGGTCTTTTGGTGTTGCTGAGCTCCTTGGTGCATTCTTTCTTTTTAAGGATGTTCCAAACAGTTGATTTGGCCACACCTAATGTTTTTGCTGTCTCTCTGATGGGTATGTTTTGTTTTTTCAGCCTAATGATGGCTTGCTTCACTGATAGTGACAGCTCTTTGGATCTCATATTGAGGGTTGACAGCAACAGATTCTAAATGCAAATAGCACACTTGAAATTTACTCTGGACCTTTTATCTGCTCCTTGTAAATGGGATAATGAGGGAATAACACACACCTGGCCATGGAACAGCTGAGCAGCCAATTGTCCCATTACTTTTGGTCCCTTAAAAAGTGGGAGGCACATATACAAACTGTTGTAATTCCTACACCGTTCACCTGATTTGGATGTAAATACCCTCAAATAAAGCTGAAAGTCTGCAGTTAAAGCACATACATACATATATATATATAAACATACATTATATATATATATATATATATATATATATATATATATATATATCCATATATATCCCGGTTGCTATTCAATTGCTCCGGGAACCCTCTCTGCAAGGCAAAAACCGAGCCGCAGCTTACTAGCAGCAAAAAGGTCGCGCAGGCACACAATTAAGCACATAACAAAGCCATAATAAAGCCATCCTACACTCTGAGGAGACTATAAAGTGATTGTAGGTGTTAGCATTCATAGCACAACATTCCCCTACACTCAAATCCGTAAATAATTTTTATTTTAATTTATGTCAAATATCCATGTAAAAAGTCCAGAGGGCTTGGAGCACCTCAGACCCGCCCACGCTGCGGCCGTAAAATAAACAGTTAATGAAATACCGGATTTGGGCTGATGTGCAAGCTTGAGAGGGGGTTGCTATTAATCCTCATGTCCCCCATTATGATCCATAGCATTGACAGGGCTTGACAGGGCTTTACAGTGCTGTCTTGAATTTATATTTGCTTTTAAAGATTTCTGAGCTTACGGCCGGTTGCAAGATATACGGCCGGCCGTAAGGGGATATCCTTGCGGCGCCGTCTATTTGAATTGCAAGGTAACGGGAGCCCCGCAAGGAATCGCAGCTTTGCGGCCGATTTACGGACGATAATAGAATGAGGCCCAAAGTAAATAAATAATAAAAGTAGCCGCTAATGTTCTGCCTTTGCTTGATTACCTACACCCTAAACCATGTTCCTGTTGGCCCTTGGAAAACAATAACACATAACATTTTAGCACTCTCTATTTTAAATTCTCTTCCCCTGTACAACAGGTAACCAAACATGTACATTAATATAATCACCACCTAAATATCATATCCGCATACCGTTTTGTACAGAACACACTGCGTGTGCAAATTTTATATTTCTTCTTAAAATATATTTTTATGCATTTTCCATAGATAAATCAAACCATGGTTTTACGGTCTAACTGCTGGAGAGCGCCTGTCTGGAAGTTTGCGGCTACAGCCTTATTCCAATTCCTGTGAAGATCAGGCCAAGACAGCTTGTTCCCATGGAGACTAGACATGAATGGACTCCATCAAAATAATCCTGATGAAGTGCAAAATATTCACAATTATTTTTATTAAAAAATGAATTTAACATAAGCCGTCATAAAAAGCTGCATAAAAACTGGAAGTTGCATTTTAAGATGCCACGCTCCACGACATACAAAAAGCCAATATATGGCTGTTGAACTATATTTACTATTAAAAAAAGTAACACTGCATTAAATGGACACTATAGTCCCATATTGGCAGAGTTCTCTTTTAAAATAGAATTAATAATGGGCAAAATTATTTAAGAATATACAAAAATAAGAACATTTAATTCAGCAGCTGTTCTATGTAGTTATATGTAGTCTTACAGATTTCTGTTGCAGTCTTATTTATTGAAAGGCAAGTAAACAAAATCAATTATTTGTTATAAAAGTGCAAATAGCAATTCACTGATCAGGGATGAGCTCATCTTTCCTCCAAAGTTCACACCAACATGATAAGAAAAGTGTGTGTGCAAAAAGGGTAAGGAAAAGTGTATCCAAAAAGGGTAAAGCCTTATATACAACAATGTGGCTAGGACCACATACATAATACAGAAAGATTGAATTTGTTTTTTTACTTAAACAAAAGTAAAGCCCATTATAATTGTTAGTTCTTTCAAACAGCATACAAATATTGTATTACACACAGTGTCCTTTTATACTTTTAGATATTTTAAATTATACCCACTGCACAATTATTAATACAGAGGTGTGTATATAGTATTTTACATCATGTTGTTCTGTCTTCCAACATAAGGACAAGAATCCCACATCTTCTCATTCTTGCATTTGAAAGAGGTAGGTAAAAATATTTCACATTGTCTTTCTTTTTTTTTGCAAACAAGGATGCAGTTCTTACTTAACCGCTTTAAAAACATATATGAGGATGTAAATGATATAGGGATGAATTTTAGCAACGTGGAAGGTAATGGTATCTATAGATTATCACATATATAGTTGTGAGCATACGAGTTGTTGCTAACGCTTGCGGGCTCACGTCGAAGGCGCTCCTTGCCAGCAACTGCGACCCTCGCAAACTTTACGTCGTAATGCAAACAACATACGACACAGCAACTGCGACCCTCGCAAACATTACGTCGTAACGCAAACAACATACGAGACACGTTACCACTCATTACGACCTCGCAAAAATCAGCCGCAACCCGCGGACAGGAAAAAATTAAAAACACAATAAATACACACAACACATACATAAAAAGCTTACCTACAGCAAGAGGGAGCACCCAGGACCTCAAAAAATGAAGTTACACCTTAATTTAACTCAAAATAAAAAAGAGTTTAGACACTCAAAAATTCTCTAAAGCGAGAGAAAAAATGGCCGCCGAACAAAACGAAAACGAGGCTACAGCACTCTAATCACGCAAAACACCACAAGAAACATGCAAAAAACCACAAGAAACACGCAAAACCCCACAAAACACCTACGGATATTCCGCTAAGACGTATACCACACATTACCCGCCATTTTAGAACAATGTGGAAGTACACATCTACGCTAACTGTTTGGTCTCGTGCACGCACACTATTACACTGCACACGTTCATCACGCTTACACAGCAGCGTCACACCACTAATGCTGCAGCAACATCAAAACAGATTGCCAGCTCTTCAACACAATGCTTCCTGCATATATTACTTCAAAATAGGTAAAGTATATTATTTTATTAATCTATTAGTTATTTTATTATTATACACCAAATAGCATTAGCTCACTTACAATTTCATTGCCGTCATTTTTTGACAGGCAATTCGCTAGTATGGATATAATTTTAAAATCAACAAAATGAAAACAGAGAAATGAAGAAAAACTACTGTATAAAAAAAAACACTATGCAGTTATGGATGCTTCAAGATGGCTGAGGGATTCTTAAATATGGTACATAGCTCTTGCCAATTTAGCATTTTGTGTTGGACACTATAGGCCTTATTCTATTGCAACAGTTACAGAGCAATTCAATTGAACAAGCCTGCAACTTCATGGCTGAAAGCCTTAACTGTAAACCACGCAATCATAAGTAGCATTTCTGAGCGTGATACTGATCAATTAAGCAAGCCCGTAACTACCAATGTAGAAACAGTAAATGAGACTGTCATCATTACATCAGTAAAACATGGAGGTTACATGTCAATCAATTAGCGTTTGGGGGTCCGATCGGATCAGACTCGCGATCCGGCAATGTACAAAGTAATAAAAATGAAGGAAGGAAATGTTCTAGTCCATGCGAGAGGGCTGATATGTACTTCTTGATTCCTGGGATCAATATAACATGAAAATAAAACGTAAAAACTATTTATTTTTTTATTGCAGAGTTGCAAGCTTGAGACTGTTGCACAATTAATTCTAATGTCTTTCATCACTTTCCCCATCTTTTAAAGTGAAGGAGGGATTTTTTATCTGCATTTACAGTGCTATGATCAAGTGTTAACCCCCTTCCGAGTCCTATCTGGTAAATGTAGGATTTTCTTTTACATTTGCCATTTACGGGTGTGAAAACATTTGAGGGCTTGAGGAATTGTAGCAACTGTATAGTGATTTGCGATTGTAACATTTGAAACAGCAAAGGCTTAGATGGTCTGGAGTTACAATTTTGACAACCGCAGGGATTTTCCGCCTGTAACCCGCAAATCATTTGCGGGTAGCTTAAAAGAAGCCAATTGAATAGCAAATTAGTTTATGGTCTATATTACGGGCCTAAGGAACCAACAATTGCGCAATTGAATAAGGCCCTACGTCTGTCGGGTGCAAGTTACCATGTGAGAAGTAATAATATATATGAGGGTGTACATAACATGTAGAATGCTTATGAGTTAATTATTAAAATATGGAACATAACAGTAAATATAAAGAATATGAATGTCATTATAGTAGACCAAAGAGGGTTAAAAAGTATGCTCATGTTTAATCTACATGATGAATGTAAGATAAAGTAAAGTAGAGTAATGGAGAAAAGACTACCATATGAAAAGCACTATGTATGCAAGTATGGATTAAGTTGATTAAGTATAATGACTGAAAGGGATTCTGAAATGTGGTATATAATTCTCAGTAATTACATATTTTGCGTTGGAGGAGTTGTGCCAGAGTAACACAGCAGTTACATATCCATATTGTATTTTTGAAGGAATATCAATCTTGAGATGAGAAATGTCGCTAGATCCAAGGAAGACTATATAAAATATGGAGTACTTTTCAATATTTACCATTTAAAAGGCAGTAGCAATCTATCAAATGGAACCTGGTTATATCCCAAAACTTGAGAGAAAAAGGAGGAGAAACACATTTCGGTGTCTTGAGTAAGCCCAGGATTTGTGATGGGGTCAGCAGCCTTCCAGCATGTTCGGTAGTTGGAGTATCAAAAAGAAAGAAAAAAAAGCTCTGAGTAGGCACCATAGAACAGCTCAGTAGTGATGTAAGAACCGAAATGGTAGGGACCGGTAACAGCAAAACAACCAATACAATACTTTGTTTTCAATTACTGGTCTATATCCTTTAGAGTCCAAGTTTACACTCTTCTTCTGCAGATTGCTCCTCAACTCCACACCTCTGTCTATGCCCTTCTTTAGCTTCAGACAACAGTATGGACACTCCTCTCTGGTGTCCCTTTTCCCAACTCCAATCAGCTGTACAAACTACTAGTCTTTTCTAAACTCCAGTAAATACCTCACAGGGGGAGAGCCAGGAAGCCTGGGAGTGAGGTTGCAAATGATCTACAGCCATATTTGTGGGTTTTCGTCAATCCAAAATCAGCTAAGCGAGGAAAAAAATGGAGGAAGAAAAATTTTACAAATTCTGCAACTGGATGAAAACGAGGCTCAGCAAAGCCAAGCACGCGGGACCTAGAAAACACACAACAGCAAAGACAGTAACACTTACACCAACAACGCCACGCACGCAAGACTTTGAAAATAAAAGAAACGTCCTTCAGCACGTAACACACAAACATTCAGCTGACACGCACAGGAGAAACACTCAGAGAAGGGACAGGGGGGGAGATGGTGAAAAGAGACACATGGCATTCCCAAGCACAAAACTTGCAGGTTAACGAATTCTGCAAAAGACTGGAGGAAAGGCTCGCAATGAGCGCCAAACGCGCTTATTGTGAGCCACAAAATCAGCACCAAAAAAGGTGCTGATCACGGGGCTCACGATGAGCACCGAAAGCGAGAGAGGCTTGCAATGAGCGCCAAAGGTTGTCAGTGCAAAGCAAGAAAGTTCAGGTACACACGGGAGAGGCTCGAAATGAGCGCCGAAGGTGCTTAGAGGAGCAAAAGCCTCACATTGTGTGGCAAACAGCATTGCTAGCCTTACATTTTTAAGCCCATCATTGATGACGGGCAAGTCACTAGTATATAATAATTTGTTTATATATACTGTTGGAAGTCTTTTGTAGTGTGTGCATCTTGACATACTTTTGTCTTGGACTATTTATACAAAGATTCTTTTCTAGTTTCCAAGAAAACTTATTTAATTATAGAAGTCTTTTCAGCACAAAAGGGTTCATTATTTTTTAACAATCTATTAACGTTGACTAAATCCCTGGAGCACTTCTACTGAATAAGACTTCTTTTGATTTCTTTTTTGCGATTGATAACGAATACTACCCTTTTCCTGTGATATCTATTTTCTCTTAGCAGCATAATTAATTAAGAGTAAGAGCCTCCTGAAATAATTATGTTTTTACATTTTTAAGAAAGCATAAATACTTGGTTCATAGTATTATACTTGTAAATAAAACTTGTAAAAAAAAAGTTTATTTCTTCATACTGTTAGGCAAAATGATTCAAATAGCTGTTTGGAATTAATTGCAATTAATATATTTCCTTTTTTTAAATCTAATTTTATTTATTTTTAATGAGTCGCAGGTGGGGAGAACCCATTTATTACATTTTAACTAATAAGGTACACATTATGGCATTGTTACATTTTCATTGTTACGGTATGTTCTTTCTCTGGCATAGACATAGGATCTCTGTGGCACTATTTGTTCCGTTCTGGAGTTTTTTTGCATGTGGATCTGGAATATTATAAGGCCTCTGCTAATCTGCATTACAGTATAATGTTTGAGGAAAGGCAGATGCAATCAACTCCGTTTACAAGAAAGTCATATTGTTTTATTTAAGCCACATAAATACAACACTGCAAAACCTGTTGTACAGTAACTAGGTAAACAGTGTGAATCCATTGAGACACTGCAGAATTTGCATTAAGTACAATAAATATTGATTTTTTTGGGGTTCTAAAAGGATGCTTAGCACTTCTAGCTTTCCATACACACCTGTCCAGTCCCCATGTTATACTATGATCTTTCCATTATTTTTTCAACTCAATTTGGCTTTATGTACTAACACAGGAGTTGGAGAGGACTTGATGAAAAGAATATAGCCCATTCTACTCATTCAGATGGTTCTATTTATTCACTCCAGTGATTGCCATTTATGAAGTTATTTTCCTATTTATATAAGGCTGTATAGTGAAGTTAACATTACGGATACAGAACCAACACCATTTCATCTACTGTCTTTTAAATATATCACATTTATGACAAATCAATTTCTCCAAGTGTTAAAAGACATATTTTTAACCCCCAAAAGAGAGGTTAGTATTTTAGAAATGTTTATTTTAGAGATACCAGATGATGCTTCAACGGTTTGATGTTAAATGGCCAAAACTAAAAAAAGTTGTTAAAAATATTTGTATGTAGTTATTGCAATAAATGTACCTAACCCAATAACAAAAATCAATATCTAACCCCAATTACAATAAGTGTACTATTATTATTACTACTTATATTAAAAGCAGAATATTAGACATGAGGAGTTGGCTAGTTTTTATACAAGACAAGTCCAAAAAGGTCAAACGAAATTTGAGGATAAAGTATTAAAAAGAAAAGTGATTAGCTATAATGGATCCTATTACCTTTGTGTGCCCACTTACTCATGCAAATGACATATTTTCTCTGGCATAGAAAAGGCTTAATTACTTCACATTATCACAAAAACATTTTTAGAACATACTTGTATTTACAAGTAGATGTATAAATCACTTATTCTAGAAATGATCAGGCAACACTCACGAACGTCTTGCTATTCTATTTAATCAGATGAGAAAGATTAAAGGATATCCAAGTCTAACTGAAAAGAGACAATAATCAATTCAAGTGCTTTTCTGGGTAAGGAGTGTGGGATTAAAATAATAGTATCTCCCTATAGTGTGCAATTTCCACTGTGGAGTATTTCCTATCATTTACTTAAAAGAGCACGTTTTAATATTGCAAAATGATTTTTGCATGAAAAATGCTGTTGAGGATAAGATGCTATTAACCTAGGTACAATGACGGTACCTCCTATTGACAAAGTCAAAATCTGGGTGATGTGAGGTCACAGCAGCAAACTAGTTATTGCAGGAACTCCGTGTGTGGACGGATAGCTCAATATGCACCTATGTCATTTGGATTAAACCTCCTAAATACAATAATCCTTAAATCCTACACAGCAGCGCATAAGAACTTAAAGACCATGCCCCTGCTCTAAAGTGAGTTTGCAGGGGAATGTCTTACATGTTACAAATTTCTGGCAAAAATATCAACTTTTGTGCATTGAAAAGGTGATTGGACATAACTAAAGTCAATTTAGGAGTCTGAAGGTCTACATGTTAAAAGTACATCAAACGAGGGGAGAACAAATACTCAATATTTCATCCGAAGATTAAATTAAACTAGGAACGTAAAATAAGATAACAACATTTCTCTTAAGGTTCTAGATTTTTCACAAATTATATTGGATCATGTTGGCTTTTCTTATAATTACTAGCGAATTGCCCGTCAAAAAATGACGGCAATGAAATTGTAAGGTAGCTAATGTTGTTTGGTGTGTAATAGTAAAGATATAATACATTAATAAATGAATATACTTTACCTATTTGGAAGCATTGTGTTGAAGAGATGTGAATGTGTTTTGACATTGCTGCAGCATTAGTGGTGTGGAGCTGCTGTGTAAGCGTGCTGAATGTGTGCAGTGTAATACTGTGCGTGCGCGAGTCGAAACCGTGCGCGTAGTGTCGTACTTCCGCATTTGCGTTAAATGGCGGTTTATGTGTGTTGTGCGTCTTTGCGTATTGTCCGTTGTTTGTTTGTAGTGGTTTTCGAGTTTCGTGTGGTGTTTTGCGAGTGTGGTGTGGTGTTTTACGTCTGGAGAGTGCTGTAGCCTCGTTTTCGTTTTGTCCGTCGGCCATTTTTTCTCTCGCTTAGCGATTTTATTAGTGTCTAAAGTGTTTTATTTTTATTTAAATGAAGGTGTAACTTGTTTTTTTGAGGTGCTGGATGGTTCCTCTTGCTGTAGGTAAGCTTTTTATGTGTGTGTGTTGTGTGTATTTATTGTGTTTTAAATGTTTGTATGTCGGCGTGTTGCGTCCGATGTTTGCGAGGTCGTAATGTGTGGTAACGTGTTTCGTATGTTGTTTGCGTTCCTCGTAAAATTTAGCGAGTGTCGTCATTTGTGTGTCGTGTTTTTTGAGTAGCGACGTGAAGTTTGCGAGGGTTTGAGGCCCTTGCCCAGTGACATCGCCAGCAACTGAGGCCCTCGCTTCGCGAGGGGCCTCAGTTGCTGGCATGGAGCGCCTTCGGCGCTCCATGCCAGCAACTGAGGCCCTTGCCCCGTGACCTCGCCAGCAACTGAGGCCCTTGCCCAGTGACCTCGCTACGCGAGGGCCGCGGCTCGCTACGCGAGCCCGCAAGCGTGAGCAACGACCCGTACGCTCACAACTATATATGTGATAAAGAAGATGTCCTGTTGTTTGGTTCTTTATACTTTGATGTAAAACATGCAGCACATTTCTTTTATGCTAAAATAGCATGATATTTGCTCTATATTAGTTAAGATAAGGCTATTTCCCTGTCTAAACATCACCATGCAACCTAAGGAAAGCAGATCAAAAAGAAACCAATCAAAAGAACAAGGACATAAGAGACAAAAAGACACATGAAATGTTCTGCCACGTATGTATTTTAACCAAATCAAAAATGTTTCTCTGTGATCTTTATGGATTCTGATTACGTGTCCTACATTATGACAATGTACCCACAATGTGAAGCATAACAGTCCACAGCAGTTTGAGAAAAAAACTTTACATCTTGGTGAGGTAGGTCATAAGCAAACAACATTAGCAGATATGTAAGCCATAAGGTATAGCGCATTATTAAGGAAAATCTTTTAAGTTAGCCGACTGCGCTAGTGTCATGTGAGTGTCCATTTTAATAGCTGCTGAGTCGCTACCTTGTCGTGGTGAAGGTGCTTGTGTACCCCATTGAAGCTGTGAGCTATACCATGTTAAGTCACCCAAGATGGGCTGGTTATAGCAGAGAGGTCAGACGAATCATGGTCCATTGGAGAAGTAACTATCTTTGCCAAGAAAACTATATGGATGAGCACAGACAGACACACAGACAGCCTTGTGTGCTGTGTTCATATGGTCACCAAGAATCAAACACGACTGAAGGAATGAACAATAACTAGCTGATCTGTACCTTGAGGAAGAAGGTTATTCTCCTGGGAGTTGCTCTGATATTTAGTTCTGCTGTCAAGTGGCTATTTCCAATGCCAGTATTTCAACAGAAATTAATAGAGATGTTCTCTGAATCCAACTTTCCTCACATTATTTCCAGTTGTCTAATCCCGATTGACAAAAGCATACGCATGCTGTCATTAAAAGAAAAATTAAATATAACAGTTAAAAATTAATGGTTGTATTTATAACTGTATCTTATACTTTAAACTTTGTCAAAATAGTTTGCATATCAAGTTCTTTATAAGAGTATGATATGAATATAATAATTTAGTGGTCGGGTCATTCCACGTCAATTCAACCCGGTCATGTCACCCTCCGACTCGGATTTTGATCAAACTTGGTGTACACCCTTCCCTTATGGTTGAAAAAAGCCCCCTTAAATGTTTTCCCTCTATCTCAAACTATTTAAATTTTATAGCACTTTAAAGCTTCATTAAATCTGTGTTGTCTGTTCCTCTTGAGATCCTCGGGACAAGATACCCTTGCGTACATTTTAATTATTTTTCTACATAACCAATGATCAGAAATCTTTGACATTTTACACAGAGCTCAATAAATGAGGATTTCAGAAAAATACACCAGCGCTCAATAAATGCCTAAAAAAATGTATAAATGTACTTGTAGCGTATTTTTTTGGGGTGGAAAAACTAGGTTTAGAAAACCTGAATTTTCAGCGTGTGGGCACAATGGAACCAAAATGTTTTGATGTTGAAAATTATTGCAAATACATGCTCTTTCTTGACAAAGAATAAAATGTATGTTTTTTATTCCTTGTAATTTTAAGTTTTTTAGACATCGTGGCTACTGGGTAGCCATTTTGTACAACTTTCCTACAATCCATAGCTGTAATAGAAAAAATTAATGAAACAAAGTTGTTCATCTTAAAATGTAACATAATATTGGTTATTATAGTTTTTTTCGTAAGTGCAGACTTGTTTTTAGTTTTGGGCTATTTAAAATTATGAAAATTGACTATCAATAAAAAAAATAATAATAATAATAATTGGTCAGAAACTTTAAATGCTGACAAGTAAGGTAATAAGATCTAGCAAGAAAAATATTTAAATTATTTAAAATGATGTATTTTATTCAAGTATGCAACATTACATGATCCCCAATTCTTTTTTCAGAATATTATTGCATACAAAGACATGTCTATCTTACAAAAGAAAAAAAAAATAGAATGATATTTGCGTGCCATCTTGAAATAATGGATGCATGGAGACTTTTCAACATTTATGTTAAATATATTGAGGCGTAATTCACAATGAGGCAGTTTTATGACAGCAGATACATTAACAACAATAAGGGCAACAATTAAACTAAAGTAAGAAATGACCACAGACGATGCTATTATCACAGTTTTACCTTACAAGTTTAATGGGCCTCAGTTTCTTTGCGGTAGCTTCAGTATCACCTGTAAGTTTTCCATTTTTGCATCCAAAAAGATCATCCACTCGTTGGGAAAGAAGTATCTTCTGACAGTTATTGTCTGTGGGGGTTGTACAATACCAAGCATATGAGGAAATCATATTGCAAGGTGAAGGTCCATTTGGTTGAATAAGTTTTACAAAAGCATCTACCTCGTCTGGATTAATCTCCAATATCATTCCAAAGTACGACAAATGATCATACTTGCAAGCAACAAAACATCCAGGATACAGATCATCAGCATTTACAGGAAGTTTGGGGAGGCTTCTCAGGTTGAAAGTCAGGGAGGGTTCTTTATCAATGCTCATTCTTCTTGCTTCAATTGTGCCTGTTGTGGCACAGTTGTGGATCTTTGCGCGGTTTGTAATGTAGGTAACGCAGTTGCGTCCTTGGGGAAGCGGAGGCGCAATCATGAGGCTCGCAATGCAAGGCGCCCGCACACATGCGAGCCTCGCAAAGCTAGGCGAAGCAGCCGCGCAGCACTTAGGCTGCAATGAGCACCAATGGTTCCATTGTGCCCACACGCTGGAAATTCAGGTTTTCTAAACCTAGTTTTTCCACCCAAAAAAACTACGCTACAAGTACATTCATACATTTTTTGTAAGCATTTATAAAAATGTTTGAGTGCTGGTATTTTTTTCTGAAATCCTCATCCTTTTATTGAGCTCTGTGTAAAATTTCAAAGAGATCTGATCATTGGTTACAAAGAAAAATAAAATGTACGCAAGGGCATCTTGTGCAGAGAGCCTCAAGAGGAACAGAAAACGCAGATCTTTTTTAATCAGGTATGACTTGGCATTAGTGGGTGGTCAGTTTAATAGTGTGATCAGGTATTTATAATTGACAGAGTGATTTAGAGGATTGCTTTTATAGTAATTCTTTTAGTACAGAGATTAGAATTACTTCTTGTGCTTCAGTGTGTCTATGCCTCATTTTTGTTTTATTTGTAACCTAGAAAATGTTACATAAATGTTACATAGTTACATAGTAATTAAGCTTGAAAAAAGACTTTCAGTCCATCAAGTTAAACCTTTTAAGCTCATTTTTAAATTAGTTGTTAATTATTTATTTTTTTTTTTTTTTTTATTTTTAAATTATTACTTAATTAATCTAGAGGAAGGCAAAAAAAAACAAAAAAACAAGTGAAACTAAGCTAAATCGTCTCAAAGGGGAAAAAAAAGAATTCCTTCCCGACCCCAGATACTGGCGATCCGATTTCTCCATGGATCAATACTCTCTCTCTATTTATCCAGAATAACCCTGAATTCCCTTTTTAATTAGGAGATTCGATAGATAACTTTAAAAGGAGACTGATTTATTTCAGTCACCACCTCCTCTGGTAGAGAATTCCACAGATTAACCACCCTTACTGTGAAGAACCCTTTTCTTTCTTTAAAGGTGGAATATTTTTACTTCTAACCTCAAGGGATGATCTCTTGTCAGTTGGAAACCTCTTGGCACAAAAACATCCTATGACAAATCTTTATACTGACCCTGGATATATTTATATAAGGTAATCATATCTCCTCTTAGACGCCTTTTTTCTAGAGAAAATAAGTTTCATTTGGTTAGTCTTTCTTTATAATTCCATTCCCCCTTATTAGTTTTGCTGCCCTCCTCTGTACCTTTTTCCAGCTCTAAAATATCCTTTTTATGAAGTGGTGCCCAAAACAGTACTCCATATTCCAAATTAGGGCGTACTTGGGACTTGTATAGTGGCAGAATTATATTTGCTTCCCTGGCTTCTATACCCTTCTTAATGCATGCTAATATTTTATTTGCCTTTGCAGCTGCTGCTTGGCTTTGAGCACTGTTACCTAGGTGGTTGTCCACAAGCACTCCCAAATCCCTTTCAATATCTGATACCCCTAGATTTGCTCCATTTAGATTATAAATTGCATGGCTATTTTTCCTTCCCAGATGCATAACTTTACATTTATTTATATTAAATCTCATCTGCCATTTAGATACCCATTCCTCAAATTTTATGTAAATCCCTTTGGAGGGAAAGCACATCATTATCGGATTTAATTACCTTGCACAACTTTGTGTCATCAGCGAAAATGGAGACACTACTTTCCAGTCCCACCACTAAGTCATTAATAAATATGTTAAAAAGGAGAGGACCTAATACTGAACCCTGAGGAAACCCAGTTACCACATTAGTCCAACTCTGCATACCCCAATTGTTCCCTCAATTGAAACTTGCCTGCTAGGGAAAAGCATTGAGTCAATATCAAGAAACCAAAACAAATGAATACAATACATAATGACCTCAACAAAGAGTCATATAGCCCAGCAGTGGAGGTCACCGAATCTGAGAATAACAGAAATGCTTTAGCCAACACACTCCCCCTATTTCTAGAAATTTTGGGAAACTGGTTAAGGTCGTCACACGCAATTGACAGTATTTGAAGGGGAACCGGATGAAAATCAGCAACCGGGAAATATATCCGAGCAGGAATATGGCCCTTACTGGTTGAGACGGGGGAACAAAGGGAATACCTGACGTGGGCTGTATGGCTGACTGCATCATGCCCTGAAACGGGGGCAGGTAGGTACGCACTAGTCAAAAAATCTGTGGACTGTCTTTGGGACTTGGAATGGATAATGGTTTGGTTTTCAGTTGTTTGCTTTCTCCTCTCTCCCCTAGACCTTCAATATAAAGGATTCCAAATTTACTCCAACTTATAGAACTACTAATGGGATATAGTTCTCCTCATTGTTGATTTATAAACTGCTAATTCTAGTTAGATAGGAAGGTTTACACAAGGGCCATGGTGTGGGCAGTGTAACAAGCAATTAGTTAAAGGAACGAGAGAAGCAATATAAAATTCAAGAACGTTAAACTATAGGTACAAATTTAAGGAGAGATACTCGCAGAGGAGTATTAGTATGTTACACTGAGCAATCTGGGTGCTACAAGCTCAAATGGGATAATTGTATGATAATAAAAAAATATTGAAACTAAAGCTAGTGGGGTAAGAGGGGAGAGGGCAAGTTTGAAGGCTATTGAGGAGATGGTCTAATATTGTGTATTCACAGTTGGAAATCTTAGAGATAGGAAGAGAAAGAAAAAAAAAGACAAAACGCTAGATTCTTGGGGTAACATTGACTTTATTCTTTGTATATCACAGACAGGAATCTTACTTGAAAAAGGATGCATGTAACAATACACTTTCATCTGCTTTGACTTGTATTATGAATTGTTGACATAACATATGTGATTGTCTTTAATAAAAAATGATTAAAAAAAAAAAAAAAAAAGAGATGCAGACTTTAGACATAGGTTCGGGCTCACTACCACCAATTCTTCCTAGAGCTTTGTAACTAATTCCATGCAGTTTCATGACTGCCCTAATGAGGGTTAAATCAGAAGGAGGACACAATTTTGAATTTAACTGCTATTGTAACATTTTCACCCATTACAGCAATCATATTTTCATACAAATATACGGACCCTCGCAGAGTTTGGAAGCAATCTGGGCTATGCTGGCTCTGACCCACCCAATACACGGATGGAACCTGCTCAGTAGGTTCCTTGGTGGTTATGATTCAGTGCTTTCACCACTGCGTCACTCCAAGTCAGGGAACCAGAGGTCACACCACCCTGAAGTGGAGCAGGATTGGGCCTGGTCAGTACTTGGATGGGAGACCCACTCCTGTATCTCTGCCATGAATATGAAGTGGATCAGCACGGACAGAAAGATGTCCTTGTGTGTTACGGTCCACAAGGTCACGGAGAGTTGGAAACAAATGAACAATGCAAAAAAAAAACTGCCAGCATAATCTCATCCCCTATTCGAAGTATGCTCAGCCTAAACCAGAGCCTGGCTTTTGTTTTAGTCCAGCTTTCAGATAAAATTGGCCACATCTCCTGATGTTTAAGATGTTCAAAAGAGAGGTGGAAATAAGCTGCTCTACATTCAAAAGTAAGAGACAATATTAACTTTTAGTAATTTTAAACTGCATACCGATTATAATAGTCTATGTGCAACAAACCCTTTGAGCTTTACTTATAGAAATGCAATAAAATGGTCCATTACATCAAATTACATTCTTTAAATTTAAAACATCAGGGCACCTTAAATACCTCACTCATGTTCCCACATCAAGCACAGGTCATTATATTTGTATAAAAAAATAAGCCTTCTGCTATCAAAAAAGTAATTTTATTTTGTGCTTTACCTTGAAATCATTCAAGTGAATTTCTCAAAAGTGGTCGATTTGTCTTTATTTTTTCTGTAGAACAATATAACACGTTTCCTAAAGTCGTCAATCTGAGTTCTTAACAGCTATGACAATAACGGAGAAGTCGTTTAAAATGCAGCACTCAATACTAAATAATAAACGTGCTATAAATCCTGAAAAGTGTTACATTTTCAAAAAAATAAATAAAATGAGAAATATTCAATCAGTATTCCATTCAATATGCATTCGATCATTTCCTTGGTGGAAGAAAAAAAACTAGAAACCTCCACTGAATTGATAAAAGTATATTTATGTTCTTCTAGAGTTCACAGCTATTGTTGATAGTCTGTTGTACACCTTAACCTCACTGGTGGTCTAATTAGGTCAAAAATTATGAACAAAAACAAGGCCCCCTTGTTGCACCATTTACCCCCTCTCCCAAAAAAAAAAAAACAGGCCCCCTCAGGAGCATCATTCAATCCCTCAAAACCCACAGGGACCCCTTGTGGGACTATTCACCCCGCCCCCCCCCCCCCCCCGCACTTCATTTTCTTCCCCTCCTCTTATGAAGGGCAGTCCCTGTCCCGGTTCCCATTGCTCAGAGGTTGGGTATCCTTCCCCTGCCAGAGCTTCATACTGCAGGGTCACGTGACATCACTAGGAATTCCCCTCCCCTGCAATATGAAGCTCTGGCAGGGGAAGGATACCCAACCTCTGAGCAATGGGATCCAGGACAGGGACTGCAGGGCACAAGTAAGAGGAGAAGTATGAATAGTGTGACAAGGGGACCTGGGGATTTTGAAGGGGTGAATGATGCTGCTGAGGGGCCCCTCACAGAGAGCAAGGGCCCTGGTGTAGAACCACCCCTGACATTGTAATCCCGAGCATGGCTCTCAGGGCTACCACTTTTGGTACTGAAAATTAACCCGGAGCCACCCTCGAGATTACCGCTAAGGCGGTTAAAAATATTAAGTTTTTCCTTAACTGCAGGGGTCCATGAGATAAATAAAACGACAACAAAGATATTCAGCAACACAAATAATTTTAGGATAAGAAAGAAAATGGGCATTTTTTTCTTCTGGTAGTTAAATCTTTATAACCACAATGGTAACCACAATCAATATTAATCTGAATTTTTCATCTACCAAGAACAAAGAGATTGAGATTGTGAAGTTTGTGATATGTACTCTAAGCAAATGTTTCTCAGCAGCCAGCTCTGGGAACAGAGCTGGTCCTTGAGACTTTACCTGCCAATCCTCAGAAAGGAAAATGAGGTGTGGGTTAGAACACAGGGATGAAATTGGTAATGAGGAGATATTATGTCATTAAATATGTTACTGACACAGTAGTAAATAGATTATTGAAGAACTGATCTGTTAATACTGGTTTGGATCTCAAAAGGTGGTCATTAGAAATTTTGTTTGGTTGACATTCGGTCCCTTGCTCCATAAAATGATGAGAACCACTGCTCCAACCTATAATGCCTAACTTGCTCTTACATCTGTAGCACTCTGTAACTCTTAGACATTATTATAACACTAGTAACTTGCATGTTATAAAATAATGGTATCATATGTTATGTTCAGTTGTCTGTTCTGTCTCTCTGTGTGATGTCCCTCTCTGTGAGCCCTTTGTTTCGCTCTGCTCCATTTCTTTCTGTGCTCTCTTCCTTCCCCCTCTCCTCACCTTTCCCTCTCTCCCTTCCTCTCCCTCCCTCCCACTCTGTCTGTCCTCTCTTTGTGTGTGTGCGCTCTCTCTCTGTGCCATTTCCCTCTTCACTCTATGCTCTCTGTCTCCCTCCCCCCCATTCTGTCTGTCCTCTTTTTGTGTGTGTGCGCTCTCTCTCTGTGCCATCTCCCTCTTCACTCTATGCTCTCTGTCTCCCTCCCCCCACTCTGCCTGTACTCTCGTTGTGTGTGCGCTCTCTCTCTGTGCCATCTCCCTCTTCACTCTATGCTCTCTGTCTCCCTCCCCCCACTCTGCCTGTACTCTCTTTGTGTGTGCGCTCTCTCTCTGTGCCATCTCCCTCTTCACTCTATGCTCTCTGTCTCCCTCCCCCTCTCTCTCCCTCCCTCTCCCTGCCACGCCTCTCCCTGCCTGTGTTGCATGCGCAGTTGTGCTGTATTTGCACATGCTCAGCGAACCATGCATGATTCCCTGCGAATGTGGGGCAATCAGCTTGTGAGTAAAGCCTGTGCAGAATGCATCTTGGCGTTAATCACTATAATAGTTGTCGCCTAAACTACAAGGGGGGAGCGGTTCACAATGAGCGCTGAAGGTGCTCACAGGGGCCATAGCCTTGCATTGTGTGACAAACAGCATTGCTTGCCTTACAGTATATATCACATATAATAGTTGTCAAACTACAAGACGTCCTCGTGCTTTGCATGGTGTGTACAAGTTAGGCGGCGCTCATCGCTTGCGAGCCAAGTGAAGCGAGGCGAACCATTAACGCAGAGTACTAAGGCAAGGCACTCATCGCCTGCGAGCCTCGCATAGCGAGGCGTGCCATTAAGGCACTAAAACTCGCAGCACTAAGGCGTTGAGCGCCAAAGGCACTCATTGCCTGCTTGCCTCACGAAGCGAGGCAAGCAGTGAAGGCACAACACGCAGGACTTAGCCACCAAGCACTTACTAAACGCGGGATCACCTTAGCCTTCAAGCAGTTGACAAACGCGGAACTTAAAAAATAATAATAATAATACAAAAACATCACACACAGCACGGGTGAACAGCCAGGACGCCTGGGAGTGAGGTGGAATGCAAATTTAAGGCGATTGCAACACCTTTCACCACTCGAAAGTTGCTTAAGCGAGAAAAAAAAATGGCAGCCAAAAATGAACACACTATTACTAAAGACGGAAAATGCTTGCGAGCATCGTAACACGTTAATAACATTACGAATCTACAATGACGCTTTACACAACTAAACCAACGGCTTTCCCTCGCGCACACAGCCTATTTCTAATGCACAGTTGGGACATTCATTACACTTTATCATCAGGGCAACAACACTCAAACTGTACACTGTATGCTGCCGGAAAATACAAACAGATTGTTAGCTCTTCAGGCTATTGGTTGCTGGATATATTAATTACAAATAGGTTAAGTATATTAATTTATCCAAGAAATAATTCATTCCTTATTAGTTAACTAAATATAGATACATATATATCACTCTTTCTGGTGAGTGACAAAAGGTGCTCAGAGAAGCAAAAGTACACAAGAGGAAAGGCTTGTAATGAGCTCGTAATGAGCGCCGAAGGTCCTCAGAGTACAAAAAGGTTTACATTGTGTGTAAAACAGCATTCCCATGGCTTCAAATTTTATTGCCCAATCATTTTTGATGGGCAAGTCGCTAGTGTGTGTATATATATATATATATATATATATATATATATATATATATATATATATATATATATATATATATATATATATATAAATTGAAGACATTAGAAATCCATCATAGAATAAAATTTACTCTTAGAAAGGTTTCAGCACATAGGTTTGGAAGTTATTTAAAGCTAAATGAATCATCTATATTGTGATAAGCAACAGGGAGACATAAAGGTATACCAGCCTGATATAGCCAGTGTATATTATCAAACTATGTTCTCCTTTATTTAATTTTTTGTTTATATTGATGATTTTCTTTATAAAAACCTTAAAAAGATTTAAAAATCTACAATTGGAGATATATAGCTTTTGATATCACAAATCCCATATGGTATTGTAATTGTATAGTGCAATTTATAAATAAATTATTGAAACAAATATACAAGAGTAGCCAAATCTAGGGGGCTTCTAACATTTTAGTTATATTTCATATATTATTATTATTATTATTATTATTATATTATCTGTAACTCGCCATTGCAAAGAGTAGAGAGCCCTGTCTTTGAGTTTGCATAGTGCATAGTGGTCTCCCTAAAGCACCTTACAAGATTGAGAACTTGCAAACTTACAATCTAATGTTGCTATATTTCCTTGCATGGCTCCTTAATAGTCTATGTTACGATCTGCTTCTTCAATGGGCTTGATAAGGACCTAGTCCAAACCTACCCAACAGAAATGTAAGGTCCTTTTGCACACTTGTTAGCAGGAGATGGGCCAGTACAAGGATAATCACCTTAGGAGCTCCACCAGCCAGTAGTAGTCCCCAAGTGAAATTATATTCCAGAGCTGGATCAATAGCAATAATCCTAATGAAAGTTTAGGATTAATACACAAAATCAGACTCCTACATAAGGTTATGCAAGTTCAAAACTGTAACACCTTTATATTGATTCACATACATATTTATACAGTTATCTGGCCCTAGGCTTGCCAATCATTATGAGCCCCATTCTTGGGTACACAGAAGGGGGACCAGTTGGATGTGACCAGCCCCTGGTCCACAGGGAGACCCTGTACATCCAGTGATGTCAGGCCCTTGCTCTATTCTGGTGGTGCATTAACCTATTATAGTGAAAGACCCAAATAGAACAGATCTCATTTGGACTGGGGCACACCATGTTCTGATCTCAATTAAATGGGCAAAAACATTTTAAAATATCAATTTTATTAAATAATTTATTAAAATCCTTGTTGATAAAAATAAAAAAAATCTTTCAATAAGGTCAACACTTTGAGCCACCAAACCTTTTATTAATTAGTGTTGGAGGCACTCTGTTTATTTGCCTATGTGACTTGCTTATCTTCCTAACCCTATTCCCCTGCCCCACAGCCCAGTCATTCTCCCATGTTACAGATCATGTCACATCATACAGAATATAACATAAGCATAACCATAATACAGACAGTATTTGTATCATCCTTAAGAAATAACAAGCCTAACACATAAACCACAGTGACAATCAGGGTAACCTTTGTCATCCCAAGCCTAGGCCATAGTCCATAACAGTCCAGTAAAGCCCTGGGCACGATAGTCTAGCAGGCCCCTAAAAGTTATACAAAAAAAAAAAAAAAAAAAGTGTCATCTTCTAAGATAATACATGATATTTTGTTAGAAAATACAAAGATTTACAAAAGTGTTTTTCAGGTTTCTTTTTGGTGTATTCCCATCCTATTTAGTGACAATTTAAACATTATATAAATGATCTCAATAGCATATAATAAAATACTGCATTTGTTAAGACACAGTGTTTTACATAATGTTGTAATTCACGGCTTTATCAGGTATGAATAAGTATAAAATTGTATTGTCTGGTATTCATTTTATATGGACTCACTGTAGATAAATACTGCCATCTACTAACACATGAAGTGTATGCACACAGAGATAATTCGCTCTTATTCGGGGTCACACCTTACCAAAATTGCATTCTGTTATGGAATTGTTCTCAGCCGTATGGGTCATTATATTCTGTCAGATATACAAACAGTATAAAAGCTGAGAGCTCCCATGAATAATATTTTTCTACTTATGAAAGAGGAGAACTAATGAAGTGCAGAGAAAAATCAGCTTTGTCTAAATTGTAGTTTGATGGCAGCATGAAGCTACTTATTACGATAATAAAGCTTTATTCATGTTAGAAACAAAAAACACAGAATATAATAATATAGAAAGGCAAAAGGCCACAATATACATAATATCTAGCATGTCACCACATGAAAACCCATAGTTTTTTTTTATTAATTCAAATGATATAAAAATAATTACAGATGAGCCGTTCATGGAAACCTAGGCATTTTCCTATAATTTATTCTATAAAATAATACTTCTACCTACACCTTAAGCAGACACAAAACTTTGAATTGAGCAGTAAGAAACCTTAGTAAGTAACCATATGTCTGAATTCAAGGACAACTGAAGTGTCATATTTATAGTATGCTCTTATGAAGACGTTGATAATGTGTAAAGAATTTGCAGAAAGTTAAAATGAATAAATATATGGTTTAGTTTGAAAATAATGTAACCCACTTGGCGACATTGCTTTTGCTCCTAACTGGATTAGATAATTTGGAGGAATGAGAAGAACTGTGGATATTCAATTCTACTGAAACACTGTTATTGTCATTTGGGAATAGATTGTTGTTGTTTAGTCGTGTCTGCCTCTCTGTGACCCTATGGATTGCTGCGTACCAGGTTGGTTGTGCCAATCCATAAAGGTTTTCATGGCAAAGATACTTTAGTGTGTTGCCATATCCATCTCCAGGCGAGAGAGATAGGGCGCGAGAGAGATAGGGCGCGAGAGAGATAGGGCGCGAGAGAGATAGGGCGCGAGAGAGATAGGGCGCGAGAGAGATAGGGCGCGAGAGAGATAGGGCGCGAGAGAGATAGGGCGCGAGAGAGATAGGGCGCGAGAGAGATAGGGCGCGAGAGAGATAGGGCGCGAGAGAGATAGGGCGCGAGAGAGATAGGGCGCGAGAGAGATAGGGCGCGAGAGAGATAGGGCGCGAGAGAGATAGGGCGCGAGAGAGATAGGGCGCGAGAGAGATAGGGCGCGAGAGAGATAGGGCGCGAGAGAGATAGGGCGCGAGAGAGAGCGGGCGCGAGAGAGAGCGGGCGCGAGAGAGAGCGGGCGCGAGAGAGAGCGGGCGCGAGAGAGAGCGGGCCCAAAAAGAGAGAGAGCGGGCCCAAAAAGAGAGAGAGCGGGCCCAAAAAGAGAGAGAGCGGGCCCAAAAAGAGAGAGAGCGGGCCCAAAAAGAGAGAGAGCGGGCCCAAAAAGAGAGAGAGCGGGCCCAAAAAGAGAGAGAGCGGGCCCAAAAAGAGAGAGAGCGGGCCCAAAAAGAGAGAGAGCGGGCCCAAAAAGAGAGAGAGCGGGCCCGAGAGAGAGCGGGCCCGAGAGAGAGCGGGCCCGAGAGAGAGCGGGCCCGAGAGAGAGCGGGCCCGAGAGAGAGCGGGCCCACTCTCTCTTGCGCCCGAGAACGAGGGGCGAGAACGAGGGGCGAGAACGAGGGGCGAGAACGAGGGGCGAGAACGAGGGGCGAGAACGAGGGGCGAGAACGAGGGGCGAGAGAGAGAACGAGGGGCGAGAGAGAGAACGAGGGTAAGAGAGAGAAGGCGCACACAGACAGAGAGTGAGCACAGAGAGAGGGAAACAGAGTAAACAGAGAGAGGGCTCACAAAGGCAGAACACACAATATTTAATACAATATTATACTGTCATTTTTTATGTGCAAGGGACTAGTTTAAACTTATTTGCAAGTAACAGGAAATGCAGAGAGTGTGTTTTATTCTGCAGATCTCATTGGCTCGCAGAGGGCAAGCCCCCTAGAAAAGTTAAACTTATAAATAGGTTTTGTGCTTGGAGACCTTTATTTGAAAATAGAAAAAACACACTTTGACATTATCAAATGCCCTCTTTCTGATGCAACCCCCCCCCCCCCCCCATCCATAATAAAATGTAATGATACAAAAATAGGTCCTTTTGACACCTCACAAATTGGGTGAGAATATGATGTGTCTGGCAACATAAAGCATTGCAGATTTATATTTAGCAATACAAGTACAAAAAGCTTGCCCATGTGAATATGAACACAAGAAGCAGACTCAAAGTAATTCAATATAAGAGTAGATTTTGTCCCAGAGGATAACTATAGTGACTCAAAACCAGAGATACATTTGCAAATAGCAATGGGTTTACTTAACAGGTAATACATTGAATTATGTCGATGAATAACTGCTGTGGAAAAAATCTGCTTCTCATCAGTAACACAATCTATAAAACATAACACATACATAATACTGTAAAAGTACACATGGTGATATTGGTACCAGATAAAACCAATTCAATTGTAGTAGGTGATACATTAAGTGACAACAATTTTTTCATCTGTTTTTCTTTAAAGAAAAAAAAAAGTTTTCAAAAGCCCAAATATGTATTCTTAAATTCTTCTAGCACCCTTTTGGGCAGACATATACCATCTTAAGTATATTACAGAAGCAGGTAAGGCGATGGGAGCATCCAATATGAGAAAAATGTGTTGGCAAATATGAGCCGAGAACGGTTCAAAAGGAGAAATAGGGATGAGGTCCTCATTCTTCTCAATCTATACCACTAACAGTTCTGCTAATCTTTCACCTTATTCTTAATATCATATGCACTCTGCATCCTGTAGGTCAATGATCCTATAAATTTTTTCTGGCAAGATCAATGAATTCACTAAGGAGGCTGCTGAAAGTGAGCAAAACGAAATCACTTTGCCACCATATTCTGCCAAGACACCAACTACTGTAATGAAATGTTACATCACATAAATGGGCTTTATTAATACTGACCCCAGGGGAGTAATTAACAATTATTAGCATTCACTGAACTCATAAAACCAGATGCTTATTGGGTGGATCATGAAGACTAATTTAAAGGTAAAAATATACAAACTTAAGTTTACTGTAAAAAAAAAAATATAATAACATTCAACTGTTAAGTTGGAACCTCCATAGAGTCCCTTTAACAAGGTTTAAAAAGGTATCAGTAGCATTTATGTAATAAACTGTATTTTTTTATTTTGGGGTGCAGATTCCAAATCTGGCCATAAAAAATAGCTTAACACTTCACATTTTTATAATATTTAAACTTTTTTGATTCAATATGAAGTGCATACTATTTTGTGTAGGGATATTTTTCTTGTGGCAGAAATGCTAGCCACATGAGGACAAGAAGTGTAAGGAAACACAGTATCCTAAGCTAACTTAACTTGTGAACTATGGTGATTATCCCCTTAGACACAATAATTTACTGTATATACTCAAGTATAAGCGACCCGAGTATAAGCCGAGGCACCTATTTTACCACAAAATACTGAGAAAACGTAGTGACTTGAGTAGAAGCCAAGGGTGGGAAATGTGCTGCCCCCTGTGTCCCCCCTATCCCTCCCCTGCGTCTCTTCCCCCCCCCCTCTCGCTTCCCTGCGTCTCTTTCCCCCCTCTCCCTCGTCTTTCCCTCCCCCTCCCTTATCATCCTCCTATCAACCCCCCTCCCCCTCCTCCACCCCCCCATCCGCTCTCTTCAACCCCCCCTCCTCATCCTCAACAAATACAGTATAATAATGTCATCATGTAAATACAGCACATTTAGTTAAAATAAAGTACTTCTTGCTAACTAAAATTTTGGCATATTGTTGCATTAAATGACCATTGATGTCCCATATTTTCAATAATAATGGAAATATAATTAGTTTACAAAGACCAATCCATGCTGAGAAAACAGTTCAAACGATACCCAAAAGAAGCAAATAATTGGCAACAGTTACAGAGACCTGGAACATAACTTTTATTTTTTCAAGAATTTAGAAGATAATGGTTTAAAACATTACAAAGACTTTTGCATGAATATAATAGTAAAACTTTTTTTAAAGTCATTGAAAGTAACAGGAAATGAGGAGAGCATGGTTTAGTCTATAAATCTCATTGGCTGGCAGAGGGCAAGCCCCCAAGAGCAGTTACACTTCTGAATATGGTTTGTGCTATCAGACCTTTATTTAAAAAAAGAAAATACACTGCAACATTATCAAATACCCACTTTCTAATGCAGCAAATAAAATCATTCCATGTACCTTTAAGAACATTTTCATATAAAAGTTAGTATACTAAACTCTATATTTTTTTACTTTTTAAAAACATATAGATCTTGAAAAAATATATATTGTAAAAATAGGACTTCAGTGGCAACAATCATCTTTAGTATACATAATGATAACTATCACTTCCAACGGCATACACTTATCAAGAGGTAGATATTACTAAAAGATTAGTTTATTCTAAAAATAAATGCTGTTAAAATTAAAGTACATGTACTTTTATAATTGATTTAAGGTTTAAAAATTGTAATAATGGTACTTATAATTTGTAGCACTTACCTTTATAGGTTTCTGCCCGTCCTACTGTGCAGCTTAGGTCTGCCCCTTTTGAATAATTATGGGCAGCCCAGCTGTAGTAGTAAGAGTTGCCATTATAACTATTCGGATTACAATGTTTATATATTATAAATCAGGTATAGATATGCATGTACTTTCATTTTAACAGCGTTTATTTTTAGTGTACAACAGTTCTTTAAAGGGTCACTTAATTCAGCACAATTTGGACTGCATCACAGTAAAGATCTCCTAATAACAATTTTTGAATTTTTTAAATAAGTACATTTTCACATAGATGTTAATAATGTAATATCTATGTTTACATGAGTCATTCATATGCCCTCTGCTAGACCCACAGCTACAGCTCTGTGTAGAGATCAAAAGGAAAAAAAAAAAGTGTTAACCATTAACCAATTAATCTGTGCAGAGCATGGAATGCTGGAATCACCTAAACAGATTGTTATGTGGAGTTATGGGTTAACGTTCCAGTACAAGTCCTTGGTTCAGGTGAAAACTGCTATCAATCACTGCCCTCACTACATGGCTCGGCTGTCTGTTATTACTCATGCAGCAGTCAGTAGGCAGGATAGACTTTGTTTGCAAACAGACTTAAAGCTTTAGATGTTTTAGTGGTTATTGGTGTAGTTAAAAAAATAAGATAATTTTAACATATAATCTTGTGCTCTTTCACACCATAAAGAGCACTTACAGTGAAGTAAATGGCCCTTTAAGTTGTAGTGCTATTCTTATTTTATGAGAAAATGCAGACACTGGATCTGGACTACTAGCTTGAGGTTTTAGGAATAATTTAAAATAGTGATCTTAAATTAATAAATGATGAATCGGCTCTTGTTTCTCTCTTGGGTAACCCCATATTGGTTTAGGCTTTTACTTGAAAAAGTATCTCATCAAAAGACTTCACCTCTTAGTTTCCCATTAGGATCTACGAGACTTTTGAGGAAAAAAAAAAAAAGAGGACGGCTACTTTATATGGAGAAGAAAATTACATTGATTTGCAAAATCCCTACAGACAACTAGAGATTCTTGCAGGTAAAATGTATGATGAGTTTTTCAATTGCCGTAGAAGAGCCCTTTCATTCTTGAGAGCTTGTACACATACATACTGTGTTTGCAGATAAAATTGTATCACCTTTACTATTTTATCACAAACAATATGTTCAGTCTTTTCAAAAAGTGCCTCACCTCTTTCACAAGAAGTTAAAGGACGGCTAATGCAAGTAAAAGGAAAACAAAGGTCCCCTTCCTTAATTTACTGAAGCATATCTTCTTAAGTATTCTGTATTGCTTATAATGTGCTTTTCTATATTTTGGGTACAGTCGCTGGAAGCTTTATTTTGATATTTTTGACAACCACTTTCTTTGTAAGCATTTTATTCATCCCAGATACAATACATTCAAAAGGCCTATTCATCTTACAGTAAGCCATGCAAGCTATTATTTTTCACAAAGTTTCCAAAACTTGTCATTTTTTGTGTTTGTTATATTTTATTTTAAGTACCTACTTATTCATAATATAGAGAGAAAAAAATCTAAAAATGGGCAAAGTTGCCAGGAGATCAAGGGGCCAATGCGACCAGGTTCTTAACACACATTCTAAAAGCTATTATTATAGTCCGGGACAACTGAAATGTAAATATATACCCACACCCTCTTTGCAGTCTCTTCCCATTTCACTTTATTTCAACACTTTTACACTCCCCCTTACTGCCCACAGAATTATATCTCCTTTAACGTACATTGTGCTTCTTTTCCTCTTTACCATTTCATGTGTCTCCCCCTCTTGTCCCAGTGTTCCTTTTCCCCTTTCATGTCTGTCCCTTTCCCCTCTTCTTCAATAAATCTCAACACATTGCCCCAGTAATCCTTATCCCTGCTTTCTATTTTTCTTCCATGTTCACTCTTATAGCCATTTCCAGGCACCACCTCTGATTATCATGCATAATCCTTTCTGGTCTCTGTCTCCCACATACCATTCCCAGAAATCTCTCTATAGGGTGATAATTAAACTGGTCTAAGTTGACACAGTAGCTTACTACGTGCATAGTGTCAAAAGTTCCTCACAGCCATATTAAGATATGTTGCACACATTCCCCTTTTCTCCCCTACCTCCCCCTATACCCAATGACAGGGTGGGGGAAAACTACTTATAAATAAGTTCTGACATTTAATAGAAGAATTGTTGATTTATTATCCACTAAATATTCCCCTCTGAATGCCAATTAATGGGTTAAAATGCTTTTTTTAATGAAAATGTTGTGTAGGAGACACCTGTTCCACATCTACTATACACACACAAATTCTAACAGCTAATATTGGCAGAGAGCACTGAAATCTAAATTAAGCACACAAGTAGGTTTTACTTCAAGCGCTTGAAAAAAATATTTGCAATCAAAATAACTGCAATGCAGCAATCAAGAAACGGATTGAAATCAAACAAACATACTGTACTTGTTTGCTGCTTTCATGGCTTCATAGAGATCCTTTCTTACAAGCAGCTTTTACAGAAAGTATATTAATCAAGTCTGCACAGCAGTTTCCAGTGGGTTGGTTGATGCAGCCTAATAACATAGGACGCAATACCATTGTTCCAGTAGGAATGAAGCCGAGTGACGTGCACTCGTAACTCACCACCGAGCTTTCACATCACACACCGAAACCCAACCTCCAAGAAATGCCACTGAAGTGCCCCAAGTGTCCCTACAGTCATAAGCCCTGAGTGTTTGTCCCATAACTATTTCACAAATCCCTATCACATGCGTCATGTAAAAATATCTGATCTTGGTGAGGTTAACTTGGAAGTCTTCAGAGTGCCCCAAATACCATAAAGTCACAAAAATGCCTTTGAGAAGCCTTGGATGCTTCAAATCTGTCACTATGCACAAGCTAACACCTTATATTAAACCGATGGACCTCCATGGTATACATAATTATAAAACATGGAGGTCCACATAGACTCTGTGGCACCTAACATTAACCACTACCAATAGGGGTCCATATTGGATCCTCATAGTCCCCAACACTACATGCAGAAATAAAAAATAAATAAAAACAAAATCAGTGAAGATCTCATCCTCACACAGCCCTGGATAAGCAGGCACTTCCATGATGATTTTCGGGGCTGGGTCACTCTTCTGTGTGGGACCAGACTGATATACTACAGGATATTAATCCCTGTGAAAGGCACAGGTGAGCTAAAAGAGGTTGCTCTCAGAGTGGCTTATCATGGCCATAGAACTAATCTATTAAGGTTGGTTCATTCTCTGATGAGCACCCCTGACTTAGTGTTTTTTTTGTTTGTTTTTTTTTTTTACTTCCATGATGATAAAATAATCAGTCCTCGTCAGTCTTGATTTTAGCTCTTGTTCTTCTTCAGTCTTGATTGAAGCCATCTGTCCTACTTCTAGCGGAGCTCCTCCTCTGAGGAGAACTCCTTATATACCAATTTTGTGTCAATCATATTTCAGTAAAATCAGAATCTAGTATTTGAATTACCTTGGCCCCATATCCGATAGGATAAAAGTTTAACCTGTCAGAATCCACGGATTTCATTAGAGGACCCCCTTAGATAACCCACTATCTAATGATTCAAAGCATAAACGATTACTTTATTGACACTAAAATTTAAGAAGGCTGAAGAACCCCATTTACATAATATGGGAAAACAAAAATAATGAAAGTGAAGAAGTATGCTCTAAAAATTGTTATGTTTATATTTTAAAAGTGCTTGAGATTTTATTTTAAACTAATATTTGTCAAGTTATTATACAGGTATATATATTTTATAGTTTTGTTATATTTTTCCCAAATATATGCCAAGTAGAATTATGACATTCTTATCATGTGCCATATCATTTGCCAAATATAAAGAAAATTAGGCTTTGTGAAACATTATAAGGCATCAAATAAATTGAAAGCTTTTGTTTTTCAATTAAGTATAGAGCCAGACATCCTGCACAAATTTATAACCTGTTTTCTTTTATGCAGTTTGAAAGGGAGATGATGCAGTGTGTGATATTCTGGTTCAAAATCTTGCGTGAGTTGTGTGTGATTGATTTACCACTGTTATTTGCTGGAACAACTGAGTAAGAAGAATAGAATGCAATAGAGAATAGGATGCATTCAGACTCTGGTCAAAATGGTCTTTATTTCAACGTATCCAATTCAAATGTTTCTAAGATGCCGAAGAAGTTCAATCACTCACCAAAATATTGTATAACCTGAAACTATGGATTCATTAAGTGTTTTCTTAGCATAATCTTGCACATCTTTTATATTTGTAGTCTCATGCAATCTGGCAATTATAATCAACTAGCGACTTGCCCGTCAAAAAATGCCGGCAATAAGATTGTAAGGCAGGTAATGTAATTTGCTTGGTGTTTTAAGAACCTTCGGCGCTCATTGCGAGGCTCTTGGTTGTTTGTGTGCTATGAGAAGAATTGTTGTTTTTTTTGGTATGGCAATGAATAATTAATAAAATAAGAAATTAATACATTTTACCTATTGTAAAGTAATATATGCAGGAAGCATTGTGTTGAAGAGCTGGCAATCTGTCTTAATGTTGCTGCAGCATCAGTGCTGTGGAGCTGCTGTGTAAGAGACATGAATGTGTGCAGTGTGTAGTGTAATAGTGTGAGTGCACAAGGCAAATCCGTTAGGGTAGATGTGTACTTCCAAATTGTATAAGTTAGTGTTGTAAAATGGCACCCAATGTGTGGCGTGCGGCTGTGGCTGATTTAGCGTCCTTGTTGACTTTTTCGGAAAATCTGTAGGTGTTTTGCGTGTTTATGGTCCTTTAGCCTCGTTTTCGTTTTGTTCGGAGGCCATTTTTTCTCTTGCTTAGGTGATTTTCCGGTGTCTAAACTCCGAAATTTGGACTGAAATCAAGGTGTAACTTCACTTGCAGAGGTCCTTGGTGCCCCCTTGCTGTGGTTAAGCTTTTTATGTATTTGCTGTGTGTATTTATTCTGTTTTTCATGTTTTCATGTGCGCAAGGTTTGGGGCATTTTTTGCGAGGTTGTAATGCATCTCGTATTTTTGTTTCTTAACTCCGTAAATTTTGCGAGGTCTGCAGCTGCTGGCAATGAGTGCCTTTGGCGCTCCATGCCAGCAACTACCGCCCTCGCTTTGCGACAGCTAGCAGTTAGCAACAGCCCGCATGCTCACAACTATATATGTGATATCAATACAATTTGATTAATTATATGGCATAAATATCACCTATTGTTTGTGCCAATACATTGTCTGAGAATGAATAGCAGTGCTGTTCTAAGGATACAAACAGTTCCAAGTGTACAGTAGATGTAGCTATAGCTACTACAGCATCTGTAGTAAGGAGGATAAAATGGCACATAAAATAAATAGGCTGGATACATTTCTTACCCTTCTACAACAATTTCCCATTCCTGGTCAAGACCCATGGCACAACAAAAAAAGAACATGGCACAATAGAAAAGCCTGCCAAGAGACGGCAGCGCACCAAAACTCACTGCCCGGGCAAGGAGGGCATTAATCAGAGAGGCAGCACAGAGACCTAAGGTAACCCTGGAGGAGCTGCAGAGTTCCACAGCAGAGACTGGAGTATCTGTACATAGGATGGCAATAAGCCGTACACTCCACAGAGTTGGACTTTATGGCAGAGTGGCCAGAAGAAAGCCATTACTTTCAGCAAAAAACAAAATGGCATGTACTGAGTTTGCGAAAAGGCATGTGGGAGGACCCCTCAATGTATGGAGGAAGTTAAAGAAAACGCTATGTCTGGCACAAACCCAACACATCACCCAAAGAACACCATCCCCACAGTGAAACATGGTGGTGGCAGCATCATGCTGTGGGGATGATTTTCAGCAGAGTCGAGGGAAAGATGGATGGTGCTAAATACAGGGATATTCTTGAGCAAAACCTGTACCACCACATGCGTGATTTGAGGCTAGGATGGAGCTTCACCTTCCAGCAGGAGAATGACCCCAAACACACTGCTAAAGCAACACTTGAGTGGTTTAAGGGGAAACATGTAAATGTGTTGGAATGGCCTAGTCAAAGCCCAGACCTCAATCCAATAGAAAATCTGTGGTCAGACTTAAAGATTGTGTTCACAAGCGCAAACCATCAAACTTGAAGGAGCTGGAGTAGTTTTGCAAGGAGGAATGGGAAAAAAAAAACAATGGTAAGATGTGGCAAGCTCATAGAGACTTATCCAAAGCGACTTGGAGCTGTGATTGCCGCAAAAGGTGGATAGTTATGCACATTGACTTTTTCTGTTATTTTGTCCTATTTGTGGTTTGCTTCACAATAAAAAAAAAAAATCTTCATAGTTGTGGTCATGTTCAGTATGATGCAAATCCTCAAGCAATCCATGTTAATTCCAGGTTGTGAGGCACCAAAACACGAAAACTGCCAAGGGGGTGAATACTTTTGCAAGGCACTGTAGTTCCTTTGAGAAAGGCACATAGTTGGCCATTCTTGAGACCCATAAATAAGAGGAGCAGGAGCATGCTGTGTTGTTGATCCAGTTAGTGAGCGGATTACGGAGCTATCAGGATATGAAGGAGGAGGAGAGCTTGGTGGTAGACAAGAAGTGAGAGGCAGTGCTGGTATAATGAACAGATACGGAGAAGGGAGGTGCAGACACAGTGAGCCTACCACTTCATACCCACCTCCTCTCTCATCCCAGTCATTGATCTCAGTACCTGAGAGGATCTGTATGTTAAAAGCAAATAAACAAACCTTTACATAGTTATGTAAATGAGTACCCCTCTCAGGTGTCCAAAGGTGGCTGCTTTACTTTCCTAGTGAGAAATTCAAACAGGAGTGTATGATATTCCAAAGAATTTGAAGAGTTTTCAAAATTATTTAAAATAACAAGCAGAGGAATTAGAGGAGAGAGATCAGAAGGATGGTGACAATGGAGGTGCTATGAGACGGGTCACAGCTTTGCCCCCTTCCCATAGGGTAACATGCTGCTCCTATTAAGGTGTTGTAATACACCCTCCTGGTCTTATTGCATGCAGTGCAGTGTTCATTTTGTTGAAGTGCGAGACACATAAAAAGGTTTGAAAGGCTTCACTGTGGTTCCCAGACCACATGTTGAACAACCTTATTGTAATTAAAATGTCTTCAAAATGGCTGCTTCAACCCATTTGATACTAGTATATTTAAAGGGTTAATAATAATAATAATAATAATAAAGGGTGCCCAGCCTGTTCTGACTACACTTAGTCGGTTTGCTGTTAACGACTAGCTTAGTCCGTAGGGATTCAAAGACAACAAACAACATCAACATAATACCAATACTGGCCCACAACATTTTTTGCAGGAATGCATTATGAAATAACTTATTGTGAAGAATCAAATGTTCTGATTCCAATGATGAATTTGCTGACCAAATTTTTACTATAGGATAGTCGATAGAGTCACGGTTTTACTTATGGCATGATCATATGTCCTATAGTAAAAACTTATATTTAGGTTTTATGCTGCCCTAGGACATTCAGATTTGTGTGCCTCCCACGCCCACTGGTAGCTTCTCCCGTCTCATTTCTATACTTCAAATCAGAAAGTGTTCAGTACACTTACAAACAGAAATAGCACTGAATGCAGTGCATATGCAAACATATTTCAAATACTGCAGTGCACCTTCAAGCTGCTACCCGCTGAAAATGCACTGCCTCGTAGTCCTAGGCAGAAACACCCCTGGCATTAAATTACATTTTTTATGGCGCCGAAGACTGTAGAAACTCAAAATCCAATGAAACAAAAAAAAAAATAGTTCTGTAACTAACCAAAGATGTAAAGTAGTTTTAACTTTTAATAAGTTGTCAATAAAAGCTGAAAAAATCCTAGCTCCTTCAACATATCCCACTCTCCATGAAGCTAGACCCTTGCATGCGGACACTGAAGAATAAGCCACTGGATCTATTTCTAGTCTCCCAAGTTTCCTGTCACATGTTGTAAGTGATGTCAAAAGCACAATACAGAAAGTATTTGTCCTAATGAGGTTAGAAAAGCCTTATTGGTTCCACCTAGATAATTAAAGTATCAATATAGAAAATAAGAGAGCAAGAAATATCTGTTCTATTGGTGCACTCAACGGACAATAAAGAGTTCATAATTATTTTAAATCAATTAAAATAGGTAAAATATCAAAATCTAAGATAAAGAAAAAAAAAGTCTATGGTTACTGTGCGGCTCAGGTAGTAATCACTAGAATAGTTGTGGATCTTACGAATGTTGGGAACGTATGCGATGTCGGTCACGCATTTGCGGCACTCGCACAGCGAGGGCCGCAACTGCGAGCCTCACAAAGCGAGGGAGCAGTTGAGGCACGCGACTGCGAGGCCGTGGGACTTAGGCTGAAATGAGCGCCAAAGGCGCTCATTGCATGTCTCGCTATTAGTACCGCAGTCACTCATCGCAAGCCCCGTAAGACTTAGGACCAAAGCACGTAAAATGCCTGAACCACATAACTGGAAAGACCACCAAAAAACCACAATGATGCCTCAAATTCAATCACATACAGCACGGGGAGGGGGGGAGCCAGGGAGCCTGTGCGTGAGGTTGCAAGTGAATTTGAGGATTATTTGAAGTTTTTTTTCATGATCGAAAAAAGCGAGAGAAAAAATGGCGGCCGCAAAAAACGTAAAAAGATGAAAACGAGGCCGAAGGAAGTAACACTAATCGCGAGGCCCCTAAACCACAAGGGGGTGGGGGGCTCGCAATGAGCACCAAAGGCACTCATTGCGAGCCACGCGATGAGCAGCAAAGGCGCTTAGAGGACCAAAATCCTCACATTGTGTGGCAAACAGCATTTTCTAGTGTATCAAATAGTAATGAATCTCCAATGCATCTTGTGTACACACTGTAGAGTAAAATTGCACACTGCTGGACTCAATAAGCTGGATGTAAGGTGACATACACTATGAAACTAGGTCCCATTTAGTCAACCTTGGTCTGGAAATAGTCCCAAATGTAGTACTATAAAATGACCAGGGAGTTGTTCTGCTATTTAGTTCTATTGTCAAGTGGCTGGCAAGTGTCAGGATTTCAACAGAACTGAATGGAGAGGTTATCTGAATCTGTGGTTTCTGACATTCATTTTAAGGTGTTTAATCCTGTTATGATCACATAGTCGTAATGTTATTAATGTGGTACGCATCTCGTGAGCATTTTCCTGCTTTTCTAATAGTGTATGTTGTAGATTGTAATGTGAGGTGTAAAGTGCAGTGTTTTGCACAGTCCGGGGTCGTGTAGTCTCGTTTTCAAAAAAAAATTTTTTATTTTTTTTCGGTTCCCATTTTTTTCCCTCGCTTATGTGGCGAAAATCGTCTAAAATCGAGTTAAATTCGCTTTCCATATACATACACACACACACACACACCTTTAAATGGCACAGATCCTAGACCTATCTGCCACCCTGAATTGCTACTCATGATTTTCCCTTTGCAGCATCTCCTAACATCATCATCATCTCACATATACCTGTATTGTGTGAAGGTACATATAGTGCGTGTCAGACAAAAATGTACATGCTTATAAGTACAATCATCTACACAGGCACAAGCCATCAAAGCACCATCAGTTCAAAGCAATCTGTTGCATACATATAATAGTGCCCTGAACAGGAAATATATAAACAGATTTCAATAAACTTTAAAAACACAGATTCTTATTGCTCCAGTGTTAGGTGATAAATGTTATTTGAGGTGCATTTAAAATATATTATTTTGAAGAACTACTCTTACAAGTAGGCTAAATACCTTAAACAATAAAAAAAAGGGAAAAAAAACTATATCACTACCTTTTTATGCAACTTCATTACAGCAAAAAAAAAAAGCTTTCTGTGCATTTGAGTACTACATTTTGGTGCTATTTCCAGACAAAGGTTACCATGGCTGTATAAAATTTAAAAAAGTTAAAACACTACTGCACAATGAAAAGAAAAAAAGATGTATGTGTTTAAAACATTCAAATTTGATTAAAGAGTATAAGTAGGCTGAAACAAGTCATAAAGATAGTTTGTAATTCGAAAAAAAAATATGTTGGTGCTTCTGCTGGATCCATGATACTTTTTTTCCCCATGTATGTGAAAGAGCTGTTTACTTTTCAAGAGAAGCGTTTCTGCATCTACTGATGCAAGCTGCCTGCTAATCGTTCCTTAAGGGGGAGAGGGTAGTGTCAATTTCAGTCAGATTTAATCCTTTAACAAACCCTGTTCCTCCTTCCTCCTCTTCTCACTCCACCCCTCATGATTTAGCTCTAAGGAAGTAACAAACAAATACAAGATGGATTCCTCGATTCATAGATAGAGTCTTCAAAATTTCAGATTTTAGGTTCATGTCTACATAGCTGCTAATGTACATGAACAAGTGCTGCTTTGCTTGAACTACAGTGATCCTTTAAGACTCAAAAGCTCTATATTTTTGAACGTGTGAACAATTAAAAACATAAAATAAATGCTAAACATTTTCTTACATATATTTCAAATGACTGGACTGGGATCTCTACTAAGAATAACAAATCTTTGAGATAAACACAACTACAATCAAGGGACAGTCATTTTTCATTAATAACAATCATTGATTTAAATAAAAGTACAGAGAGAAATTAATCAACAGAATGCCATCTTGGCAAAGTGTCACCAAAAGAAGCCATTAATGATTTGTCAGCATAATGACATGTATCCAATTTAGCCTCTGCTATGCTCCAAGTATTTGTAAAAATACTTACCTTATCTTATTTTACTCATCTGAGATAACACCACATTAAGAAATACCTTATTCATATGATTTAGTTGAAAATAGTCAGATATATTATCATACAGGTAATGCACTTACTAAGATGTATTGCTACTCCAAAATAACAAGGTTTATACATAATCAGTGTTCCTTCTGAGATGGAAACGGTTGTTTTCTAACATTTAGTGGCAAGGACTCAATTTCCATTGAAACAGTAATTTGCCTTCAAGGACCCCAAAGTGTTATTTAGTTCTACCATCGAAAGAAGAATATACTCTGCTACAAATAGAGACATATATCAAAATTTGTAGCAGAAAAATATCAATATTGTCTCCAAGAAAATTAAATGTGTTCTTTACTAATAGGTTCTGCACCGGTCTTTGCACGACTTGGAGACGCAGATAAAATGGATTACCATGTAATTGTACTACACTGCCATCTACTGGTTTCCAAGTTAAAGGACCACTGCAGTTCAATAAACACTGTATTATTTGTGAAGTATCATTATTATTATCCGATATTTGTAACACGCCAACATATTCTGTAGCGCTATACAGAGGTTAGGTTCAAAAGAAAAAATACAATATTAAAAAAAAAAAAAAGGCAAAAAGTGGGGTCCCCCTTTCTTTAAGTTTAAAATCTTATGTACATGGTGCTTTTTCTAGAGCACCTTAAAAGATTTAAAACTTGCAAACTTACAATCTAAAAAGGGACTGAAAGGCAGAAAAAAAAAAAGAACAGATAAGAAAGTTGAGAGTGATAGAGAGTGAAAGAGAAGACAATTCTGTTGCTGAAAAACAAACACTTGGGTAGAAGATGTAAGCAGTTGGGAAGATGTTTCAATTAAGTAGGACAAATAACACAAGAGGTGCTCAGAGAACAAAACTAACCTTAATAGGTCAGCTCTATGGGCATAATAACCCACGGAGAGCAACCTCTTTTATTTCACTTGTGCCCTTCACAGGGAGAAATATTCTGAGGCTGCGGGGGTATACTATGCAAGATAAGTATAAGAAGGCTTTACTATTTTTATTATTTGTCAAATTTGTATGGCACAATTGAATTGCAAGCATTGCTTTAATGATAATTAACTGGACTAGCAGATGTCCATTTGCACTATATGCCTAGCATTATTTTTGTAAATTTGCAGCCTGCCTTTTGCCCTGTATGATATACATATTATGTATGCCTTCCTAGTCACTCAGAAATACTGGATATCTTTGCTAGTTACTCCTGCTTTCCTTTTTTTGATTTTAAATATTGCTTTTTAAATTAACAGAGCTATATATAGTTAATAAACACAAGACAATCCCAAATGATTAGCAGGATCTGCTGAATATGAGGTTTTGTTTATTGTGCTTACTTAAACTGTTATAATTGGTATATACTCCTTGCATAATAAGCTGTTAATAGAACAATGGAACTATTTAAGTACATTATTTTTTGTGCCCACTAGCCAATCCTTTTTTTTTTGTTCTTGATCCCGTCTTCTTGAGCTTACTAACATAAAGCAAACTCTGTTTTTTATTATTTTTTTATCATTTGTCTTACGGCACTTTTTTCATTTTTAATCCCTTAATTAAACATGTTTTCTATATATTTTGGTGTTAATCTAAGTCAAATATAAAATGATAAAAACAAAACAAAAAAAAACAAAAAACAAACATTAATAAACTTATCTCAAAGTTTGAAAATTAACTGCTTGCAAACTCAAGAGATTTATCAGAGTTAACACCCCTGGATATCCCTGCTAAAATTAGCATAACATTCATAATTTATTTTGGCCACTCACAGGCAGCTAATACATTGTATCAAATCTGTGATAGCAGTTTTTTGCAGGAAGGTATTATGGGATGTGTAGTCCCTTGCACAAGGAAGTAGGAGGACCTAGACGTTGCTCTGTAGATCTCTGCATTGTGCTGCTATTGGCTTGAAGGTTAGTAAAGGGTTAAAATTCTTCCCCAAATGCAATGTTTCTTATCTAGGTTCACTCTCTGGGGGTGTGGAAAACAAGTTTTAGTTTTAAATAAAATAAATTTGTATGTGTATAGAATGACTCAAGGTAATGTGTGTTTCTAATATAAGCAGCATGTGTTCGTTTAGAAAAAAAAAAAAAAAAAAAAGGTAAGAACAGGGGAATTTAGATATCTATCTGAAAAAATTCCAAAAAAGTCATGGAGGCTTCTTACAGGACTATTATATGAAGACAAAAAATTAAACTAGTAAACCAAGGGGAGGTAGTATGAGATAGCTATATAAAAGTTATATGAAATAGTAAATACTTATTAAATTCATACTAAAAAAAAAAAAAGTGTAAATAAGTTTAATAGACAAAAAGTAGAAAAAGAACACCTATATATTCAAACCGGTTTGACCTCCTAAGATAAGGTAGTAACTAAACATTATTATCAGGATAATTAAAATCTATCAATTTATTCAATACACATACAAATATGACATATTAAAAACAATTAAAATAACATATGACAGCAGTGAACAATCACCACAAAAAAAATGAAATGATATAATTGCTAAAGAGATACCGCAGAGTATTTGCAAATTAATGTGGCTTAAATAAAGATCATAGTGATAAAGTGATTGAAAATTATACTATTCTGATTTGGTGGTAGCGGAGCCCACCATTTGCTCCTTTATACTAATTCTAAATATACTATCTGCACAAAAAAAAAACAGAAAAAAATAAATAAAATAATCTTGATGGTGGGACTGGGGATCCACCAATTACCCCCCTAATCTAACATACAAGGATGAGCTAAACTACTCTAAAAGTGACTAAGTGCTGTGCAAAATTTATATCCAATTATATTTTATAATACACAGATATTTAATGCAGAACTATTATTGTCATAATTGTGAGGAACCATTACAATAATAATAAAAAGTTTGTAACAGTATACTCTAAATTATATTAAGAAGTTCTAATAATCTATATTTCTTGTCATACAGGAAAGATTATTGTCTTGGAATATATAGCTCTATAATATGGTTAGTCTCCTGATATATACAGCATATGGATCTAATATCGTTTTTATTCGGTCTCTTAATAGTTAATACTAATTGGAAACAATATTCAACACTTATCGATAGCTACCATATATATGTCATATTATTTGTGCAAAAACAGGATCAATAATTACAATTCACAAAATAATATAACCATAACTTATCCTGTATGCTGGTATTTGATTCTATTATATCTGGGAGTTCTAGGACTCCATCAATGTCAGTTTGTCGCCAGTAAACGCTGGACTCCTCTCCGTATACTAGTGACGTAACTGCTGCGAGACAAGTCCGACGCGCATATTTTGTGTCACTTCCGCTTCTTCAGGGACATTGATCCCCAGTGCCACCATCAGGATTAGTTTATTTAGTTTTTTCAGAGTTTTTGTGCAGATTGTATATTTAGAATTAGTATAGGGGAGCAAATGGTGGGCTCCGCTACCACCAAATCAGAATAGTAAAATTTTGAATCAATTTACAGCACTTATCACTTTATTACTATGAACTTTACTTAAGCCACATTAATGTGCAAATACTCTGTGGTATTTCTATAGCAATTATATCATTATACTTAAAAAAAATTATTTTTTTATGGTGATTGGTCACTGCTGTTATATGGTTTTTTAATATGTCATACTTGTATGTGTATTGAATAAATTGAGACATTTTACTTATCCTGATAATAATGTTCGATTTATAATTAATTAATTAATTACTACCTTATCTTAGGAGGTCAAACCGGTTTGAATATATAGGTGTTCTTTTTCTACAAAAATCCCTGTGGGAGAAAAAAAAAAAAAAAAAAAAAAAGGTCATCCCTTCAAAATAAATCAACTTTTTTGGGGGGCTGGACAGAGTCTTATGAAAATTGGCAAAACAATTCAGACCCTCAGTTGCGCTTAAAATACTAAATTTCAAACAGATTCCTCAAATCAACGCAAACATTTTTTTAGTTTATAATGAAACATTCAAGAGAACCTTAACTATTAGAGCATGTCTGTGCTCTGATAATTAAGATTGCTACACTGAAGCTTTTCCATTACTTAGGAAGGACGGTTATCCAATTATCATCATGTTATTTTTTATCTATAAAAGGATTCACTCAACATTTGTCTATAAAAGGAACTAAATATCTCTTAATTATGTTTGCTGCCATTTGGACACATTTAGTGAACAAATGTAACTCTATGGCTAAGGTAAATCACAAATTATTTATCAAACTGAATCTACTTTAATTCCACACTGTACTTTGTGGCTCACCCTAAACCAAGTTATCAGTCTACTAGTATGCCCAGTGCATTACCTTTTCAACATTAAATTCAACCATCGTAATCAATATTTGCAACATTAAATTATATGTATGAATAGATTCAACAAAATTATAATGAAAGATCTGAAAAAATAAATGTATTTTCATAATTCAATAGCTATTAAAGCACTTACATTCAAAAATGTCCACATAAGGCAGAAGCTTTCAATATCAAAATTATGTAAATAAATTACATGACACTAATGCAAAAAAAAAAAAATCTATACATGTTTTTTGTTGTTGCTTGTCAATGCCTTTAAATGTATATGCAAGTGAGCTGGATTATAAATGCATCTGATAGAGGAGAATTAGTAGTGTATGAAAAAAAAAAAAAAATAAATAAACATTTAAACAGTTACCCTAAAATTTGCTGAATTTCTTGCTTTTGCAAACAGTTTTCTATCAATATTGACACACCCTGAAAATCCCATCGAAAATTTGCATACATAATACCTTGTATCTTTTTGGTCTTTGAATTGAGCTGCAGCTTTCCTTTAGATATCTGTAATAGCCAGAACAAGGTCTGTGTCCCTTCACTCACTGATTGTTTTGTCTACATTCCAGGTGATACTTCCCCCAGCCCCAGTGATTTGTCCCATCACCTCCCCCAGCCCTAGTGTATTGCCCATGAGATCTCTCCCAGCCCAAGTGAATTGCATTGACTCACTCACACAGACACGTGCACAGGAAAATTTGCAGGTCATTGCAGAACCATAAATGCTAATTTGCCTAACTTTCAAATTAGAATAGGAAGAAGAAGCTGAAATGTTTGGTTTCAGTACAATTATAATTTGTCAGAATTTATCAAGGAGAGGGTGTATGTCTAAAGAACAACCATGTAACCGCTCAAGCATTTTTACATGATTGATATTTATGGTTCTTTAAGGACCCAGTGTAGCAGCCTCATCTAGCTGGCTGCATACAGCATTGCTGATTGGCTGCAAAGCTGAGCATGCTCACAGAGACAGGGTACATTTTTACAAAAATTAACCCCTTTTGGGAGACTAGCTCAATCCTGGGGGCGTAAACATCACCCCCAACAGTTTTTTGTTTTGTTTTGTTTTTTTAATGCAAAGCTAAAAAAACATAGTACATGCAAATACATTTAATCAACCACTACTAAATCCCCTCTATCAGATGCATTCATAACCCAGCTCACTTGCATATGCCTTTAAGGTTTTCAAAAGCCACCTAAAACCTACATGTTACTACACGTTCTTTTTGACATAAACCTAATGCAAATGCTGTTTTATAAAGGATAACCGATATAATGTACACAAAAAGGTTTCCTCTATACAATGGAGTCAGAGTAAATTCTGTATTTTTACATTACGGAGATGTAAAACAAGTAAAAGTGAGAAGATTTACTTTTTTGGTATTAGAGAAATAGGTTTCTTGTTTTCAGGAAAACTAATGTTGGGAAATTTAGCATTTACTGCCACTTTAAAGCAAAAATATAGTACCATATTTAAATGGTAAGAGAACGCCAATTTAAATACACATTTTCTACACCCTTAGCTGCTGCATTAAGTAGTTTTTTATTATCAATGGTTATAGTAGTTACAAATCTATAAAATCTAAGGGCATGCCTGAAAGTTTGCTAAATATCTTTAGTTTGCAAGCAGTTAAAAACCCCTGTAAACCCCTGCTAAAATTAACATAAAATACATAATTATTTTTGGCCAATCACATGCAGCTAATACATTGTATCATTCTATAAAGGCAGTTTGTGTAGCAAGAAACAATGGGATGTAAAGTCCCATGCACATGGAAGCAGGTGGAGCTAGACACTGCTGTGTGGATCTCTGCATTGTGCTGCTGTTGGCTCAAAAATTAGTATAGGGTTAAATTCCGTACCCAAATGCAGTGTTTCTATTGGTGGGTACACTGTGCTCATGTAAGCAGCTCTGGGGGTGTGATAAATAAGTTTTATTTTTAAATAAAATAAATGTATGTGTGATTAGAAAGCCTCAATGTGATGTATGTTTCTGATATAAGAAGCATGTGTTCGATTAGAAAGATAGAGAAAAACTGTGAAACTTAGTTATACCTTTAAAATATGAACCTTATTTTTATATATTTTGTACTACATTTACAATGTTTAAAGTTATTTTATATACTATTACTTGAAATAATTTAATAAGGATAAAAAAGAAAAAACAGTAGAAGAGATATTTATATCACTATAAAGACAACAATGCCTTAAAACGAGTAATCTTTTATAAAAAATACCTTTTCTTACAAAAACGTATTCTTATTTCTATCATATTTAATTAATGTAAACATTTTTTGTAATTCAAAATATTTATTCTCTTCTAATGAAACTTGAAAGTGGAAAAATTAAACAAAATGCAAGTTCTCACTAATTTAAACATAAAAGAGCATTAATAAAGTAGAGAAAAAATATAAGAATTCTTCTACTATTAATTTTGCCTTAGAATTTAAATGATTCCACAGAATACAGAGTTTAACGTGAATTTCTTATTTTTTGGCAAAATAAATGGAATAGCTTTAAATGGTAAGACAGTAATCCATCAGGAAGAACTCTGTCTACATACTTAGTTTAGCAAACAGACTGTACTAAGAGTGTTTGTGAACAGAATGTCTTGGAGGGTCTTATGTCACATATGTAATTCAGGAATAAAATATTTGTAAACAGTATTCCCAAATAAAAGATTTGCACAGGAACCTTCATTCACACATCATAAACTGTGCACATAAAAACATTTAGCAGCGTCTTGCAAGGAATTAAATCTCTATGTTTAACAAAGGCAAGATCTTATCGTGGTATTGTGGGGATCTCTGGAGCAGATGTGAAGGGCTCACTTACCTCACACAGTCCATTACAGCGTGCTGCAGTGTGGTGTGACATATACATGTATGGCAGGCAAGCTAGTGCTCAAGGAAATTATAGTCTTACTAGTTTTTCAGTTTCTGTTATTAACAGAAAATGCATCAATGCAGAATATATATGAAGGTTTCATAGATATAGGTTGTTGTTGCTCTCTGTGACTCTCCTCAGCACTCCAGGCACATCTGTCATATACTGCCCCTCTGAGATCCATCAAGCTCATGATCATTGCTTCAATAACCTCATCAATCCATCCCCGCCTCTGCCGTCCACCTTCTTTGTGTGCCTTCAGTCGTTCCCAGCATCATGATATGGCCAAAATATTTGAGCTTTAGCCTCATGGTCATACCGTCTAGTGAGCAGTTTGTCTTTATTTCCTGTAGTACTTATTGATTAGATCGTCTTGCAGTTAAAAAAAAAAAAATAATCTCTAGGCAGTTTTCACCACAATTTAAATGTGTCAATTCTACAGCGCTCATCCTTCTTTATTGCCAGTTCTCACATGTTACCACTGTAAATACCAATGTTTTAACTATGCTGACCTTTGTTGATATTGATATATCTTTACATTTTAAAAGCTTATACAGATTTGCCAAAGCTTTCATGGGAACCAACATTTAAAAAACAGCCCAAACAGTCTACACTTGATTGTATTGCAGTCAGTCATAGTATTTAGTAGGTGGAGTTAAAGCTATTCCTTAAACTTGCAAAGTAATCCTCACATTATTGAAACTTTATTTTTATTTTTTATATAAAAAGGTTGGAACTTTTCTTCCAAAGACCGGCCACTTGACCGACCAAAAAAAGTATCTAGTACAACACAAAAGGCCAACTTAAATCAAAATATTTAACTTGTACCCTTTATTAAGGTTGATGGGCAAGATTGCCTCTTATTGGGGAGTTTGCCAACAAAGCCAATTCCAGCTCGCTCTACCAAATGCCACCATATTTCAGAACTTTGTAACATAACTCACACAGAAATTTGTGAAAATATTATAGTTTCCTTTTGCCAGTTATTAAAGGACCACTGTACTGTATTTACAAGTAAAGCTCATATGTTTGTTCACTAGGCATTTTGTTGTTGTTCAGTCATGATCCACTCTAAGTGACCCTTTGGACAGCAGCATACTAGGCACATCTGTCTGTCAGTCACTCAACTCATGTTCATTGCTTCAATGACCTCATTTAACCATCTCCAACCCTGATGCCATTTCTTGTGCAATCAATCTTTCCCAGCATCACAGTCTTCTCTGAAGAATCCTGTCTTCTCAGGATATGGCCAAAATACCTTCCAGTGAACAGGGGATAGGCTATTAAAGAAAAGTATGCAGAATAAAATAAAATGTAAACATTTTTTTCTTAACTTTTAAACTGTGCGTTATCTCCTCGCACAGAGCCATGTATCTCCTCCTATCTGTATCATCAGTGGCATGGTCAGGTCTTCCTGTGTGCTGGACTGCAACTAAAATCTGATCAGTATAGGTTCTGATTTAGACTGAGCATGCTCAGTACAGAGTGCTGTGATTATGATGGTTCATGCACAATCATTGGGCAAGAACTATCTGGCAGTTGTGAGCATGTTACAATAGAGCCGTTACCTCTGTGTATGCAGTCAGGCGGAGATAATGATGTCATGGGCCAGTGACATCAGTCCAGCCTGCTTCCAAGCACACAGGAAAATCTGGCCATGGCCCTGATAGACACGGATAGGAGGAGATAAGCAACTTTGCTTGAAGGGAAAACAGACAGCTTACAAGCTAAGAAAAAATGATAAATTTAATGTATTTTATTTTAAACTGCATACTGTTAATAGCTTTTACCCAGCAAACAAACATGTGAGCTTTACAGTGGTCCTTTAAGTAATTGTATAATCCACACCGCTCATACAATTCCACTGATCTATTATCCTTGTCATAAAGAAGAACTTTCAAACAATGCCCCTAATTTTTCCAACTTCTAATCACTTTTTAATAGACAGTGATCCAAAAGAATATAGCAAAAATTATCTACCTGATGCATCTCAGAATACTTCCTTGCATACATATCAAGTACATGCCCCTAAAAATGAAGAAAAGGTTTGGTGTGGGGGAATATATGAATTTATCAGGTCACTGGTGGGGAGATGAGGAGAGGGGGGGGGATATGGCTATGCTGAATTGTTTAGATGATATGATTTAGGGTGTCAAAATCTGTTGCCCTTTCAGTCCATCCCCCAAATGAATGTGAATATATACTTGTAAGTTCTTCAAATATTACGAGGAATACTGAAAAAAACTACATATAAAAAAAAAATTTAATTTTTTTTTTTACAGTATTCTATATAATGACTTTCACAACAGCATATGCTAGGCACACAATGGAACAAATGATAATAAATAGTTTTCATAACGTATATTTTTTATCCATAAACAGTAAAAATGTGATAATTACAGTTTATGGGAAAAAAAAAAAAAAACTATAGATAATTGTATAATACATAATGTACATGAGCATCTGAATTTACATCAACTATAGTGGGGAAAAAAATGTCAAACTAATTACATGTTCTAATTATTATAAAGCATTTAAGAAGCACATTTAATGGATTTCTACTTTCCAATGAACTGAACATATGTTTTCTCATGACATATAAAGATTAAATCAGCAATTACCGGTTTAATACGCAGCTTGTCATCCACCACTTCAAGCAAAGCGTGACTTCTGGATACTCTTTTATCTGCAATCTGAAGAGAAAGAAAATATTATATTTGTTAGGTATTTTGAATCTTTGTGATAATTGTGAGAGAAAAAGATGCAAAATTATTTTTTTAATGATATTTTTAAATACATAATAGAAAATGTGTTGTTTACAGTATATGCCCCTGATAAATATGTACGGAGACTCTTCAAATTAGAGGATTTGTTTTAATGAATATAAATCATATAAATTATATAAAATATAAATTTTAGCAGAGTTTTATATACAGTAACTCCCACTACGAAATCACTGTTTGGACAGCCATCACTAGACCACATATTATAATACTGGACATTTATTTTTCTGTGTATTCCTTACCAGGGTATATCCATGAGGACATTAAAGGACCACTGTGGTCAAATATTTTCTATATGATATTTGGAATGACTAAAGTAAAATGTAAAAACAAATAAATAAAAGTAGCCATTAATTTTTGCACTTTCATACAATTATGCTGCAGTGAAATCTACTATTTTAGTTTCTGCTGATAAACCTCTTTAGATAGGAAGAGACTTTGAATGCATTGAAGTTGTAAAAAGAGAAGGTGGCACCTAAAACTGACAGACTTAAAGGGCCATTTAATTCAGCACAATTTGAACCACATCACAGTAAATATCTCCTGAAAACATGCTAAAATACTTTTTGAATTTTTTAAATATGTGCATTTTTCACTGAGAAATCAATAAAATAAAAATCGGTTTACTTAACTACTGACTGCCCCCAGCCAGACCAGCTGTAGTCAGCGAAAGAAAATAAATCTATGCAGAGCATGGAAGGCTAGAATCACCTAAACAGGCGGGTCTTCACCACGGCTCGGCTGTCTGTTATTACTCAAGTAACAGCCAGTAGGCAGGATACAATTTGTTATGTAAACACCATTTTAAAACATACAATCCTGTGCTCTTCCACACCATGAAGAACACTTCTAGTGAGATAAATGGCCCTTTGATCAGGACTAATAAAAAGTTTTTTTTACAAGGGACCACACAGCAAAGAATGATTAAAAGATAAAAATGTAAAGTTCATGTTTACTTAATTAGCTTTATAAAAAAAAAAAAAAAATGGCTATTATCTTTTCTAGTTATTCAAAAGACTGTATAGAAAATACTTGTCCAGAGGGTTCCTCTATGGTCTCGGAGCTTTATCTAGATTGCCAATGGAACACCTGGTATAAATAAAAAGCAGTACAGAAGGCTCTATATATATAAGTGCAACGGTTATATTTTAAAATTGGGCCGTGATCACATATATAGTTGATCACACTTTGCGAGCCTCGCAAAGCGAGGGTCACCAGCGGCGCAGTCGAACTGCGAGCCTCATGAAGCAAGGCTCACCAGTGGCACAGCACTTATGCTGCGATGAGAGAGCAGGGCTCGCAAAGCGAGGCGAGCAGTTGTTCAAGCGCGTAACTATAAGAACCACCCCAAAAAAAACATGTACTAAACATTATACCACACTCACACACAGAAGGGGGAGAGACAGGAAGCCTGGGAGTGAGGTTGTAAATTAATTAGACCCATATTTTGCTTTTTTCGTCACCTGAATAATCGCCTAGGCGAGGAGAAAAATGGCGGACGGAAAAAACATAGATTTTCTGAAACAGCATTAAAAAAAGAGGCTCAGCAACGACAGTAACACACACACGTACAAAGCCAGGCATGTTGGACTTTGTGTGTCTGCTGTGCGCGGTGACTGCCATTGGTTTTATTTTCAGAGGAGAAAGACACAGGGGGGGGGGGGGGATGCTGAAAAGAGACACATGGCATTCCCAAGTACAAAACTTGCAGGTTAACCAACCCAGCAATGAGCAATGGACGTACAGTAGGCGAGAGGAAAGGCAATTTTACTATTATCACATATAAACGACTTTAAAACGGCCGAATCACCAAACTGGAAAAGACGACGAAAACACACAAATATGCCTCAAATTCATTTACACACTCAGCACAGGAGGAGATCCAGGGACCCGGTGAGTGAGGTTGAAGGTTAAATTGAGGCATCTTTTGTCTTTTTTAAACGTTAAAAAAAAAAAAAAAAGTTGGCCTAACGGGACAGCAAGACGTGCCAGACATCAGCTCCATCCCAATACCCACTCAATCCAGGGTAATCTGCCCTAATCCCCCACAAAAAAAACCTTTAAACACCAGCACGAGTGTAAGGGGGTGCAGGGGAAGAGGATGAAAAGAAGAATTGCGAAAATCGGGGCTAATTAACAGCCGCGTGGTTGAGGCCTAGTGCATCCGGCCTCCCCGGCGATCAGCAGCAGCAGCAGCTGCACAGCAGAGAAGTGCTGCAGGGGCGACCCAAGCAGCCCAGAAGCCCACTTTTAACCCCCAACGAGCATCACCTACCACTGGATCAAAGTAAGTGGTTGAGGCCTCCACCACCTGGTCCCCCACTGAGCTTGTGCCAGAGACTGAAAGAGGTGCCAGACTCCATTGAAGGGCTACTCTGGGAGGTAAGAGGGACACAGTACACCAGATCCCTTCCTCACCATCCCTACACAAGTAGTGCATAAGCAAAAATAAGCAAAATAGATGCAGCCTAGACCCAAACATCTAAAGTGGCACAACTCTATTTACTTAGAGGGGGCAGGAGGCCATCTTGAGACACATACACCAAGAGGGGCCCGCCCCCAGACAAGGCTCCAAAATGGGGCCCAGACAGCACTAACAGCAGCCTTTTTAAGCCCCACAGGTGAGTCCCCAACTGGACAGCCTACAACAGCACAATTACTGCCTCCAACGCATCTGTGCAAAGATTAAGATTAAAAGGGGTTAAAAGATTTAAGAGACAGAATCACAACCCAGCATCTCTCCTAACTTAATAAACGACAACAAGTTGTGGGAGGCATGTCACAAATAAGCTGGCAAGACTTATCCAGACAAGTTTCACTAGGATTGTAAATATGTTAAACAATTCAAAAAGCAAGATGCAATAACTCACTGAATTACGCAAGTCACCTACATGAGCCGGCTACCAGAAAAGCTCTAGCCCACCTAAACTCTCATGCTCAACTAAGCAAAATCCCTAGCCTGCTTCACCTACAGCACAGAGTCAGAAGACGGCAACCTCTATAGATCACACCCTCAGGACAAGGCGGCATCATGGCGGCTCGCAGCAGCACCAAACCCAAAAAGAATCAAGCGAGTAGAAACATCCAGGAGTTTTACAAAGCTCCAAACGATGCGTCATTATTCCCGCACAACTCAAACTCGCCGGTCAGAGAGGGAGAGCCGGAAGTAGCACATGCTCAGGTGGAACTAACAGACAAAAACATGGAAAAAATAAAACGGATATTCCAAGAACTAATGACGACTGCTATCACTGACCTGAAAAGGGAGCTGCATGGCCTGGGACAAAGAACGCAGCTGTTAGAGGAGCAAACAGACCAGATAGTAGAAGCCCAGATGCATGATCAAGAGGTAATGGCGCAACACTCCACACAGATAAAAGAGCTGACTGACAAGGTTGAAGATCTTGAAAACCGCTCACAAAGACATAACATAAGACTGAGAAATGTCCCAAACAGCATCTCAGACATACTGCAGTACTCAAAAGCGGTCATACTTGGGATCATTCCCACAAGCAGCGAAGCAGACTGGGCTATTTAAAGAGCGCATAGGGCCCTTGGCCCAACAAAAGCTAACAACCAACCTAAGGATATAATAATAAGGTTTGCCAAACAAAGCGCAAGAGACTTAATACTCACAGCAGCGAGAAGGCTCAAAGAAATCAAAGGCCCGGACAACTCATCTATACAAGTATACATGGACTTGGCTCCGGCCACACTGCAGAAAAGGAAGGAGATGAAACCCATGCTGGAGATATTGTCCAGCCACAAAATCCTCTACAAGTGGGGTTTTCCATTTTCACTAATTTTCCAGCGGGGCGGATCCACTTACAGAGTACACACAGTAGAAGAAGCTAAGATCCTCCTGAGAAAGCTAAATTTACTAGCAGAGGATAGAGACGCTGAAAGGAGAAGTCCAAGACCCAGACCCAGTCTTGCCAAGATGTGGCAAGTATCGGCCAAAAAAACAAAAACAGCAGCCTTCAGTAGGGGGCCTCTCATGGAGCAAGCTACAGGAGGAGGTCTGGACACCGCTCCGTCAGCCGACTGAGAGGATCCTGATGCTGATCATTGAGATAGTATTGAACACTTTTTTCCCCATGAGCAGGTTGAGCCGAAGAAATTGCAGCAAATAGCTAAAATGTTAAAGTTATGTTAGAGACAGATAGATTGTTATATACAGATATGCAGATCTAGCTGTAGCGGAGCTCTTGAGGTGACTTAAATGATTTGGAGGGATGAAGATTAAGGGGAGTTTTGAGCCCGTAACAACTCCCCAGGTAGAACCCCCAGGAGGGAGTCCTCTCCCTAAGAGGTCAAACCCAGTAATGGGAGCAATAGCTACTGGCCTCAAGGTATGGAAACAGGTAGGGAGACAGGGAAACTACCAAATTGTTAGGAAATGTTTTAACCAGTTTATTGAAATGTTGAATCTAAGCTTCTGTATCTCGTTTGCTTTTCTTCTTAGTCTATCCAGTTTACAGGTGTTCTCGGCGCCCAAGACACCCATGGGAGGTTCCCGGCGCAGGTCACGGTCCTTCAGCATTCCACACCCAGGTAACCTAACCGCCACACACTCCCCACTGAGAACATATAAAGCTAACTACACGAAAAACCAATGGCTGATGTAGAGCACACCTTTTTAACACACAATGTAAGGGGCTTCAACTCTCAATTTAAAAGACGCAAAGCTTTCCTGTTTTATAAAAGATTCCATCCATCTGTCATATTTATGCAAGAGACCCATTTCGCCCAGGGCAAAGTACCCACCTACCTACACAAGGAATTCCCAGTATTCTACACTTGCAACCAGAAAAGCAAAAAAGCAGGCTTAGCTACATTAATACACCGTGATTTCCCATTAGTATTCGAAAAACAAACCAAAGACAAAGAGGGTAATTTTTCTTATTTTAACAGGAACCATCCTAAACCTCAGAATCTCATTGGTTAATATCTATGCCCCCACCACAGCGCCCACCAGAGCGCTCACTAAATTGCTAAGTACCTTGAAGCAAAAAGACTGGGGCAGAATCATACTAGGAGGTGACATTAACCTTACGCTCGAGCCTTCTGTAGACAGATCAAGAGCAACCCATCCCACGCGTAACATGAAACAGCTCAAAACAATTCACACACAAATGAGGGAACTAGAGTTGATTGATGCCTGGAGAGGACTACACCCCTCGGAAAAGGAGTATTCTTATTACTCCCCAACTCACAATTCCAATTCCAGAATAGATGTTCTCCTAACTCATACCTCGCTATTTAACCACACAGTGGATGCCCAGATCCACACTTGCCCTTAGTCTGACCACGTGGTAGTTAGCATCAAAATTCAACTGAGACTTGGTCTCACAACCCCTGGGAAGTGGAGCTTAAACGAGGCACTTCTAACCAATCCCGGATCACTAGCTCAAACAGAACATGACATTCAAGATTACTTCACGTTAAACATGGTCCCCGAGGCAAATATAGGGTGGGTCTGGGTAGCGCACAAAGCATACATTAGAGGCACCATAATTAAACTGGCAGCTGCCAGAAAGAAACAATGCATTCAAAAAGAAAATGACTTATTTAAAAAACTGCAGTACTTGGAAAAAGCAATTCAGGCCAAAGCTCTTGGGGTCTCTAGAACCCAGCTAGACAAACGCTAGACTAGAACTAGATTCTGTACTAGCCGCTAAAACTGAACAGGCCCTTAGGAAAACTAGGCATAAGTTTTACGCCCAGGGTAACAAGCCCTCCCCTATGCTTGCACGCAGACTCAACCTAAAGAAAAACTTAACTCATATCACCAAAATTAAAACGGAAAGTGGAGAAATTACAATGAACCAATCGGAAATAAAAAAGACATTCCACAAGTGCTACCAAGAAATCTACTCGGCAAAAACAAAAGCCAATAACTTCACAGTGCAGGAATTTCTTAAAAGCCTAGACATTCCCAAAATCTCGGAGGGGGAATTAGACTCCCTAAATGCAGAGATAACCCCGTCCGAAGTTATTGACACTATAAAAACGCTTAAAGCAGGAAAAGCCCCTGGCCCGGATGGCTACTCAAACTTATACTATAAAAGCCTTGCAAAACACCTTGCCCCACACCTAAGCAAAATTATTTAATGAGATGCTATTAGGAGAGCCAATGCCAGCCGAGCTAAACCAGGCAGATGTAATCTTTATCCCTAAACCAGGAAAGGATACTTTAAATCCAAGGAACTATAGGCCAATATCCCTGTTAAACAGGGACATTAAAATCCTATCTAAGCTAATGGCAGCAAGGGTAGCCAAATTCCTCCCCAAACTAATACACAAAGACCAAGTGGGCTTTGTGCCGTACAGACAAGCTGGGGATAACATACGACGTATTCTAAATGTCTCCCACATAGCTAAAAAGGCGAATACACCTCTCAGTCTAGTAGCCTTAGATCTAGAAAAGGCATTCGACTCCGTTGAATGGCCTTATTTACATGCGGTTCTAGATAAATTCGGCATCAGAGGCAAATTTACAAATCTAGTAAATACATTATACAAAGCACCGACGGCAAGCCTTAGGCTTCCAGGGGCTAATAGAGATCTTATAAACATCCAGAGAGGTAAGAGGCAGGGATGCCCCCTGTCCCCGCTACTATTCGCTCTAGCCATCGAACCTCTTGCTCAGGCCATTAGGACATGCCCCACCATACAGGGTATTGAGGTGGGATGTCAACAAATGAAATGCAGCTTGTTCGCAGATGACATCTTATGCACGCTTACAAAACCGGTAACCTCTATAGCAGCCCTTATGGACTTAATGTCCCGGTTTGGGAACTTGTCAGGCCTCAAAGTTAACGCAGATAAATCTGAAAAAATATGCATGAGAGTGCCCTCAGACCAGGTACAAGCCCTAAAAGAGGGACACTCGTTCTCATGGCCAAAGGTAAGTATCAAATATCTAGGAGTTAACCTCACACCAGAGTTGTCAGCTTTATACAAAGAAAATTATATCCCCCTTTACAAAAAATTACAAGCAGATCTACTTAGGTGGAATAGATACAATCTGTCATGGACAGGAAGAATAAACGCTTTTAAAATGAACATGTTACCCAAAATCTTATACTATTTTAGAACACTCCCGATTAGAATACATAGAGGAGATCTAGATGGCTTCCAAAAAGCGGTATTCCGATTCATCTGGCAACATAAACACCCGAGAATCAACAAGTCCCTAATGTATAGAGACAGAGAAGCAGGGGGTTTGGCGTGCCCAAATTTTATACACTACTTTAAAGCAGCCCAGATTTCCTTCCTGCCACAAGCCCATTCCAGTGAACACCAACCAATGTGGGTATCCCTAGAGAAATGAAACCCTACAAATGGGATAAAATCATTTGGTCCCCGACACTCCCCCCCAATAGCAAAATCAGGCTACAATAATCCAATGATTAAATTATCCCTGCAGGAGTGGAGAGGGGCGAACTCCAAGCGGCAGTTAACACACTCCCTTTCATCTCTCACGCCAGTCCTTTCGGGGTCCCAGATTATAAAGGAATTAGGGGGGGTCTCAAAAGCGTGGTGGTTCTCGCGGAAACTAGACCTGCTAGGGGCATGGTTCCAAGACGGCAACCTTCTAACCTCTATACAATTCATAAATAAGTACAATCTACCAGACAGGGAGATATTTAACTATAACAAGATATGCCACAGGGTCCAAGAACTGGTCAAATCCTGGGGTCCCCCACAGGACACCTGGTTTGCGAATGTATGTGCGCAGAATCCCCTAGCCAGAGGCATAATTGGTACCCTTTACTCGCTTGCCAACAAGCCACTTAAAGACCAAAAGCCTAAACATGTCTTACAATGGGAACAGGAAATGGGAGTAGAATGGGACACCCAGAGATGGGGAAGAATACACAAGGCACTGACTAAAGGCTCCCTCTTCTTTAGCTATTTAGAAACAGCAACTAAAGTACTACACAGGGTATACATGACACCTGACAGGCTAAATAAGATAAATCTGCTTTCCCCTCCTGAGCGCTTTAGGAACTGCTCAGATAGAGGAACCTTTGGCCACATCTGGTGGGACTGCCCAAAAGTACAGGCCCTGTGGCGAAGGGTGACTGCAATGATCACTGAGGTATTAGACAGGGAAAAACACACCCCTCTAGGGAGACATGCTTACTGGGAATGCCAGTACTGAACGTTAATAAGAACCATAACAAGTGGATACAAATGGTCATGCTGGCAACCAAAAGCCACATTGCAAAGAATTGGAAATCACCACATTTAGACGCCCAAGAGGTTATAAAAAAATTAAACCACATCATGATTTATGAAAAAATTACGCATTCAATAAACAACTCCCTCTCCACTTTTAGTCAAATTTGGGACAGATGGGTGGAGTCGGACAAAGCTATTTTAATTTAACAAAAACTTGATTTAGAGTGGAAATTAGTACACTAGGAGGGGAAGGCGTAATTGGATGAGGCGGAGACTCCAGGCCGGGGTGACGGGTGTCTTGGGCGTTGACAACTACTGGCGAATTGAGTAAACTGAAGAAGATAGACAGGAAGAAGGAGAAAAAAAAAAAAAAGCAAGGAAGATACAGGTAATAAGTTCATGGACTTGTTTATTCATTGTTTGTTCGGTGTATATATCTACATGGAAAGACAACAAGTTAGCTCACATGTAAGAATTTGACAAGTTTAGTATTGAGAAGTCAATTACTAGGGAAGGAATAGCTAGCAGGCGTTTCCTGCAAAGTTGAGAAAACGGAAAAAGGTTATGGTGGACACATAAAGCAGACACCCAAAATTGTCAGGACAGGATAATCATTATTGACAACAAAGTTGTACAAGATATCTAAAATGTTGTTAAAAAATCCTGTTTATGCAAAATTGTGTTGGACCTGCGAGTCCAACAATATTGTGTTATTTAACACTGCTTATGTGTCAATAAAAAGATTTTGAAAAAAAAAAAAAAAAAAAAAAAAACGCTGAAGCAAGAAAAAAAATAATTACGACCAAAAAAACGTAAAAATTCTGAAACGAGATGAAAACGATACTCTGCCAGGCCAGGCACACAGAACTTTGAAAATACACAACGGCAAAGACAGTAACACTTACACCTAAGCCATGCACGCGGGACTTACGCGGGAACGCATGACTTAGAAAATACACAACGGAAAAGACAGAAACACACCAACGACACCAGGCACGCAAGACTTGGAAAATGAAACCAACGGCAGACATTGCGCGCCACGCAAAGATTTAGCAGAGGCACAGAGGAGAAAGACACAGGGAAGGAACAGGAGAGAGATGGTGGAAAGAGACAGAGGCAAGTTGCAGAGGTCTGTCATAAGAGGTGAAGTAGATGGGAGGACAGCCTCGCAAAGGTGCTCAGTGGGGGCAGAACATCGCATTCTGCGGCAAACAGCATTGCCAGGCTTCAAATTATATTTCCGCCATTTTTGACGGGCAAGTCGCTAGTGTATATATAATAATAATAATAATAATAATAATAATAATAATAATAATAATAATAAGTGATCCACAATGAGCCTCAGCAATATTCCAGTGATATCTCTGAAAAGACGATTTGGACCCACCGATCTAAACTATTCATAATACATTTAAGATCTGTTTAACAAATATTCATTTTCATATTAAACATATAGACCTCTAATAATGTTGCTGAAAACCTGGCAATCAGAACTATCCAAATAAATTAAATATTTTATTTAAAAAAAAAAGTAATAGCTACAATGAAAATCAACATACTTTAATATGTGTTCTGTCCTTCATTTGTGTCCGACTCTTTCGGACCATATGGACGTAGCACACCAGGCACATCTGTCTATGTTTCTGGTGTGATTATCCATATGGTTTTTATGGCAAAGATAAGGGAGTGGGTTGCCAGTTCCTTCTCCAATGGACCTCAATTTGTTTGACCCTTCTGTTATGACCTGAGCATATTAGGTGACCCTACATGATATAGCTCACAGCTTCATTGAGGTACACAAGCACCTTCACCATGACATGGTAGCAATCCAGAAGGGGATACTTTAATATATATAATAGAATTAATTTGGTTCTTTTTAGTTTATTCTGGCTGTATGGTGGGTTATCCATTTTTTTTTTCTAAATTAAAACAGTCCAGGGAAATGTAATTTTGTTGTTGCTGCATTAACATATGCAAATGAGCAGCTCATGCATAATTATTAGCTGCTTTGATGTGCTAATTACGACTACAGTCTGTCTCTCTAGTGGCCAAAATAAGGACCTGCAATATTATCAGGTAGTTACACTCTTCTCCCATCCTTATGAAGTCACACAATAACAGCTGCAGATTAGCACGCATGAGCTGCAAAACCAATTCTAAAAACGTCATCAATTATTTAATGTAGAGAAAAACTGCTAGTACAATGTATAGTGTTTTTTAACATTTAAATCAACTATCTGTTGGGTTAACAGAGCCCTTTTAATGTCTAAATAGGATTGCAGACATGTTTGGTTTGCCAACAGCACCACCTAGCTATTTTTTATTCTAACAGCACCCTTTATGCAAACCAGAAAAAGGCATTTAAAAAAAAAAAATTGTATTCTTCAGTTATTTACTTTTTTTCATAAAAGTATGCTTAGACTAACAAAGCCACAATAACAACATGTAACAAGAAAAGTATTACATAGGTAGGTCAATCAAAGGAGCTTGAGCGCCTATATCCAAATAAGGCTATAAAGGTGCATTGTGTGTATATCTGTGGCTGGTTAAATGTATCTCCTTAGCTTGGTGTATATTACACTCCTGAGACATTCACATTTCAGTCTCTGCCACTATTCCAAACGCTTTAGCTTCAGCAACAAAGATTAATCTTTATGGAGAGCGAGTTTACTTCACCTACAGGATTGCTCAGATTTCATTAAATGGAGCCATATATTTACAATATACTTTTCTAAAGAGCAATCATTAATAAATTAAAAAAAAATAAAAATAAAAACGTTTTGCTCAATAATTTATTCCTTGTAAGATGCCCCTGATTTGTATTGTCAAAGGAGGGAGAACCTCAGCAATGGAGGTTGGGTTATTTAGATGAATTGCGAAAATAAAGAAAGTTCAGCAATGTGGGGATAAAAAGGACAAACCGGCATCAAACTAACGTGAAAAGTAAATATTCTTCTCTAATTTTTTAATATTAGAATATATTTTTACTTTTAAGCACTTAATAAAAAATGGGTGTTCCACCGCCATTGACCAGACAATACAGTTATTGAATTTTGGTAAATAAGCTCTTCACTGTTAGATACATCTGTAGTAGAAAACATGTTAACAGAGAAAAATAAATCACTTTTAAGACCAAGCCTTTCTAAGTCTGCTTCTTTTAGAAGATGTAACAAAAATAGAGGACACTTTTATAAAATCAGAAAAATTATATTCCTGCAGCTTGTTCTTGTTTGGTTAACTGTAAACGAATATATATATATATATATATATATATATATATATATATATATATACACGCACACACATTGAGCCCAGTCCCATGCCTCAGAATCCTAGCACCTCTCAAATGACAATCCTGCTTATGACTAATGTTTCTAAAAGCAAAAATACACTGAATAATAATAGTACATAGAGGACAACTCGCTCCTTGCTGGCCTCCTCGTCACTCGTCTGTCCCCACTCCAGCTCATGTTGAACGCCTCCACCAGACTCATCCAACAAAACTCATCGCTCAGTGTCTGCAGCACCTCTTTGTCAGTCACCCCACTGACTTCCTATAACCTCCAGAATAACATTTAAAGTCATGACCCTAATGTATAAAGCCCTCAACAATAATGCACCCCCTTATATCTCTGCTCTCATCTTAAAATACTCTCCCACCCGCCCTCTTTTCTCTGCTAATGACCTTCTTCTTCTATCCTCCTCCCTTATCAGCTTCTGTCATTCCCACCTGCAGGACTTTTCTTGTGCTGCCCCTATTCTTTGGAACTCCTTGCCTCGCTCCACTAGATTAACCAGGCTCAAATCCTTCAAAACCTTGCTAAAAACTCATCTGTTTAAAAGAAGCTTATCACCCTCTGCCTTATTATGCACAATGCATCTATCACCCCGTGCACTACACCCAAACCCTTAAGAATGTACGTTTGCGAGTTTTCAATCTTGTTAGGTGCTTTAGGGAAATAACTGTTTACATTTGATTTTAAAGGTCAAAGACAGGTCCCTAAACTCTTTGCAATGTGTTCAAATAGTTTTTGACTTGTACCTAACCTTGGTATAGCGCTACAGAATATGTTGGAGAGTTACAAATAATAATAAATCACATATATAGTTCTCAACAGCTTATACTAGAGTAAATACGTTATATTCATTTAATTAATTAATTATTATAAAAAAATATATATATTTATATAAAAAAAAAAAAAGGGAAGAAGGAGCAGAGGAGAGACTCTCTTTGCCAAAGGCGCTCAGCGCGGAGCTCACATTGAACGCCCAGAGTGCACACAGGAGCAAAAGTACATCAGGGGAGAGGCTCGCCATGAGCTCCCAAAGTACCAAAAGCCTTACATTGTGTGGCAAACAGCATTCCCTGGCTTACAATTTTCTTGATGTCATTTTTTGATTGGCAAGTCGCTAATAATAATAATAATAATAATAATAATAAACTGTTCTCTTTGGTGAGTGTTCTGCAAACAGTAGTGAGTCAAGAGGACATTGCATGTATCAATATTAATCTACTTCATAAAAAGCCACTAGAAAAGCTTCTTGTATCTTGTAAACTGTTGCATATTTCACAGTTCTCCACTCGGCAGCATGTAAAGTATTTGTAACAAACTAAAAGAAGAACCGGAGAGTGCTTATGTCTAACTGTAGTGAAAGTATGTATTGATAATTTATTGCAAGACATCACATATATAGTTGTCGTAATTGCAAGTGTTTGCATGCACAATGAGTGCTTTTGGCGATCATCGCGAGGCCCGTACGCGAATGGCTTAAGTGGGGTGGAGAGTTACAGGCTTAAAAACAATTACGGCTTTAAACAGCCACCATTTTTTTCCCCCAAGCCCGTAACTTGGAAGACCGCTAAAAGTCGGCAATTAATTTAAAAAAATTATCTTACACACAGCACAGGGGAAGAGTCAGGGTGCCTGTAAGTGAGGTTGAAAGCTAATTTGATATTTTATTGGGGGTTTTTGGGAGGTCTGAAGACGGCTAAGCGAGGGGAAAAAAATGGCGGCTGTAAAGCTATAACTTTTTTTCAAGCCCGTATATCGGAAACACATTTCGGGCTTGGGGAAAATTAACAATTTCCCAAGCCCGCAAATGGTTTCACACCTGTAAATGCAAACAGGAGCACAGAGGAGGGAGAGGGGGGGGGGAGAAAAGAGACACAGGGGAGGGACTGGGGTTGAAAGAGACATGGTAGGGAGAGAGTGTGGAGAGGTTCGCAATGAACACCAAAGGCACTCATTGCAAGGCCCGAAAGTTGTGGGTTGGCCGAGGCCTGCAATGAGCAGCGAAGCCGCAGGTACTCGTCGCAAGGCCTGGGAAGTGGAGGGGGGAGACTTGCAATGAACGCCGAAGGTGCTCATCGCGAGTCCCGCAAGTTAGAGGGGGGGAGAGCCTCGCATTATGTGGCAAACAGCATTGCTAGCCTTCAAATGTTATTGCCATCATTTCTTGACGGACAAGTTGCTAGTTAAAAAAATATTGCCAAGTGGAGTTTGGCCCTTTATATCCCATCATAGCACTTGCAGAGTCGTCATGTCGCTCTCTGAGCGATATGACAATTAAAGTGCCCCGTTAAGCCATGTTTCACATAGTGCTCCTGCATGCAGCATGTGAAGAGCTAAATGGGGTATTCCTGTATTAAGATAAAAAATACATTTAATAAATCCAATAAAAAAGGCTGTGCTGCAACCCCACGTGGATCCCCTGCCTCCTACTCCAACGTGTTATGTTACATAAACTTCCTCAAGGTATAGGTGGACTGTAAAAAAACGGTTTATATAACACAGACTAACAATAAACCAGTTATTGGCTGGATTGACAGATGTCCCTAACTATTGCACTTCATCTGATATGATTACTAGCAATTATAATTTTAATAAATAAAGCATCAAAATATTACACAATTATGACGCTGAAAGACTTACTGGAAGAAAGAACTTTAAAATGGCACTCCCACGTGTACCAACTACTGCCCCAACTTTGTGTTTAAATAAACTTTATTATACATATACTGTGTATTCGAGTAAACATAAAGGGACCCAATCACGGGAAAACAATAAAACCATAGCAAATCTGATAGAGTATGCCTCCGCAATATATTCTGTTCTGTGCTGAAAATATCACAAAAAAGTGTTCACGGTACCTGGATTTTATTGATTAAAAAAAAAAAAAAAAAAAAAAACGCTGTATTCATTTGCATGTTGTCAAATGTCAGGCCGCAAACGTGGACCTTGCGAAGAGAGTGTCTGCATTTGCGGAGGTGGAGGCTCTACAGAGCCTTAAACTCTGTAAAAAACAACCCAGAAAAGCAGGACTTCGAAACAAAAAAAGAGCCGCGTGACTTAGAAAAAATAATAATTACGAGGTCGCAAAAATACAAAGTTTATGCTCGAATCTCGTACATACAAAAACACAGAAAAATAAAAACAAAAACATCACACACACACCACGGGGGGACAGCCAGGACGTCTGGGAGTGAGATTGCAAGCGAATAAAGTTGAATTTAAGGAGTTTCCCACTTGAACATCGTCTAAGCGAGAGAAAAAAAATTATGTCCGAAAAAAAAATTGAGGCTACACGACCCCGAAACGCGTAAAACACCAACAAGGACGTACGACTTTTAAAAACAAGAATTAAAAACGTATAAAAAAAAAATTGGAGGTTAAACGGCCGACCCGCGCACATTGAAAAATACGAAAAACACAACAACAAAAAAATACAACATAAAACAAACATCACATACAGCACGGGGGACAGCCAGGATGTCTGGAAGTGAGGTTGCACGCCAATTTAAAAAGTTTCGTCACTTTAAAAATCAGCTAAGCGACAAAAAAAAAAAAAAAAAAATGGCCGCCAGGCACGTACGAGTTAGCCAGGAACATAGGAGATACAAAATATACAACTACAACAGACAGAAAATGCTTGCGAGCCAAGTAACACATAGAAGAAAAAAAAAAAACGCCATTTTACAACACTCACTGGCAACTAATAACATTAGGATTTTAAAATGCTGCTTTACCCGCCTAAACAAACGGTTTGGCCTCGCGCACGCAGCCTATTTACACTGCACACTTGCTGACACGTTCTCCTCAGATGATCTACAGTCCAACTGTATATTTTCAGATGCAGGAAAATACAAAATAGATTGTTAGCTCTTCAGAATATTGATTGCTGCATATTACATATAAAATAGGTAAAGTATATTAATTCATATTACTTTATTAACTCACTGTACTCACATTTTTTTTTTTTTGGTTGTACATTGTACTTAGATATCTGTCTTCGCGATAAGCGCCAAAGGTGATCGTTGCAAAGCCGGACACTTGAAGTACACGAGGGGAGAGGATCACAATGAGCATCGAAGGCGCTCATTATGAGCCATGCGATGAGCGCCGAAGGCACTCAGCGCTGAGCTCGCAATGAGTCCAGAAGGTCCACAATAGGAGCAAAAGCCTTACATTGTGTGGTAAACAGCATTGCCATGCCTTACAATTTTATTGACGTCATTTTTGACGGGCAAGTCGCTTGTTTAATATATATTGAATATAACAATTGGCTTGAGATGCAATAAGGAGGAGACAGAGTATGAAAATAAAATGTAACCTTTATTGAATACACTAAAATATACCATTTAATACACGTCATATAAAAACACATAGAAACAGCAATTCCTATATTCAATATGTTCCAAGGGTATAGTGTCTAGCTTTCAGAATACTCTTTTTTCTCCATTTTCATAAATAGCATTTAAAACCAGTCATAAAGCATTGAAAAGATCACCACATTTTCAGAGATTTTCCACATTATTTCAACTACATGATGTTGAAGAGCAGTACCCACAATACTAGTTAGGTTTTGTGTTATGACGGAGTATAAAGAAGCAAGGGATAAGAGAATATGGCAGCAAAGCGATAACACAACGAGTGGAATAAGGTGCAGACAAGAACATGACTAAAGGACCAACACTTTGAATCTCATCCATTTACTCCTTTTTCTAGCAATGTATCACAGAGACTCAATGGGCCTCATTCAATTGCGATTTGGAAAACTGAATAGGGCTGTATATAAGCACAGAGCATATTTTTTTACAGAAGTTTTTAGTTAGTGAAGATCTTGCTTTTGGATTGAAGATCACCAACTAAAAACTTCTGTTAAAAAGATATGCTCTGTGTTTAAATAGAGCCCTATTCAGTTGGCCAAATCGCAAGTGAATGAGACCCATGAGTGCTGGACAATGTAAAAATGCATATATGAAGTACTCCGGGTCCCCTGTGGACAACTGTCCTGATCCAATAATATGATCTTCATATACACTAGCTTAAGATGCTTTTTGGGAATGAGGAGAAAGAAATAGTAAATATGTGAACTTCAGCAATGTCCAATGCTGATCATGGACAGAAAGCTTACACCATTTATTATCAGAGCATGTCACGGTTAGACAACATAAGGTATACATTTCAAAATTCTTTGCAACAAAAAAATAAACACAGATTTTCAAAGCTACATTAATGTATTTTGCAAGAAAGGTAAATGTTTGTGCATTCTCGTTATACTGCTTCTTGTGCTCTAAGATCATTCATATTTCTCCTCTGAAGTCCCACAGGTGAACAGTTAAAGGACCGCTGGAGTTTGAGAAACACATTACAGGTTAATAAATGATGTAACAAATTAAGATTACCAGGAATGTAAATGGGCATAACCTGAGATCTTCAGTGCTGTAAGTCCTCAACATCTCTTGCTAGTTTAAAGCCTGAGGTGTGTACCATGATATTTATCTATTCAGGAGTGGATGTGGGATTTATTACCTCGTTGGATAATTATAACAAGATTTAATAGTTTTAGTGCCAGAAATATTTTCAACCCCTATTTTTTAAAGGACCTAGAGACAAGTCATATTTTCAACAGTTTTGCAGTGCACCTATTAAGATACAATTCTTCATTTACATATCAAATACTACATATTTGCTGACAGAGCACAATCTTCAAAATTAAAAAATTATCAACTGGGCCTTCTTTTAAATTACATGATCAACTTTATGGGGGTTCATCTTGTTGGCGAAAACAGGAACTTTGGGTGGGGTTGCAACTGGGGCATGGATGGATTTAATTGTAGGTCAGAGTGACATTTTTATACTAGAAAGCTGATATTTTTAAATTATTTGATAGCTTCACTTGGTCAATTTGTATTTTTAAAAGAACCACTAAATTACCCCATACCTGTCTCCTTAATTTTATGGTGCACGACAACTATAAAGAAAGAAAGGGTGGATATCCAAGAAAACATAAATCTATGAATCATCTAGACATGTACAGCACATCATGGATATGTACGAGTTAGGTAATCTATCCACAGACATTACTATATCTCTTTTTCTCATCAGTGTGGGGCTGGCGCTGAAAACATCATGGAGCTTGGAAGCAAGTAGAGCTAAGTAATTGGCTCTATCCATGATGTAAATGGCTCCGCCCCCACTGCCCACACAGAGATATTAAAGTTAAAATTTCCTTGCAGCTGCCCAACTGGCCCCACCCAGTGACATTATGGGGGCAGGGCCAATCACAACATGCGTTATCATAGCCCCACCATCTTTACTGATCATGCCTAATCTGAACCAGAATCTTGACTTAGTCAGACATTTTTTATTGATTTTTTTTATCTAGTCCAGGCACATTTAACCAAGCCTTCCCTACATGGGAACAAGTAGGCGGACAAAAACTAACAGTATGTATGAAACTTCTTACTGGCCAGGGACCTCCAGCAATCAGTATGTTAATAGAGGATTGTCACGGTGTGCTACAAGAAGGTGGTGTGACACTTCACTTGCTTACCTTTGGCGCTCATTGCAAGTCTTTCCACTCACCTACTGTACTACTGCTCATTGCAGGGTTTGTTAACCTGCAAGTTTAGTGCTTGGGAATGCCATGTGTCTCTTTACAGCATCGCCCCCCCTGTCCCTTCCTTGTGTCTTTCCACTCTGTGTGTGTGTGCTGAATGTTTGCGTGGCGTGCGGGGACTGCCGTTGTTTTTTTTTTCAAAGTCCTGCGTGCCTGGTGTTGTTGTTGTTATAAGTGTTAGTGTGCTCGGTGTGGTGTATTTTCTAAGTCCCGCATGCCTGGCGTTGTTCGTGTAAGCGTTACTGTCTTCGCGTATTTTGTATGTTTAGCGCCTGTCATTGCTGGGCCTAGTTTTCATTCCGTTTCTGAAAATTTGCGTTTTTCGTCCGCCATTTTTTCCCTTGCATTGGTGATTTTGGAGTGACGAAAGACGCCAAATATAGGTGTAATTCGGTTGCAACCTCACTCCCAGGCATTCTGTGGGTCCCCCTGTGCTGTGTGTGTGTTATTTTTTGTAAAAAAAAAATTTGTGTGTTTTGGTGGGTTTTTAAAGTTATGCTCCTGAACAGTGCTGCGAGGCTCACATGTGTGACAGCGCCGCTGGCTCGCAACTGCGTGACCAACATCGCAAACGGCACCAACATCGCGAGATCCACAACTATATATGCGATAATAGTGATCATATGCAAGATGCTAAAGTGAAAAATATGTTAATACATAGAGTAACTGGACCACTTTGAGTAAACACACCTTGCCCAATTATGTTGCCAACTGACTGAACCAGGACAAGTTCCAATATGCAAATAAGACTCAACCATGTGGCACTAGAGCCCAATAATAGATGCAAATGGGGCAGCACTGCAAGATGACACACAGGGTACAGAATATGGGGGGTGGGGATAGATATAGTGCACTACCTACAACGTCACCATGAGGATGCATGTCACAACATGCCTGCAATGCCTGGCAATATGTCCAGGCACCAGCTCTGACACATGCATATGCCAAAATAAAACGGTTCTATTACTGATAATTGTTACAACTGCTTCCAGGGCAACTTTGTGTTTATTACTACGTAACTGCAACAAACATAGTAAAAATGACAGCATTAAAGCATCCTTAGAGGCAAGGTATTATCACACCATACTACTTACTCCCAGGAAGGGTCCTCTCCCAATAACAGTCTCCCCCTTGGGTAGAGTGGTGGCCCCACTGCCATCCATGGCCTCCAGCTGGAACCCCGCCATGACAGGTAATATCAGCTCAGTAAATAATAACACAAGAGGCCAATGCTCAGCTCCTGCACACAGTGATGATTTGTGTAGGAAGCAGCTCCACACTGTCACACCGCTACACTTCCTCATAGAGGAGGGAACTAGAATACAGAGCCAGGAGTCACGTGACGCGTCACAACCAATCAGTGACCGTGAAAGACCCTGAATACAGAAGCTCTACCATACCAAACTGCCTCAGTGGGAGTCATGAGGCAGTGAAAGTTTAGTAGGACCCGGACACTGAGGGTAACTGACCTTCATTTACTGATATAGGGCAGTAATTATTATTAATTAGCATTAATAGACCGCGGGTGATATGAGGAAAAAACGTTACTTTCTTGTGACATATGTAAATAATGGGAACATAAAATAATTTGTAGAGAAAAAGTATATATTTAGCTGACTTGTGTCATGTGGTCTCTACCTATAGCTTAAAGCTATATAGAAGTTTCCTGGATTGTGAGTACACCAGATAGAGGAGAATCCGTAATGTATGAAAACATTTTTTGCATAAAAAAAAATACAAAATACACATTGATAAACTTTTCCTAGAGTTTCTAGTCTGGGGACCAGTCTCTACATCAAAGCATCATGGAATGTGTAGTCTCCCACCACAGGAAAGGAAGAAAGCAGCTTCAATGTTGCTCTGGATATCTGCATTCTGCTGCTGTTGGCTTTTAGGTTAGTATAGGGTTAAAAAAACGTACCCGAATGCAGCGTTTCTATTGGTAGGTACCAGGTGCCTATTTAGGCAGCTCTGGTAGTGTGGAAATATTTTTTTTTAAATAAATCTGTGTGCATAGAATGACTCAATGTAATGTGTGTTTCACATATAAGCAGCATGTGTTAGATTAGAAAAAGGTAAAAACAGGGAAACTTCCATATAGAGAGGAAGATTTATCCTATGTTGGCTTACGCTTCATAGTTCTATTATAAAGTGTGATATTTAAATTGCAGATTTCAACAGAACCAAATGGAGATTGTATCTGAATTTACATGCGCTAAGTTCAATATTGCTCTCCACGTAGCCTATTCTCGGCCGTCCTCCGTGTTACCACGCAAAGTCAGCTACGAGCAACGTAACAAGGCATCTTAGCAGGCAAATAGCCCTAAGTTGACAGTTACGGGCCATGTTTTAACACGTAGCCCCAATTTAATAGGGCTGTTTGATAATAATAATTACTGGACAAAAAAGGTAGTACTAACACCTTCAAGTCCCACGGGGGGTATCTGTTTGGGAATTTTGCTTGGTCTGCAGCTAGTGTGTTCTCTACTGGGATCTGTGTTTCCCATAGGAGGGAGATCTTCTAGGTTGGTGCTCCCTTAGAGACAGTGGCTCCAGTGCAGTTTGCTCCTTTGAACCCTGAGGTCTCTGTTAGGAAGTAAAGCACCTGAATCGGCTGCTTTCAGGGATACAGATGTAGCATCTGAATCTGGCAAGAAGATACAGTGAGGGAAAAAAGTATTGGATCCCAGCTGATTTTAAACGTTCGTCCACTGACAAAGAAATGATCAGTCTATAATTTTAATGGTAGGTGTATTTTAACAGGGAGAGACAGAATAATAAAAAAAACAAACAAGAATAACGCTTGACAAAAAAGTTATACCGTATATACTCGAGTATAAGCCGAGTTTTTCAGCCCTTTAAGGCTAAAAAGGACCCCCCTCGGCTTATACTCGAGTCACTTTCCCCCGTGTCTCTCTAACCCCCCCCCCCCCCCCGTGTCTCTCTACCCCCCGTGTCTCTCTACCCCCCGTGTCTCTCTAACCCCCCGTGTCTCTTTCCCTCCCCCCTCCTCATCCCCAACCCCCCCTCCTCATTCTAAACCCCTCCCTCATTCTAAACCTCCCCTCATTCTACCCCTCTAAATACCCCCCCCCCCCTCTCCCTTTCCCCTCACTTACCTGCATCTGAAGCTCAGAGCAGAAGCTTCAGATGCAGGTAAGTGAGGGGAAAGGGAGAGGGGGGGGGGGGTATTTAGAGGGGTAGAATGAGGGGAGGTTTAGAATGAGGGAGGGGTTTAGAATGAGGAGGGGGTTGAGGATGGGTGGGTTTGAGGTTGAGGAGGGGGTTGAGGATGGGGGGGTTGAGGTTGAGGAGGGGGGTTGAGGTTGAGGATGATGAGGCGGTTGAGGAGGGAGGCTGAGGAGTAAGGTTGAGAATGAGGAGGGAGGTTGAGGATAAGGAGGGGGTTGAGGTTGAGGAGGGGGATGAGGATGGGGGGTTGAGGAGGGAGGATGAGGAGTGGGGTTGAGGAGGGAGGTTGAGAATGAGGAGGGGGGAAGAGACACAGGGAAGGGAGAGGGGAGAAGAGACACAGGAGAGAGAGGGAGACACAGAGGGCACAAGAGGGACACAGGGGGCAGCACGTTTCCCACCCTCGGCTTATACTTGAGTCACTCATTTTACCCAGTATTTTGTGGTAAAATAGGTGCCTCGGCTTATACTCGAGTATATACGGTAAATTGATTTGCAGGTCACTGAGTGAAATAAGTATTTGATCCCCTATGAATCACCAAGATTTCTGGCTCCCAGGTGTCTTTTATACAGGTAACGAGCTGAGATTAGGAGCACTCTCTTAAAGGGAGGGCTCCTAATCTCAACTCGTTACCTGTATAAAAGACACCTGTCCACAGAAGCAAGCAATCAATCAAATTCCAAACTCTCCACCATGGCCAGGGACAAGATTGTAGACCTACACAAGGCTGGAATGGGCTACAAGACCATTGCCAAGCAGCTTGTTGAGAAGGAAGGTGACAACAGTTGGTGTGATTATTCGCAAATGGAAAAGACACAAAATAGCTGTCAGTATCTCTTGGTCTGGTGCTTTATGCAAGATATCACCTCGTGGAGTTTCAATGATCATGAGAACGGTGAGGAATCAGCCCAGAACTACACGGGTGGATCTTGTTAATGATCTCAAGGCAGCTGGGACCATAGTCACCAAGAAAACAATTTGTAACACACTACGCCTCGAAGAACTGAAATCCTTCATCGCCCGTAAGGTCACCCTGCTCAAGAAAGCACATGTACAGGCCCGTCTGAAGCTTGCCAATGAACATCTGAATGATTCAGAGGAGAACTGGGTGAAAGTGTTGTGGTCAGATGAGACCAAAATCAAACTATTTGGCATGAACTTGACTGGATGCTGCATTTGACCCCAAGAACACCATCCCCACCATCAAACATGGAGGTGGAAACATTATGCTTTGGGGTGTTTTTCTGCTAAGGGGACAAGACAACTGCACCGCATCAAAGAAACAATGGATGGGGCCATGTACCATCAAATCTTGGGTGAGAAGCTCCTTCCCTAAGCCAGGGCATTGAAAATGAGTCGTGGATGGGTATTCCAGCATGACAATGATCCAAAACACACAGCCAAGGCAACAGGAGTGGCTCAAGAGAAAGCACCTTAAGGTCCTCGAGTTGCCTAGCCAGTTTCCAGACCTTAATCCCATAGAAGATCTGTGGAGGGAGCTGAAGGTTTTGGTTGCCAAACATCAGCCTCAAAACCTTAGTGACTTTGGGCCTCATTCAATTGCGATTTGGCCAATGGAATAGGGCTATAAACAAGCATATAGCATATTTTTTTTAAATAAGTTTTTAGTTAGTGAAAACCTTGCTTTTGGATAGATGTTTACTAACTAAAAACTTCTTAAAAAAATATGTTATGTGCTTATTTAGAGCCCTATTCAATTAGCCAAACTGTGCAATTGAATGAGGGCCTTGGAGTGGATCTGCAAAGAGGAGTGGGACAAAATCCCTCCTGAGATTTGTGCAAACCTGGTGGCCAACTACAAGAAATGTCTGACCCCTTTGACTTAGTACTTGGTGGCAAAATCCTTGTTGGCAATCACAGAGGTCAAATACTTATTTCACTCAATGACCTGCAAATTAATTTTAACATGCGCTTTTCTTGTTTGTTTGTTTTTTTGTTATTCTGTCTCTCACTGTTAAAATACACCTACCATTAAAATTATTATCATTTCTGATGTCCGTGGACAAACGTTCAAAATCAGCAGGGGATCAAAAACTTTTTTCCCTCACTGTATGCTGGTTGGATGCTGTCGTTGCTGCAGACTGCCTATTAGCTACTAGATAGCAGGTCTTGGTCAGCAAGAGGTGGAATATCTGGATAAGAGGACTCAATAGCTTGATTAGTCTCTAAGTTATTTAACCTATAACTTTAACCCATACAGAGACAGGGAATGGAAAATAAGACAGCAAAGCGTTAAAAGTAAAAAATGGGAAATAACATTTTTGGAATCATAAAACTGCTTGTAGAAGCCATATTGTACATTAAATAATTATCCTCTAAAATTGGCTCTCTACCTTGGAAATCTGTGAGAATATTGTATCTTTCTCCCTTCCCACTATTATTTGTAACTAACTACTTGTCAAAAATTACGGCATTAAAATTTAAAGGCTGTCAATGCTGTTTGCAACACAATGTAAGCACCTTCGGCGCTCATCGTGAGCCCCGAGCTGAGCGCCTTCGGTGCTTATTGCATGGCTCACAATGACCACCTTCGGCGCTCATTGCGAGCCTCTCCCCCTGTCTACTTTATGGGCCTCGCGATGAGCGCTCATTGCAGGCCTTGGCAACCCGCAACTTTCGTGGTTCCCAATGATCACCGTCGGTGCTCATTGCTAACCGCTCCCCAGTCTCTGACCCCTGTGTCTGTTTCCCCCTCTCTCCCTGCCCTGTGTCTTTTGTTTTTCCTTATTCCCCCCCCCCCCCGTGTCTCTTTTCATCCGTCTCTCAGCCCTCTGTCTCTTTCCACCCTCTCCCCCCTCTCCCTCCCCTGTGTCTTTCTCCTCTGTGTGCTGAAGTTTTGCGCAGCTCTCAATGAGTGCCGTTGCTTGCGTTGTTCGGCTAAGTGATACTGGCTTTGTGATCGTGTTTACTGTCTTGCACTAAGTGTTACTGGCTTCGGGGTCGTTTTTACTGCCTTCGGGCCTCGTTTTCATTCGTTTAAAAAACGCCAAATATGCCTGAAATGAACTTTCGGCCGTTAAAATAGTAAACTGCGTGCCTCCCGATCAGCGGCCAATTGCACCGGGTTAAGACGGTTATCGCAAAGTGCTCAGTTTTTCAGCGGTGACCGCAGCCATCTACATGAGCGTCTTCTGTGCTCATGTCTAGGCTGTTTTAAAGTCCTGCAGGGACATTGAGTTGGAATGGAAATCAGTGAAAATCAAGAAAATCAAGATCAGTGCAATTAAATATATGTGTAGCACAAAAAGCAGTTCTAAAATACACATTTCTATTTCTGGACACAAGCACTGTAATAATAACCAATGCATTTCCAATAAGTGTGATATTTTCTCCTGCTTTAAAACTAGTGGCCAGAAGCAGCATTACAGTATCAGACCAGGGTATGTAATTGCAACATTCCTTGTATAAGATGATCCCCCTATTTTAAACATAAAACATTTGGTTAAAAATATTGTCTTATACAAAGAAAAATATGGTAATTACACCAATTATCCCAATCAAAGGGATATCAGTTACAAGAACATGACATCACTTAATCTTTCCTCAATCAATTAACTGCCTTAGAAGTCTGCTACACTTGGTTAACTATGTTCCTGTATCAGTTGACTTAATCTAGTTGGCCACACACCCAGTACCGGGCTTTATGGCAGATGCAGCTAGCTTTGCCATGTCAGATCGCAGTTAGGCAATTTGACAGGACAAGGCTAGGGCCTTTCCATTCTGGTAGAGTGCCAATTAAAGGGACAGTCCCTCATAAATGTTTATTAACCCCTGATCCCTCTAGTGACCATGAATTAGACACATATGCAATTACATTCACATAAAAAGGTAACTTTGAATAAAAAGTATTTTAATGGGAGGTTAAAGCTATGATAATAGATTTTGCAGTTCGTAGCATTATTGGCAGCTCTACTGCTGTAATGTATTGCCGTGCCTGACGTTAATAAAACATTACAATCCCAAACTGTACATCCTCCAGAGCAACTGAATGAAGTGCTTAACAAGATTAACACTATGGAGGATAGAGGAAGAAGAATAATCTAAGTATCAGGGGGTACAGGAGTTCATAGCCCATTACCACAGTTCATTTTGGATTTTCTATATACTATCAGCCCTATTAAATTGCGATTTGGCCAATTGAATAGGGCTCTATATAAGCACATAGCATATTTTTTTACAGAACTTTTTAGTTAGTGAAGACCTTTCTTTTGGATAGAAGTTCACTAACTAAAAAACTTCTGTAAAAAAATATGCTCTGTGCCCTTTTCAATTGGCTGACTTGCAATTTAATAAGGCTGTGTATCACCATCTGTTCAAGATGGTTTAATTCTTCCAGATTGTGTTGACCATCTTCCTAAATCACATGGATTAGCTCCTGAAGTCCCAAGCGACCCTATGTGTAATTTTATTGTTTTTACATTTAAAGAACAACTTTTAAAATTAAGCTTGAGAGACTCCATTGAATCTAGCAAATAATAATAATCTGAGACATTTTTCTGATATGTCTGCCGCAACCTTACAACACAGAACTTGGAATTACAAAATGCTTAAGGTATTAAGGTCTTAGATATTTTGAAAAAATGGGGGTTAAACCCAAGCATTAATTTTGTATTAAATTACCTTATTTGTTCTCAATTAATTAAAATCTCCCCTGAAGAAGTCAAGAGTTTCTAAAGGAGACAAAAGGAGAATTTTTATTAGTAAATGTGTCTAGATTCTCTTTTTTTTGTCTGATATTGTCTCAGTACTCATAGTATATACGTTCTTCCCTTTTTCCCTTATATTGGAACTTCGCATTTTTCCTGCACTTTTTTCATGAATATCCTTTTCAGTATCTAATAATTTGGAGTCACACTTTGCATTTCTTCTTGCACTAGCAACTATTAGCACTGATAATCATCAAGCTGGTTCAGAGAGGTAATTTGTTCTCTTTTCATATTTTATTTATTTATTTATTTTCCTGTGAATTGTTTGCCGCTGTGTCTTTCATTAATAGTATAAAAACATTCCCTTCTTAAAATTAAATCAATATTAAGTTATATACCGTTTTGGTCCGAATATAAGCCACACCCGCATATAAGTCGCACCTGTGAAATTCAAGGGGAAAAAGAAAAAAAGATAGTATCTGAATATGAGCCGCACCCTTAAAGAAAAAGACAAAAGTCAATTGGATTCAGGGAAAAAATAGTGATTTTATTTTACCATACACCATATATCTAGTATTTAGAAAACAATATACTTCCTTTCTTTTCTTTCCAGGTTATCAATATTAACATCAAGAGTAAGGTAAGGTAACATTAAACGTAAGGTAACAAGTATAGTAAGGTAACAAGCAAACTTTTTTCTTAAGATAGTGTTTATACCGGCACAGTGCTGTCATTTAACACATTTTACTGTAATTGGCCTATTCATTGTCATCACTGTTGTCACTACTGACTTCACTACCAGTCTACTTCATCACTCTCACTGTTTTCTTCACTTTCCTCCCTTAGTAAGTTGTCCTCGCTACCATCCAGTGCATTTATTTGACAAGTAGCATTTTTTGAACCCCCTGATAATGGACTTTGATGATATTCTTGACCATGAAGTGATAATCCATTGGCACAGAAGTGTAACTGACGGCTTCTTAATCTTGCCAGATGGTGTGAGAGCATGATCCCCTTCATGAAGCCAATCTGAATACTGTTTTCGGTGGTTGTCTTTGAACGGCTTGTTCACAATTACATCAAGCACTTGTAGCTTTGAAGTCATGCCACCAGGTATGACGATGAGGTCTGTCTTCTGTACAGCAAGTTTATTCTCCACTGCAGGAGTGAGATGACCCTTAAAAGCATCTAAAACTAGCATTGCTCTCTTAGTGAGCAGTGCTCCAGGTCTGCAATTAAAAACAATAGACAGCCAATCAACCATCAGTTCATCTGAGGAAGGCGGTACTTCTGGACGCTGTAGCTTGATGCTGCAACAACAAAACGACTCTGTGTGGGATGGGCTGACTCTCTCTGTTGTGAAGGGCCTGGTATGCAGCAATGGATCTGAGCGTGCTTGAACATGTCTGCAGATGCTATAGTCCATTAGCTTGGACCTTAGTCTGGACTGCAGGTGATAGGAGGTCCCCTGCTAGCCAGGAACAGAAGTGGTGTCTGAAAACCTCTATCTGCCCTGACTTGTAGCATCAACCAATATGCAAGTCACAGCCCTGTTTGGGCTATACAGACGACTTGGTATAGTGCCTGGAGCGACAAGTGTATGGTTGTTTCTCGGCTGTATCTCTGCTGCCTCTCCCTCATGGTCATGGATGTTGCTCACAGCACAGCTGAAATATAAGACTCGGGAGCCGGTATGAAATGCAAGACTGAGTGGAGATGGTTGCTAATAATCTGGATATGAAGTGTCTGCATTTTGCTGGAAAAGCTAGATCTTTGAGAGCATTAACATGAAAAGTGAGTCTTGGGAAAAATTGAAGTAAATGAAGATTATGGATGTTAGGCCCACTTACCATGTGGATATTAGAACTCTTGGGCACATCTTGGCCAATCAGACACCATGAGTGATGTTTCTGATAAATATATTGGGATGTAGACTGGAGGAAATTATTCTGTCAATTGGGCAAAGTCATAAACATTGGAGGAGCTCAGAGACCACCAGAGAAAGAAGGAAATGTCTCTCTCTGCTCAATTTAGTCAGTTAATAATGCTATATTGGTGGTTGTGACATGGTGAATGTAGCAAGATCTGGCCCAGAGGATAAACACAAGGGGCCTCATACAAATGTGATTTGGCTTATTGAATAGGGCTCTATATAAGCACATAGCATATTTTTTTACAGAAGTTTTTAGTTAGTGAAGATCTTGCTTTTGGATAGAAGTTCACTAACTTAAAACTTCTGTAAAAAAATATGCTATGTGCTTATATAGAGCCCTATTCAATTGGACAAATCACATTTGAATGAGGCCCTAGGAATAGAGAGGAAAATATGCTAAAGAAACTATGGAAAGTGTGACAGAATTGTACAGAATTTTGGAGAAAAATTGATAATCTCCCTCATGGACGGACATAAACTGATTTAAATTAGCAGATATTGTCCTTTTCTTCTTTTCTAAGCTTTTTGAAAACTGGAACAACATTTGGTTTTGTAGCTTGTGTGGGTTTAAAATTGTGTTAAAGGGGGAAGTATTGAAATTATAACCAGTGCGAGATGTATATTAGGTGAATTACCACCCCAGTCTCTTGATAGGTTTTTTAAATTGCTGTATCATACAAGTAGGCGGCAATATTTGGTCAACTTTGCTGCTTAACTGGGGTCTCGTTCAAATGCGATCTGGCCAATTGAATAGGGCTCTATATAAGCACATAGCATTTTTTACAGAAGTTTTTAGTTAGTAAAGACCTTCACTAACTAAAAACTTCTGTAAAAAATATATTCTGTGTGCTTAAATAGAGCCCTTCTAAATTTGCCGAATCACAATTTAATAAGGCTGTAAGTGCGTAAAACTTTAATTGGCGTTATGTTATTTGTTGTAAGCAATTCATAAACATATTTGGCATTATGTAAGAATTAAAAAAGGGGTATTATGGCCAGGAATTAGTGAAAGCCCTGATGGTTAGTGGAGCAACAATACATCAAAATATTGAAACTCAGTTTATCTGAGAATCTTACCTATTGTAATACACCCATAAATGGTTTAAAAAAAGTATATTGTTAGAGAGATATACTGATTGAAATATAGCCATGATTGCTTAAAAATAAAGTGCAAATTCTGCTAAGCATTAGTGAACTACAGATGAATCCATGAGGGAAGTTTTGATTTTGCAAGCATGTGAGAGGGCTTTTTGTTGACTGCAATTAACCCCTTCAAACTTTTTTAACATTTGATGTGAAACCCCTAAAAAGTTGCTTTGTTTTCTACGATTGAAATATGAGGATAAAAAATGGTATGACTTATAGAAGGTCAATCTATAATTTATTGTAAGAAGAATTAATAAAGATAAAAGATGGGATTTTTTAAAGAAACACCGCCTGGTCTATGGAAAATGGAGGACTAGCAATTGTAAAAGACTTGGCATTAACAATTTGTAGTTCCTTTTGATAAGCAATAAGAAAGGTGGACTCTCTTGTGTGAGTAGACTCTTAAATGGTTTGGAATAGGTGTGTGTCAACATGCTTGTTGAACTGTGGACGGCACAAAGAATGGCACCTCTATAATCCTTAGTAAACTTCAGGTGAATTCATAAGGTAATATTTCCTGTTATGAGTACTCCAGCAGGGGCAGCAGTTGCAGCAAGGAGCTGCTAGATGGCGTTGCCGAAATTGTACACAGTTTGTAATCGCTGCTGAAATTGTACACAATTTCAATGCTAAACCATTACCCTTATCCTAACCCTAACCCACTAACCCTAAAGCTATGACCTCGGCAGTAAAATCTTGGCAGCTCCATCTGGCGGATGCTCATCACTACTGCTGCCAGTGCTGATGCTGTACTGGAGTACACCTAAGAGGAAAGGATTGAAGCTTGGATATTGCATGCCTGTGAGGCCTGCTTGATTACTGGTTGCAATTAACCAATTAAAGATTTTAACATTTAATTTTGAAACTTTGATAATCTGTTGTGTTTTCTTAGTTTAAAATAAGAATATATACAAATGGCATATATAGAAGAGCTATAGTTTATTACAAATTTTTTTAGTTAGTGAAGACCCTGCTTTTGGATAGAAGTTCACTACTTAAAAACTTCTTACTAAAAATATATAAAAAGAAAGAGTATCTTAATTTTATCTCAATAACAAACAAAGAAGTCTCACCTCTAACATTAGAGAGCATATAAGTATGTTTTAAAAGGAGTATGCATTTCATTACAAACACTACATTAAAAAAATAAAAATGAATCTATCAAATCGCATATTGAATTAATGGTGATTGAAAATAAAATGAATCCCTCGTCTGCTAATGCCAATGACCTTATTAAATACATATAGTTATTAAAAAGGCACTCTAGCAGAAAACTGATGAAGCACTTAGCAGACTTTGAGTAAATGTTTTACTATAGAGGAAATAGGGCAGACAAAGAGGTATAGTTACTTAGCCAAAGAATATTGCTAACTAGCGAATTGCCCGTCAAAAAATGACGGCAATGAAATTATAAGGTAGCTAATGCTGTTTGGTGTGTAATAATGAAATATATAATGCATTAATAAATTAATATACTTTACCTATTTTGAAGCATTGTGTTGAAGAGCTGGCAATGTGTTTTGATGTTGCTGCAGCATTAGTGGTGTGGAGCTGCTGTGTAAGCGTGCTGAATGTGTGCAGTGTAATAGTGTGCGTGCGCGAGACCAAACCGTTAGCGTACTCGTGTACTTCCGCATTGTTGTAAAATGGCGGGTAATGTGAGGTATGCGTCTTAGCGGAATATCTTTTGTGGTGTTTTGCCAGTTTGTTGTGGTGTTTTGCGTGTTTAGAGTGCTGTAGCCTCGTTTTCGTTTTTTTCGCCGGCCATTTTTCTCTCGCTTAGAGAATTTTTTAGTGTCTAAACTCTTTTATTTTGAGTTAAATTAAGGTGTACGTTGCTTTTTTGAGGTCCTGGATACTCCCTCTTGCTGTAGTTAAGCTTTTTATGTATGTGTTGTGTGTATTTTGTGTTTTTAATTTTTTCATGTTCGCGGGTTGCGGACGATTTTTGCGAGGTCGTAATGTGTGCTAACGTGTCTCGTATGTTGTTTGCGTTTGTAGCCTCGTTTCCGTTTTGTTCGGTGGCCATTTTTTCTCTCGCTTACCGAATTTATTAGTGTCTAAACTCTTTTATTTTGAGTTGAATGAAGGTGTAAGTTGCTTTTTTGAGGTCCTGGATGCTCCCTCTTGCTGTCGGTAAGCTTTTTATATATGTGCTGTGTGTATTTATTGAGTTTTGAATTTTGTAATGTTTGCGAGTTGCGTCCGATTGTTGCTAGGTCGTAATGTGTGTTGACGTGTCTCGTATGTTGTTTGCGTTGCGAGGTAAAGTTTGCGAGGGTCGTAGTTGGTGTGTCGTGTTGTTTGCGTGGTCGTGGTTGTTGTGTGGTTGTTTGCATTTTAAAGTAAATTTTGCGAGGGTCGCAGTTGCAGGCAAGGAGCGCCTTCGGGCCGCAAGCGTTAGCAACAACTCGTACGCTAACAACTATATATGTGATACCTTCTTATACTGTTACTCCTCATTGTATAACCTACCGTAAATTCCCATCAGGTTGCAACTTCTTGTTCTAGAATTCAATCATTGATCCATTCCTTATATTTACTTAATTTACATAATGTAGAAATATCTTTAGTAATAAAGCATCTTAAACCCAATAAGACTCTAGCTCAATGTGGCTTCTATATTATAGGAACATCCCAGATTTTAGGCCTTTTTTTGACAGATCCATTTAACAATGCAGTAAATTTAAGGGATTTTCCCAAAGAAAAAAAAGCATTTGCCATGGTCAGTTGGGACTTCCTACATATAGTTTTAAGTTGTTTTGGTCTAGGTGACCTTTATAAAGTGAGTCTTAGCCTGATAAATGAATCCAGTTGCACAGGTACAAGGCCAAGGTTGCCCTCTGTCTCCAATAATATCTATAATGATTATTAAGCCATTAGGTCAGAAAATGAATCAGTGGGCTCAGATTGAGGCTTTATGGAATGGCAATGGAATTTATAAAATCTTTTAATTGTGAATAATATTTTTCTGACGCTTGGTGATCTAGTTAACTTGTTTTCAAACTTATTGGAAATTATAAGCTTAATTTAAATACAATAGAAGCTATGGGTATTAATTTAAATACAAATGCCTTAGTGCGGCTAAAAAAAATATTATATTATATTACCCTTTTGAGTGGAAATCTCGTTATATTAAAATTTTGGTCATACAAGTAATGTTTGTAATCTATTGAAAGATAAAAAGCATCTACTTGGTCTAAATATGATTGTTTTATGTAGGAAGAGTGGCAGTCATTAAAATTTGCATTCTTCCACAAATTCTGTTTATATGTAGATCTGCCAATAGAATTTCCAAAATATTGGTTGAAAAAGATCAATTTTTTGATAATTAAATTTAAATAGAACTATAAAATCATAAGAATTAAATGATATACTTACAGTGGAACTTCAATAGATGTAGAAGATTTTTGAATAAGTCCTTAAAATCTGAAAGTGAGGAGGGCCTAATGGAGAAAGAAGAGAGCAATCTCAGTTCCTGGCATATAGATGGGGAAGAAATGGAGGCAGCAGCTCATTTTATTCTCCTTGGCTCCAAGATCTCTGCAGATCGAGATTACAGTCGTGAAATTAAAAGACGTTTGCTTCTGGGGAGGAAGCAGTGGCAAGTCTGGATAAGCTATTAAAAATTACAGATATTATATGATTATCAAACTTCCTCATAGTTAGAACTATTGTATTCCCAGTAGTAAGATATGGATGGTTGAGTGCTGTAAAATTATGGTGCTGAAGAAAATGAGTCCTTTGGACTGCAAGAAGATCCAATCAATCAATTCTACAGGATATCAAGTCAAACTGTTCACTGGAAGGTTTGATTATGAGGGTAAAGCTAAAATACTTTGGATATATTGTGAGAAGATTATATTTCCTACAGAAGACTCTGGTGCTGGGAAAGATTGAAGGCACACGAAGACGTGGACAACAGAGGTAGATGACTACATAAGGCCCTTGAGCTAATGAACATGAGCTTGAGGTAGCTCTGAGGGGCAGTGACTAACAGATGTTCCTGGTGTGCTGCAATTCATAGAATCACAGAGAATCAGACACAACTGAACCAAAACAACAAATATTCTGGATTTGACACAGTGATTTGATAAAATGTGGGGTTTGTGGAATAATTATATAACAATAACTGAATGATAAAGAGGTTGATCCCTGGCCAGTGCATCTCTGCCAGCCTTGCCTAAGGAAGGAGTCAACCAGTGACATCAATCAAGTTTCTTTATAACAAGCTTGGAAAGCACTACAGTCTCACACCTGTGCCAGTCTTATATAATTTTTCTTAAGTTTGTGGAAATATTGTTCTTACACATACATGCAAAGGAAAATTACTAGAATTTACTAGAAACTAATGACAACATATGTCCTTGTATAAAGCAGGTGTTTGTAAAAGAAACATCAGATATAACACTGGTATCTAGTTTTATGAGAGAGTTAGACAAATCTTGTAAGGCTATTTAAGAGGGGTCACCAAGAAATACATTTCAATAATGTGCAACAAACAGAAAGAAAAAAATATCTCTTTATATGGCACGCCTATGGTTCCAAATCTCAAGCAAGAGAGAAATAGTATATTAAAACTTAACTTTTATTATAGGTTGTTAAAATACGACCAAATGCTGGTTAAAATGCTGGTAGCCTAAGGGTCTATAATTATTGAAAGTATAATTTTGAAATAGTGGTTACCTCTCAAAAAATTAGTTGTGTAATATATGAATACCACATATGACAAAAGACTTTAGAATGAAAAGTTATCATATATAAAGTGATCAATTATTAAATCCCTTATAGGAAGTAATAACTATTTAAAACAGTTATTAATGTGCTACAAACATATTCTTATATAAATTTAATTTAAAGTGACTTGTATATGAAGTTACCATTTAATTATCTTTTTGCTATTTATTTTAGCTCCTTTCTCAGAAATGTATGTCCTTGTAAACTGTTGAGATTGCTATTATTGTTATTGAAAAACTGGCATTAGTAGTTGCCACATTTCCATTGTAGCATTGAAAGTTTCCTGTGCATTTAATATATACTTCCATGTGTAGAAACAGATCAGCAGAAAATAAAACAATAGTTTCCACAATATGAACATAATAGGTAATCATTTAAAAGAATTAATTTTTTACATTCAAAAATATTTATTTTAATATTAGCTGAATTTCTTTAAAAAAAAATATTTTAAATATAATGCCATTTCTCTTTCTGTAGTAACTTCTCAAAGATAATATTACTTTAAGTTCCACAAAGTATTACTGCTATTATGAATTTACTTGTCTTTCTTTACTGACTCCTACTACTGATAAACTTATATAATTTATATAAATGTATTTGTATATATACATAATAACAATACAAAAAATAGATCCAAACATAAATATGTATTCAGGTTGAACATAAATTGTTACCCATTTAAATCTGTAGAGAACTTGTGGCTCCAGTGTTAGATATTTTATTTAATGACTTGAAACTGAGTGTTGTCTCATCAGCCAGAAGTATATACTGTACAAACACTGTTGGGGATTCAGAATCTGTTTCCTCTGGTGTATCTATGTCAGCAACAGTATCCACAGACAAAAAACATCATATCCCCCACAACACAACTTCAAGCTTAAATGACCACTCGTGTTCAAGAAAAAAAAAATATGCACTAAGCTAGCAATATTAGCAGTGGTGTAGGTTTCCTGCTTAATTATGCTCTTTGTCAAGCTCTTATATTTTCAGACATATATATCTATATGTTTCCACTGTGCAGTGGTCCTTTAAAGAAATAGGTCTAGATTTAATAAAGGGACATACCATTTATTGATGCTACTCTTTGTTATTAAAAATAATGATCAAATATCACAAAATGTGTGTGTCTGTTTTTAGGTCAGCTTTTGCTATACACTAGTTCTACACGCAGATTTATGAAGAGAACGCTCCAAGTTCTGATATTTTATGGGAAAATAGATATTGGAGAGGGCTTGAAGACATTTTTCTAATCTGAAAAAGTAACAGGCTGGTGTCTCCACCATTCCATCATCCTTAAAGGATAGTCCAATTCTCCACCCGTCCTCTTCTCTATCCTCTTCAGCACTGCATTGTAGGCACCATCCTTGCCAGCCATATACAACTCCTTTTACAACATTCTATCTCTCCTGCAAATCTTGTTTCATATATTAACAGATCCTTGAGAGACACCAGTGGAGAAGAGAGAGAGCGAATGTTGTGCAAGAAGTCATATATGAAATGATGGGACCAACAATGCTAATTCTCAAGAGGTTAGAAATGAAAATGGTACTATGCACAATGTTTCAAAATAGCTGGCTGATCAAAGAGGATGGGGATGGTGAAGACATCAGTCATGTGGTTCTAAATGTACAGCCTCTGTGGAAAAGGAGCAACACAAGTGATATTGAAATGTGGAGTATAGTGAGCAAAACTATTTACAAAAAAATGATTATTTAGCAAACAAATTATAACCAACTGTTTTAAGATACAATGGAAAATGTCTGTGAAGAGGGAAGAATTTAATTTAGGTGGAAAAAATATCGGCCTATGCGATTCTGTTTTAGAAGTCTTAACTCCCTTAGTACTTGGGCATTTAAGACACAGCTTCTCATAGTATGTTAACAATAGTCGATGTTCCAGACTCAACGCAGTACCCAGGTAATGCTTAATCTGCAAGAATCAAAACACTTCATTGTTTGGCATACCTCCCTAAGAAAATGTGCAATCCAGAATCGGCAGTATTGTGTCCACCATCAAAATGCCCTTTTTTTCCTTTCTGGTTGAAAGTTCCTATCCTGGAAAAACAAATAATTCTCATGAGGCTCCATGTAAATGTTTATGAATTCCAAAAGGATATAAGGAGTCATTGTATGACCACAGCAGAGATTCTGAGTTATGACTTGACACCCTCTATATGTCCCCTTCTAGCTGGTGAGTCTGACCTATGTCAAGCTGCAATCTGTGCTACTTGAGATGCAACAAAATAATTCCATAAACTTGGTACTGAGAGACCAACCTCAAATTTATGTAGATTCATGATACTTTTACTAATTCTAGGCTTTTTATTTTGCCAGATGAATCTGTTAAAGCTTTTTTTTTTGTATTGTCTCCAGATCAGATTCAGTGTTTGTATAGGTAGACAATGGAAATAATAGAGGATATGTGACAAACCTGTCATTTTTAGTGCATGAACATGATCTAGTCAAGAAATGTGATATTTGGATCAATTCTCCAAAGCAACTTGGAGTTGGAGGTAATTCACTTTATAGACATTTGCTGAATGTTACAGCATATGCACTCCCCAAAAAATGAATATAGTCAATTTTCCATTTAAATTCAAAATTAAAATGAAGCAGCTTCTGAGTCGCCAGTCATATATTAATGCCAATTGCGTCTGTTTTGTCATAGTTAATACAAATGCCTGAACATTAACTAAACGTGTTTCATACAAATTCGGTAAGAATATGCATAAATTTGTTATAGTTAGCAAAATATAATCTTCAAAAAGACAACACTTATAATCCTGACTCCCAATCTTTATTTCTGCTATATTAACATTTTTCCTTATTAGTGTGGCAAAGTAGTTGATCTTTACCTTGTTTGCATATAACCATAATAAAAGATAATTGCATTTCATCTGATATCTCATTCCTTAGTAAAATAAAGTATCATTTCAATAGATGCAGTATATTTAATACTATAATTTTTTTGTAAACGGCAGTTGTATACTCATCTGGTCGTGTTGATTACCCTATTTTTAGGCTTTTAATCACGTTCTTTATTTCCTCCACTTCTACTGGAGAATTCAACTTGTCCCTTTGCTCATCGTTAATCCCTTGTAGTATATGTTTGGTTAATTTATAGTCGATTGGAGAGACTTATATAGACCAATTTAAATGTTCTCCGTTTTAATTTAAGTTATAGATGATATTGTGTAGCAGACCTCAACCTGGTAACCAATAGTTTATCTGGCTTATTAGTATAATGGTAATATTTTCTTAAGGGTTCCCTGGTGGTCCAGTGGTTAGGATTCAGTGGTTTCACCTCTGTGACCTGGGTTCTATTCACACCATCCTGAAGCCAAGCAGGGTTTGGTCTGGTCAGTACTTGGATGGGAGACCACCTAGGAATATCAGGATCTGTATACTGTGGCCACTGGAGAAGGAACTGGCAACCCACTCCAGTATCTCTGTCCTGAATACTCAGTGGATCCGCATGTTGTGTATGGTCCATAAAGTCATGGAGACATGACTGAATGACACAAACACACACAAACAATATTTATTCTTTATCTGTTTCATCTGTTATGATAGCATGTATTTGCTGAGTAACTTTCTTAATATTTTTGTTAATCTTATGGCTTATCTCACATTCTTTCTAACCATATCTGTATTCTCAAACTTTAAGACGTTGCACATGTGTTTTTAATGTTAACAGCGAACTAAAAAATAAGCTTAACATGAAAAGTTCATACACTGGCCCTACATAGGCAGACTTGAGGCCTGATAGGTTGAAAGTTTGGACTCTGATTCAGGATTAAGATGCTTCAATGTAAACAAGGCATAGTAGGAAAGAGACAAAACTGCAGCACATGTAAGTGACTTACTAATGACTTCACTGTCCATGTGAACTCTGTTTTTTTTATATAAATAGGAATTCATGGCAAAAATATTTATTCCTTTAAATGTGTTTTGACTTTTGAACTATTACATTGAGATACAAATACATTTTTTTGGAAAGAGTTATATAGCTACATAGAGTGTTTTGGAAATCTGTTAAAATTAAGATATTATGGATCATTCCCAACGGAAACATGATTACTCCAAAAGTCAAGTAAATTTATTGTTTTAATATTATTGCTTTGATAGCGATCCACAAATTCTTTCAGAAATAGATTCAGATAAAATTTCATGTACAATTAATGTTGCTTGGAAGAGAATTTGACCCTGAGATAAATGAAACACAACCACAATATAATAAATGTGTAGAACGTATCCTTTTAATAGGAAAGGAAATATCCTAAGACATTGGAAATGATGCCATCTTCTTTAACTACCTTAAAAGGTCAGCACAATGTCCTAACAACAGGAGCTAGATGTTTTAATTGTCATTGTAATATAATAATTGAATCATTGTTAATAGTGATGTCGCGAACATCAAATTTTCGGTTCGCGAACATCGGACACAAACTACAATCAAATGTTCGCGAACGGGCGAACCCGGCGAACCGCCATAGACTTCAATGGGCAGGCGAATTTCAAAACCCACAGGGACTCTTTCTGGCCACAATAGTGATGGGAAAGTTGTTTCAAGGGGACTAACACCTGGACTGTGGCATGCCGGAGGGGGATCCATGGCAAAACTCCCACAGAAAATTACATCGTTGATGCAGAGTCTGGTTTTAAGCCATAAAGGGCATAAATCACCTAACATTCCTAAATTGTTTGGAATAACATGCTTTAAAACATCAGGTATGATGTTGTATCGATCAGGTAGTGTAAGGGTTACACCCGCTTCACAGTAACAGACCAATCTCCCCGTTTAATGCACCGCAAACAACCGCAAACAGTCCCTTTGCACAACCGCAAACTCCCCATTTGCACAAGGTTGGATAGCAAGCTAGCCATGTTCCGTTCCTTGTCCTCACTGATGTCATTGAAGGTCTCTTCCTCCACCCAACCACCAAGGGTCCCCGAAAGGTGACAACAAGCCCCCTGGGACGCCTGCTGTGTTTGGTCTTCCACCTCCTCAAAGCCACCTTCCTCCTCTGACTCCTCTTCTTCAGACTCCTCTCTCTGCGTTGCCTCTGTCTGCATTATTATAAGGTGTGTACTGTTAAGTAGTACTATTCCTATCGGTTTAATCCCTGTTACGTCCACTATTAGGGGACGTGTATATGGCATTGGTTTTTGTAACAGGGAGATGGAAAAAGATGCTTGGTCGGACCTCCTACTTCAAATTTGGGGCACTGCGAGTGCAATCTAAGGTGCCACCAGATATGAGTGTCACTGTGCACTGGCAAAAGTTGGCAGAGTAGGCGCTGTAGGCCTCACACACACGCCTGTAGGCAGGCAACTGATATTCAATCGATTACAGTCAAAAAAGTGTTGTTTTATGTCACTGTACACTACGGTTGCACCAGATATGACGTGTCACTGTGCTCTGGCAAAAGTTGTCAGAGTAGATGCAATAGGCTTCACACACACGCCTATAGGCAGGCAATTGCTATTCAATCTATTACAGTAAAAAAAGTGTTGTTTTATGTCACTGAGCACAATATAAGCTGTGAGCTACTGATGTCGCAAACATCAAATTTTTGGTTTCAGTTTAATACCTGTTACGTCACCTATCAGGGGACGTGTATATGGCATGGATTTTTGGAACAGGGAGATGGAAAAAGATGCTTGGTCGGTCCCCCCACTTGAAATTTGGGGCACTGCGCGTGCAATCTAAGGTGCCACCAGATAGGAGTGGTGTATTAGGTTGTACTATTCATTCCTATCAGTTTAATACCTGTTACGTCACCTATCTTTCCTCCCAATAGCATATTCTATATGTCATCAACCGGCCTGTGTGTATTTAGAGAACCACACTTTAAGGCCCTAAACCTGGAACAAGGTGGCTTGGCTATCAGAATTGCCTCAGAGCCTTAAAAACTCACCAAACCCCCTAATCAGACACTCACTATCATACTGGAAATGGGCCAAGAAACACACGGGTTTGTTCCCTGAATCCACCCAAATGACCCCAATTTTTGACCACCCTCAGGCCCCGAAACACATGAGCACAACATCACAACACTGGTGGAGTTCAAGGAAACTAGATGGACTGGGAGACTGGTTAGTAAAGGGCCAGATGCTCACCTATGAGGAACTGAGGGACAAGCATGAGCTACCGCTGTCAGAACAGTACAATTACTGTAGGTTGAGGCATTTCACACACTCCCTGACCCAGAAAAAGGGGCACCGGTCTTAAATTGGTTCCCCAAAATTTATAAAAATAAACCTCTATCAAGGGGGATCATTGGGTCGCTTTACAAATATAAAACATTTGCTACTGGTTGAAGCGACACTGGGGGAAGGACCGGAGTGGGGGAGCCCTGGAGACCCTTCAGAATCAACTGGTGGCAAAATCATCCCAGGAAAGGAGAGGTCGCTCACTGAAGCCTGCCCTAGGGTAACCCAAGGGTGATTGCCCAGGTTAGATATTGTAAATAATAAGCTAATACTGCTGGAGGGATGATAGCTAATAGGACTTTGGTGTTTCCTGCAGATATACTCTTTACTATTGTCTGTTTTACCATGTTTTAGGTATTTCTTAAATTGCAATCACAGTAAAAAATAAGAAAAATTATTAACCTAAAAAATAAAAATAAGAAGGAATAGCCAGCTAACTTTCACAAAATGTCTTTATTGTAAATATGTATTTTTGCACAACTGTTATGCAAGACTGTTCAAAAATGCTTTCTTTTTCATTACATGCTGTACGCCTTCAAAAATTAAATAAGTTAAATGCAAAAATTAGGTATTGTTGCAGCGACCAGAAAAATTAATGTTAGTTTGCCAGGCAGAAAGTGCCCTAAAACATTGCATCTTGAACCCTAGTTGGTGGCGGATAAGTCACGCAAGTCATCCGGCATTCAGGGATAAAATACAGCAGCGTGTGGACCATTATTAGCTCAAGGCAGCTCATCTATCAGGCCTTTTTTAATCTAATGTATCGCCCACTGTCAGTCCCTTCGGGATCCATCCCTCATTCATCTTAATAAAGGTGAGGTAATCTAGACTTTTTTGACCTAGGCGACTTCTCTTATCAGTGACAAAACCTCCTGCTGCACTGAAGGTCCTTTCTGACAGGACACTTGAAGCGGGGCAGGACAGAAGTTCTATGGCAAATTGGGATAGCTCAGGCCACAGGGCAAGTGTGCACACCCAGTAGTCAATGGGTTCATCGCTCCTCATAGTGTCGATATCTGTAGTTATGGCGAGGTAGTCTGTTACCTGACGGTCGAGTCGTTCTCTGAGGGTGGACCCCGAAGGGCTGTGGCGATGCATAGGACTTAAAAAGCTCTGCATGTCCTCCATCAACAACACGTCTGTAAAGCGTCCTCTCCTTGCCGGCGTGGTCGTGGGAGGAGGAGGATTATGTTCACCTCTTCCGCTGTTAGATTGCCGTTGTGCTGTGACATCACCCTTAAACACTGTGTAAAGCATACTTTTTAATTTATTTTGGAAGTGCTGCATCCTTTCCGACTTGTGGTAATTCAGTAACATTTCAGGCACTTTCTGCTTATACCGGGGATCTAGTAGCGTGGACACCCAGTACAGGACGGTCTCCTTCATCCTTTTTATACGAGGGTCCCTCAACAGGCACGACAGCATGAAAGACTCCATTTGCACAAGGTTGGATGCCGAGCTAGTCATGTCCCGTTCCTCATCCTCAGTGATCTCACTGAAGGTATGTTCTTCCCCCCAGCCACGTACAATACCACGGGTACCAGATAGGTGACATCGAGGACCCTTGAATGCCTGTTGTGGTTGGTCTTCCTCCTCCTCCTCAAAGCCACATTCCTCCTCTGACTCCTCTTCCTCACAATCCTCTTCCAGTGTTGCCGCAGGTCCAGCAAGCGATGCTGATAAGGCTGTTTCTGGCGGTGATGGTGACCACAACTCTTCTTCTTCACGCTCATCTACGGCCTGATCCAGCACTCTTCGCAGGGCACGCTCCAGGAAGAAAACAAATGGTATAATGTCGCTGATGGTGCCCTGGGTGCGACAGACCAGGTTTGTCACCTCCTCAAAAGGACGCATAAGCCTACAGGCATTGCGCATGAGCGTCCAGTAACGTGGCAAAAAAGTCCCCAGCTTCGCAGAGGCTGTCCTAGCACCCAGGTCATACAAATACTCGTTAACGGCCTTTTCTTTTCTTGTTGGAGCAGGCGGTCGAACATTAGGAGTGTTGAATTCCAACGTGTCGGGCTGTCTAAAATCAAGCGCCTCGCTGGCATGTTGTTTTGCCGCTGGATATCTGTAAAGTGCGCCATGGCCGTGTAGGAACGCCTGAAATGGGCACACACCTTCCTGGCCTGCTTCAGGACGTCCTGTAAGCCTGGGTGCTTATGCACAAAGCGTTGTACAATCAGGTTACACACATGTGCCATGCAAGGCACATGTGTCAACTTGCCCAAATTCAATGCCGCCAACAAATTTCTTCCGTTGTCACAAACCACTTTGCCGATCTCCAGTTGGTGCGGAGTCAGCCACTAATCCACCTGTGCATTCAGGGCGGACAGGAGTGCTGGTCTGGTGTGAAGTCAACCCCAAGACGGCCTGACACTACCGTATCCGGGATGTGGAATAGTACCTGTGGAGCTGGGGTGGTGCCGTTGATGTGGAGCAAGACATAGCAGCAGCAGAAGAGGACTCAGCCGAGGAAGTTATGGAAGAGGATGGAGTAGGAGGAGGAGAGGAGGTGGCAGCAGGCCTGCCTGCAAGTCGTGGCGGTGTCACCAACTCCTCTGCAGAGCCACGTATTCCATGCTTTGCAGCCGTCACCAGGTTTACCCAATGCGCAGTGTAGGTGATATACCTGCCCTGACCATGCTTTGCAGACCATGTATCCATGGTCAGATGGACCCTTGCCCCAACACTGTGTGCCAGAGATGCCATTACTTCCTTTTGCACAATCGAGTACAGGTTGGGGATTGCCTTTTGTGCAAAGAAATTTCGGCCGGGTACCTTCCACTGCGATGTCCCAATAGCTACAAATTTAGTGAACACCTCAGACTCCACTAGCTTGTATGGTAAAAGCTGGCGGGCTAAGAGTTCAAGCCAGCTGTCAGTTGCCGGGCAAGGGGGTGACTTTGTGACATTGGCTTCTTACGCTCAAACATGTCCTTGACAGACACCAGACTGTGGGCAGATGAGCAGGGACTGCTCAGGGCGAGACACCGAGTGGCGGATGGTTGAGAAGGGGCAAGCAGGGCAGCACTGGTTGACGTGGCTGAAGATGCTGGACCAGGAGGAGGATGGCGGCTTTGACTTTGTGTGCTGCTTGTACTCATGTGTTGATCCCATAGGCGTTTGTGATGTGACATCATGTGCCTTCGCAAAGAAGTTGTTCCTAGGTGGGTGTTGGTCTTCCCACGACTCAGTTTCTTTTCGCACAGGTTGCAAATGGCATCGCTGTTGTCACAGGCAGACACACGAAAAAATTGCCACACTGCTGAGCTCTGCAATGACGGCATTCTGGTGGTGGCAACAGCATGCGTTGACTGGCGTACTGTCTGGCTGACCCCGGGTGCCGATACATGCTGTCTGACTGTGCCACTAGCTACTTTCGACGACCTCCCGCTGCTTCCAACTCGTCTCCTCTCTGTCTCCCCATCTGAACTTTCCTCCTGTTCTCCTTCTCTTATAGCGGGCACCCACGTGACATCCACAGATGCATCGTCATCATCAACCGCTTCACTTGTATCTGACAACTCAACAAAGGAAGCAGCACCGGGTACAACATCATCATCATCATCAGACCGTACATCCATGTGTGTAATGCTGCCTGACTGGGACATATCCCTGTTATCTACATCCTCTGGCACTAATGTTTGTGCATCACTCATTTCTTCCAATGGATCTGTAAATAACTCTGCTGACGGATCAAGTGAAGCGGCTGTGGTGCTAGTGTTGATGGTGGCGGCAGGCGGGCGAGTGGTAACTGGAGAGGTGCCCGAAGCTAAGCTGGAGAAAGGATGATGCATCTAGGTTCCGAGCGGAAGCTGTAGAAGATTGGGTGTCCTGTGTAAGCCAGTCAACCATGTCCTAAGAACTTTTCAAGTTCAGGGTACGTTGCCTCTGAAAACTGGGCATTATTCTAGGGCCAAAGGGAATCACAGCACCACGACCACGACGGCCCCTGCGGGGTGGCCTGCCTCTGTCTGTCATTTTTTTTACGATTAGTGGTACTATGCGTGCAAGCTACTATGACACCAGATATGAGTGTCACTGTGCACTGGCAAAAGTTGGCAGAGTAGATGCAATAGGCCTCACACACACGCCTGTAGGCAGGCAACTGATATTCAATCGATTACAGTCAAAAAAGGGTTCTTTTATTTCACTGTACACTACGGTTGCACTAGATATGAGTGTCACTGTGCACTGGCAAAAGTTGGCAGAGTAGATGCAATAGGCCTCACACACACGCCTGTAGGCAGGCAACTGATATTCAATCGATTACAGTAAAAAAAGGGTTGTTTTATTTCACTGTACACTACGGTTGCACTAGATATGAGTGTCACTGTGCACTGGCAAAAGTTGGCAGAGTAGATGCAATAGGCCTCACACACACGCCTGTAGGCAGGCAACTGATATTCAATCGATTACAGTCAAAAAAGGGTTCTTTTATTTCACTGTACACTACGGTTGCACTAGATATGAGTGTCACTGTGCACTGGCAAAAGTTGGCAGAGTAGATGCAATAGGCCTCACACACACGCCTGTAGGCAGGCAACTGATATTCAATCGATTACAGTAAAAAAAGGGTTGTTTTATTTCACTGCACACTACGGTTGCACTAGATATGAGTGTCACTGTGCACTGGCAAAAGTTGGCAGAGTAGATGCAATAGGCCTCACACACACGCCTGTAGGCAGGCAACTGATATTCAATCGATTACAGTCAAAAAAGGGTTCTTTTATTTCACTGTACACTACGGTTGCACTAGATATGAGTGTCACTGTGCACTGGCAAAAGTTGGCAGAGTAGATGCAATAGGCCTCACACACACGCCTGTAGGCAGGCAACTGATATTCAATCGATTACAGTCAAAAAAGGGTTCTTTTATTTCACTGTACACTACGGTTGCACTAGATATGAGTGTCACTGTGCACTGGCAAAAGTTGGCAGAGTAGATGCAATAGGCCTCACACACACGCCTGTAGGCAGGCAACTGATATTCAATCGATTACAGTCAAAAAAGGTTGTTTTATGTCACTGTACACTACGGTTGCACCAGATTTGAGTGTCACTGTGCACTGGCAAAAGTTGGCAGAGTAGATGCAATAGGCCTCACACACACGCCTGTAGGCAGGCAACTGATATTCAATCGATTACAGTCAAAAAAGTGTTGTTTTATGTCACTGTACACTACAGTTGCACTAGATATGAGTGTCACTGTGCACTGGCAAAAGTTGGCAGAGTAGATGCAATAGGCCTCACACACACGCTAGCAGGCAGGCATATGCAATTAGATTACACAGAAAAAAATAATAAAATAAAATAAATGATGTTCTAGCCCTAAAAAGGGTTTTTTGGGTTGCTGTCCTTGCAGCAGATATCAAATGAGTCCTTCAGGTGTGTAGTGAAAGCTAAATACACAGCCTGGCTATCTATTTACCTATTAAAATAGCAGCAGGTAGAATATATGTCCTCTCTCAACGAATGTAGCTTCAGAATGATTCTAAAATGGAGGCTGTCCTTCAGATGGAAGTCCCTGGCAGGGAGTGTATGCTGCTGATTGGCTGGAATGTGTCTGCTGACTGTAAGGTGCACGGTCAAAGTTTCCTCAATGACAAAGAATAGGGGGCGGACCAAAAAGCGCATGTGTTCGCTGTTCGATGCGAACGCGAACATGCGAAAATCGCCGCAAATAGTTCTCCGGCGAACTGTTCGGGACATCACTATTGTGAGTCTGACACAGGCAGGCAACTGAAATTAGATTACAGGAAAAAAATGGTTGTTTTCAATGTATGTTACACCACCAGGTATGAGTATTGAAAATAAGCACAATATAAGCTGTTAGGTGTTAGCCTGTCACACACACACGCTGGCAGGCAGGCATAGATTACACACAAAAAATTATAAAATAAAATAAATGATGTTCAAAGTTTCCTCAATGATAAAGTATTGGGGGCGAACCAAAAAGCGCATGTGTTCGCCGTTCATGGCGGACGCGAACATGCGAAAATCGCCTCAAATAGTTCTCCGGCGAACTGTTCGGGACATCACTAATTGTTAATTAATAATATTCCTCTTCAATGATTTAAAAACTATATTCAATATAAAATTATTTTTTAAACATTAGCCTCTCAGCCTCTAATCAAGCTGCTTGTCTCCAGACCCTATGAAACCATCAAGGGGGTGAGGACAGTTCTGGCTGGGAGGCATTTCTAAAAGGATTTTAGAATGATCTAAATAGACGTAGTTCAGCTTGTGTCTAGATGAGATGAGGGATGTTCTTATACCTCTGGAGACTGTATTTTTGCAATACAGTAAAAACTAATAAGGCAAACTGTCTTTCTGATGAGGCTTTCAATCTAGCCCAGAAAGAAAGAAAGCAAAAGGTAGTGGAGATGGGAAAAGATTTGTACAACTGAATACAGAAATCCAGAGGATAGCAAGAAGAGACAAGGAGACATTATATTATGAGTGATGTGTAAAGATAGAAGAAGATAACAGAATGGGAAGTTCAAGGGATCTCTTCTAGTAAACTGGGAATCTCAAAGGAACTTTTCATGCCAAAGTGGGCATGATAAAACACAACAATGGGATGTATTTAACAGAAGCAGATCGGAGAAAGAGGTGGCAAGAATACAGAGATGATATATACAGGGAGGGCCTTAACAGCATTGATAACCTAAATAGTTTGTCCCATGAGCTGGAGCCATAAATCTTGCAAAGTGAAGTGAGATGGTCCTTAGGAAGTCTTGCTGATAACAATGTTGCAGGAGTTGGTAGAATCGTAGCTGAACTGTTCAATATCCTAGAATATGGTGCTGTGAAAGTGTTGCTTACGTTAGGCCAACAAATTTGGAAAACTCAACAATGGCCATTAGACAGGAAAAGGTCAGTCTACATACCAATCCCCAAAAAAGACAGTGCCAAAGAGTGCTCCAATTATAGAACAACTGCACTAATTTCACATGCCAGGAAGGTAATTCTTAAGATCCTGCAAGTTCAGCTCCAACAATATATGGACCAAGAACTACCAGATGTGCATGTCAGATTTTGCAGAAGCACATGTACAAAAGATTAAATTGCCAATATCCACTGGATAATAAAGAGAGCAGGATATTTCCAGAAAAACATTCACTTCTGATTCATAGATTATTCTAAAGCCTTTGAAACGAACATGTTTCAAGATTGCACCAAGGTTGTATATTGTCACATTATTTATTCAACTTATATGCAGCATACATCACATGTAAGGCTGGACTGGAATTAACATTACTAGGCTAAATATCAAAATATGGCTGAATTTGATTTGGATCAGGAATTCTGCGTTAGACAAAATAAACGAGTGGAGAGGGCATTCAGTGATTTTGGATTTCAGCCTGATAGGGATGACTGGTGTGATGGTTTAAAAAAAAAAGGATACCTACTGAAAAAACATCTGACCTCCTTTTTGAATAAGACCAGCTATAATCGGTATCTGGCAAAAAATCTGATACCCCATGGGCTTCAAATTAAAGTATTCCCCTCATTCTCATTTCATATCGATCAGTACAGAGAGATGTGGGCCCTAACTACTTGTTCAGAGACCCTCTTGGCCATATTGTCAGATTATGAGTAAGACATAATTACTGAATTTGACACAGAGATTACTGAACTAAACAGGCAGCTTAAACACTTTAAGTCCCTTGAAGAGTTCAAGAAGACAAAAAGATCAAAAGTGACAAAAAGGAACGTGATATAATACATGTTAAGAGAGACACGTTTTTGAGAGACACAAAGGATTTTGAGATAGGTAAAGTGTATGACTGGTCGCATAAAAACAATAGGAGAAATTTCAAACTAAGATCGGATTGTTAGTCTCATTACCTGAGTTAGATACTTCTATAACTGACAGCGAAAAAGGCAGAAGTGTCCCTGAGAATACTACTATAAATAGATCACAGGATTTTTTATGGGCACGACCCCGCATACCACCTGGGCGACCCATCCCGACTCGACAGGAAGGCCCAGTAGATTACAATTTTATACTAAATTTGAGGGACTGTCAGCAATGGGGGTACAGACGAGGTCCACACCAGAGCAAAGGCCAGAACTGGCCCAGAAGGAATATGTGGGAACTATAAAGGATTCACAAGTCATTAATCTCTCTACATGTACTCTGTCTGATCCACAAATTGCAATACTAGAGAAAGGTTTATCCTTCTCACCCTTCATGCACTTTGACTTTTTTGACATTACCAAGGATGTACAGCTATTTGCAAGAAAACTGGTCTTGAAAAAATACTTTAGTAAGAATGACAATACCAGCACTAGTCTGACCAATTTGGTAACCATAGGCGCACAAGTAAATATGACTGAAGATGGTATTAAGAGTGGTATTGAGAGATGTGACTCCCAATCCTGTGATCCAGATTCTAGTTTGGTAGAGGATTTGTTGAATTTATGGAAAGAAAATGACTTTGAAGATCATAATAAAACAACATGGTTTGAGGGTCTCAAAGTTAAATCTCAATTTAATACTCCCATGTCTACTTGTCCAGCAGTAGATGTTTATGTAAAATTAGTAATCAGAGAATTGGAGCAATTAAAGCAACTTGGCATTTCTAATATCACTAAAGAAGAAGGGCAGGTCCTCAAGGAGATAGCAGGTTGGAATGATATCCTGGTCAAACCCTCTGGTAAGAGGGGTAATGTTGTTATCTGGCCAACTGAAAAGTTTCTTGAGGAAGCCCACAAACAGTTAAATAATACTGACTGCTATAGACGCCTTTTGGGTGACCCTACTAGTAACTTTCTGAGAATGTGTAACTCTATTTTACATCAAGCTACATGGGCCAACCTCATCTCTCAGAAACATTCTACACGCTGCTTAAAGTTCATAAAAACTTGACAAAACCACCAGGTAGGCCCATTATCTCGGGCAATGGAAGCCTATGTGAACAGGCAAGCCAATACCTGGATAAAAGACTTAGATCATTTGTAACATGACTACCATCATATGTTAGGGACACAATGGATGTCCTTAGTAGGCTCAATGGTATACATATCGGTCCCAGTACACTTCTAGCAACATGTGATGTTGAGTCATTATACACTTCGATCAGTCATGAGAAGGGGTGTCAGGCTATTGCTTATTTTCTACAGATGGAGTCTATGCAAAACTTTGAAAATAATGCTTTTGTGATCCGATTACTTAAGTTTGTCCTTCAAGATAATTATTTAACCTTTGAAGGGATGTTCTTTTTGCAGGAGCGTGGTACAGCGATGGGGGCTGCACGTGCCCTCACATATGCAAATATGTACATGAGGTGGTGGGAGAGAGAGAAGGTCTTCAATGACATCAATTCTGAGTACACAGACAAAATTGTTCTGTGTCTCAGATATATAGATGACCTTCTCATACTATGGGATTGTAACAATGAACAGTCAAATCCTCAATACCAATGATTTAAATCTTAGACTTACCTGTGAGATGGATTACCATTCCATCAATTTAAAGATCCAAACTGATCTTTTCTGCAAACTCACGGTGACTAATAAAAAATGTGTCAATGCAAGAGTATGAGTCGTGGGTCAGGGAGTACTACGTGAACTCCCTATTCCCTTGGTGGTGCCCCCTCCAAGCATCAATTAGGTCTAAACTGTATAATAATTTATTGATTTGATTTATCTTATTTAAAAAGCGGTTGTTAGCCAAATTTCTAGATCTGTCCATGGCGGGATTAAGTGTTAGATTAAAGTATCCGCCAATTACTAAGGTCTCTAAATGTTGGCTCTCTAGAAACCCAAAAGTCTTGATTAAGAAGTTATGTGGAGAAGAGGTGGGGGAGTAAATTGACATCAGTGAGAGTTTAGATCCCAGAACTGTCCCAGAAAGCAAAATATAGCTTCCTTCCTGATCTTTTTTTTTTTTTACTCAAGTTTAAAAGGGAAATTGCTATGTATAAGTATTGTCTTTCCAGCCCTTTTAGAGGGATGACTTGTGGAATAAAAGGTGGGGTACTCTTTGTGTAGAAATTCTGGCATATTGCCATCCGTGGGAAAAGTGTGTTTCTTGGAGGAACAAAACTGATGGTATAAAAGCTAATAATAGATACATGCTTTCCTCCTCTTGAATTGGGAATTGAATCCTTTAACTTTATGGGAAATAAATTAATTTGAGTTAGACATTACGTGTTGTGTTGTTTTGGCATTGTGTAGACCGCACTTCTATATTAATCAGGGGTTGGTAGGGAGGGCAGACGGGTCCAATGCCCGACCTCGTTAGCGCAGCCTTTTCGAGCAGGTGGAGTTAGGTGTATAAGAGGAAATACGCCATGAAAAGAATATAAAAAAATATAAGCAATAATTAACAGTATATTAAAACAAGATATAACATTGAAACTAACATAACAATACCTCCTGAGTTGTGCTTTAGAATCAGCAAAATCAGAGGGGGAGGAAATGGATTAGCCATTTCCAACTAAATTCCCTGGGAGGAGGGGTATCTAAAGATCTACTTAATTATGGATATTTCCCAATATTAGGTGTAAGAGGTAAGGGTAGCTACTGCCGGCTTTTACTAAGCTATTTATTCAGCTATCTCTGAATTATGACTATACTCACTGAATTAAAGGCACTTACTTGTCTGTTATTTATTATATTTATATGTTACTTGAGCAGGTATAACAGAGGGCCTGTTAGCATAATTTAAAAAAGTACTTTTTGCTTTTGCTCTTATTATGCATTATTTTTCCTAACTGGGGTCCAAAGTCATAAAGTTTATTAGCTTAGTAGGTTACCCTGCCTTCCCCTAAATTTAAGAGTAGCACTTCAAGTACAATTTTCACTAGGCAAGGGTGGGGAATAAGGAGAGAAATATGATATTTACAGCTTTAACCAGCAAAAAGTTTTTATAGGCCTTAGTACAGCCTGCTAAACATTAAATCCATAACTATGAGAGTTGGTGCAGACACATCCAGTTGTGATTCCATAGGTTTTGAAGGAATCTTAGATTTTCTACTCTTGGATGCTACAGTCTATTCTTTGCTTAGGGCTGAGTTATTTGAAGGACCTTGTTATACTGTCATTTCTTCCTCAGGAAGGAAGCCTAATTTTTTTGTTAATCCTAGGCATTCTTCCAGAGAGTGCCAGGAATGTTGGGATCCCTTAAATTGAAACGCCAAGGCAAATGGAAATTCCATTGGTATTTGATGTGATGATTAATTAGGACCGCCAAGGCTTGCTTCATAGATCTCCGTTTGGCAAGAGTGCTCAGAGATAAATCTGCATATTTTTGGAGAGGAGCCTTATCCGGTCCTAAGATTGCCAAGATCAAGTCTCTAGTTTGTTGTTTTAAAATATCTAACTATGACTAAGATCTTGGTTTCTAGCTACACCTATAGCTCTGTGAGCTCTTTCTACCTCCCAGATATGGCCTGGATGCACAGATAGGATGTTATTAATCGTCGTTCTGAGGTATTGAGTCAGGTTGAGTACAGCCTTGGGTACGCCACGAATCTTGATATTGTATTTTCTTGAGCGGTTCTCAAGAACCTCCAGCTTATCTTCAAGCAGAACTATACAAGATGTATTCTGGAATGTCTCCAATCGATCTCTGTCCTGGGCATCAACCAGTTGATTCAAGGTTTCCTCCAGGAGGTGTATGCGCTGCCCAAGTTTAGACATATCTTTTTATAGAGCTGTCACAACTTTAGAGAGACAGGCCTGAAGTAAAGCATCAATCTTAGCCAAGGATTGGTCAGTCAGGTTCACATTTTGTTGAGTGGTTGCCATTGCGCCTTTTGTGTCTAAGATATCTGATTGGCTTGATCTTGTTTCTAAAGATGGAGTAGATGTGAGTTATCTACCACAATGATAGACTACAACTACTTTAGGGAGCTAGTGTAGCACCACCCCTGCTTTCTACTTTCCAGAACTTTCACTTTATGTTACATAGTTACATAATATTTAAGGTTGATTAAAAACTGTTAGTCCATCAAGTTCAACCTTTTTAGATCTGTTCTGATCGTTTTAATATGTGGACTATTTGTTAATAATTGTTAATTGATCCAGAGGAAGGCAAACAGAAAAAAAAATCATTGAAACATTGCCAATTGTCTCATAAGGGAAAACAAAAGCAAAATTCCTTCCTGACCCCAGAGATTGGCGATCAAATTTCTCCCTGGATCAATATTGCTTCACTAGTTTTCTTGGATAACCTTGAATGCCCTCTTTATTCAAAAATATATCTAAACCTTTTTTAAAGTTATCTATCAAATTCACTGTCACCACCTCCTTTGGTAGAGGATTCCATAGTTTAAACACCTTGACTGTGAAGAACCCTTTTCTTTCTTTAAGGTGAAATCTTTTTTCCTCTAACCTTAAGGGATGTCCTCTTGTCAGTTGAAAATCTCTTGGTACAAAAAGTTCACTTGACAAAGCCTTATATTGACCCTGGATGTATTTAAATAAGGTAATCATATTCCCTGGTAGACGTCTTTTTTTAGGGAAAGTACGTTTATTTGGTTAGTATTTCTTCATAACTTAGCCCCTCCATTCCCCTTATTAGTTTTGTTGCCCTTCTCTGTACTTTTTCCAGCTCTAAAATGTCCTTTTTATGAAGTGGTGCCCAAAATTGTACTCCATATTTCAAATGAGGGCATACTAGGGATTTGTACAGTGACAGAATTATATTTGTTTCCCTTGCTTCTATACCCTTCTTAATACATGCTAATATTTTACTTCCCTTTGCAGCTGATGCTTGGCATTGAGCACTGCTACCTAGGTGGTTGTCCACAAGTACACGCAAATCCCTTTCAATATCAGATACCCCTAGATTATAAATTTCATGGCTATATTTCCTTCCCAAATGCATAACCCTACATTTATTTGTTTTAAATCTCATCTGCCATTTAGCCATTTAGCAGGGAAAGAACATCATTATCGGATTTAATTACCTTGCACAACTTAGTGTCATCAGCAAAAATGGAAACACTACTTTCCAGTCCTACTTCTACGTCATTAATAAATATGTTAAAAAGGAGAGGACCTAATACTGAACCTTGAGGAACCCCACTTACCACATTAGTCCAATCGCATTATGTTCCATTTACAACAACCCTTTGCTTCCTGTCTTTTAGCCAGCTCTCGAACCATGAGCAGATATTTACTGCAATTCCTGTATCCCTTCGTTTGCTCAAAAGTCTCCCATGTGGCACTGTATCAAAAGCCTTTACAAAATCCAAAAAGACTACTTCCACTGAGTTGCCCTGATCCATGTTCCTACTAACATCCTCATAGAAACTAATTAGATTGATCTGACATGCCCTATCCTTCATAAATCCGTGTTGACTGCTACTTATGATCTTGTTCAAATTTTATATTTTGTTCTTTTTTTGTGTATATTTCCTTGGTTTATACACATTTACTGTTATGATAACTTACTGTGTCTTTAGTAGGCTCTAACTGTTTGTCACCGGGATCTTTCTCCCCGATTATGGGAGTCGTATTACACTTTGACTCTGTATGTGGTCTCCTTTGTCACCTTTTTGTGGTGTTATAGGAACTCTGTGCGTTGCCTCTTTTTTTCCTGGCTTTCACCACTTAAGAAATGCCAAATAAGTTTGGTTCATGGAGGATCTACAGCACAACACGTCTGCTTTATTCCGTGGCAGTTTAGAATCTCCCATGTTCATGTAATTTAAGGTACACATAGAATGGCGAGCCGAGACAGAGGTTCGGTGAACACATTAGCAATGCTAGGAAAGATATGGGAAAAGGTAAAACCCTAACCACTGTAGCTCGTCCTTTTCTCTCACACCATGATTGTAAGCCTGAAATCAAGTGTTGGATCTTGCAGAAACTGAGTTTGGGTATTAGGGGAGGGGACATGGAATGTGAATTGCTGAAGGCTGAAAGTAGATGGATAGTGTTATTAGATACTTATTAGATCATTCCATCAGGCCTCAATGAGAACATAAACTACACAGTGTTCTTGGAGAATTCATTTGTTCTTAACATGCGTTCTATAGTGAGTCCCCTTCATGACCCATGCAGACAAACAATCCTCCTTTATCATCTTTAAACTCCCAAAGGCAGTATCAAATTAGTAAGAACAACTATTAATACTGACCCTGAGAACTGTGTCTGATACCCATAAATGCAAAAGCCTCAGCTAATTACACTGATATTACAGGTCTTGTTCCCAGCTATTATATGAATTGTACTATTAATGGGTGATATTTAAAATTATTGTATTTACTTAATTAATATACAAGTTTTGTATATGATCGTATTTTGATTATTCATCACTATTAGCCTCATGAATCTAACGCATATATATGTCTGCACAGGAGCCTGTGCAGATATTAATCATTAAGAGCCAGTGTTTTTAATTAAATAATATTAAAAGTTAAGTCTTAAAGCTTTTTTTCTATGGTCTAAACATATTATGATATACCATTGATAGCATATTAGCTAGTCTCTAAAAGTGTCCTTTTTTGTCTCATTTCTTTTAATCATTTCTAGTAACTCTGAGGCACATATATATTATTGCTGTGTTAAGTACAGTTGTGCTCACAAGTTTGCATACCCTGGCAAAAATTGTGAAATTTTGGCATTAATTTTGCAAATATTAATGATTATGCAAAAAAAAATATTTTGTTGAAGGATAGTAATCATATGAGGTGATTTATTATCACATAGTTGTTTGGCTCCTTTTTAAATCATAATGAAAACCGAAATCACCCAAATGACCATGATCAAAAACTTACATACCCTTGAATGTTTGGCCTTGACACACACAGGTTAAAATGGCAATTAAATTGTTAATTTCCCACCCTTGTGGCTTTTTAAATTGCAATTAGTGTCTGTGTAAAAAATAGTCAATGAGTTTGTTAGCTCTTACATAGATGCACTGCACAGGCTAGATACTGAGGCATGGGGAGCAGAAAAGAACTGCCAAAAGACCTGTGTAACAAGCTAATGGAACTTGATAAAGACGGAAAAGGATATAAAAACATTTCCAAAACCTTGGAAATGCCAGTCAGTACTGTTCAATCACTTATTAAGAAGTGTAAAATGCGAGGATCTCTTGATACCAAGCCAAGGTCTGGTAGACCAAGAAAGATTTCAGCCACAACTGCCAGAAGATTTTTTCGGAATACAAAGAAAAACCCACAGGTAACCTCAGGAGACATATAGGCTGCTCTGGAAAAAGACGCTGTGGTTGTTTCAAAGAGCACAATACGACAATACTTGAACAGAAATGAGCTGCATGGTCGAGATGCCAGAAAGAAGCATTTACTGCGCCAATCCCACAAAAAAGCCTGGCTACAATATGCCAGACAACATCTTGACACGCCTCGCAGCTTCAGGCACACTGTAGTTTGGAGTGACAAGACCAAAATAGAGCTTTATGGTCACAACCATAAGCACTATGCTTGTAGATGGGTCAACAAACTGATAATTAGTTACCAGGAAAAGGCAGATGGGCTTAATACGTTATTTTCTTCGGCATACACAAGGGAGGTACCAGTGGTGGGGACACCGCAACATAATGGGGCTACACTACCTTCACCAAATAATTGTATATAACGCAGTAAGAAATCCAGAAGACGTTGGAAAAAATAAACATTAATAAAGACCCAGGTCCTGATGGAATACATCCAAGGGTACTGAGGGAACTGGGTTCTGTAACAGCCAAACCATTATGTTTAATTTTTCAAGATTCACTCAACACAGGGTTGCTACCTGATGACTGGCGAAAAGCAGAGGTGATACCTATATTTAAAAAGGGAGCAAGAGCAAATCCAGGGAATGTAAGACCAATGAGCCTCACTTCTGTAGTGGGAAAGCTTTTAGAAGGGTTAATAAGGGATAATATACAAGAATATATCTATTTGAACATGATTATCAGTAGGAGTCACCATGGATTTATGAGGGATAGGTTATGTCAAACAAATATAGTTAGATTCTATGAGGAGGTTAGTAGGAACCTGGATCAAGGCAACTCAGTTGATGTAGTCTATTTGGATTGTGCAAAGCCTTTTGATACAGTGCCACATGGAAGACTATTGTGCAAACTAAGGGGTACCTGAATTGCAGTAAATATCTGCTCATGGTTTGAGAGCTGGCTAAAAGACAGGAAGCAAAGGGTTGTGGTAAATGGAACATACTCCGATTGGACTAATGTGGTAAGTGGGGTTCCTCAAGGTTCAGTATTAGGTCCTCTCCTTTTTAACATATTTATTAATGACGTAGAAGTAGGACTGGAAAGTAGTGTCTCCATTTTTGCTGATGACACTAAGTTGTGCAAGGTAATTAAATCCGATAATGATGTACTTTCCCTCCAAAGGGATTTACTTAAATTAGAGGAGTGTGCATTATTTAATACGAATAAATGTAAAGTTATGCATCTAGGAAGGAAAATAGCCATGCAATTTATAATCTTAATGGAGCAAATATAGGGGTATGAGATATTGAGAGTACTTGTGGACAACCACCTAGGTAACAGTGCTCATTGCCAAGCACCAGCTGCAAAGGCAAATAAAATATTAGCATGTATTAAAGGGATATGTAAGTGAGCTGGATTATGAATGCATCTGATAGAGGAGCCTGATTCTGAATTTGAATGTTATGCTAATTCAGGTGCGATTTTCTACACAATCAAATGCAAATGCCAAAAAACATAGGACATTATGCTAACTTCAAGGTAAGCTTATTATTGTTTATTTTTGGATATGTTCATGCAAAAAAATGTTTTCATACATTACTAATTCTCCTCTATCTGATGCATTCATAATCCAGCTCACTTACATAGCCTTAAAAGGGCACTGGATTTATTTTTAATTAAAACGAGCATTCAGGGTTATCCTGGATAATTAGAGAGAGAGTATTGATCGAGGGAGGAATCCAATCACCAGTATCTGGAGTCAGAAGGATTTTTATTTTTTTCCTTTGAGATGATTGGCTTAGTTTCACTTGTTTTTTTCTGTTTGCCTTCCTCTGGATCAATTAACAACTAATCCGCATATTGCAGATCAGAGGAGATCTTAAAAGGTTTAACTTGATGGACTAAAAGTCTTTTTTCAACCTCAATTACTATGTAACTATGTAACAAGGCCTATAGTGAAAAGAATACCATCTTCACTGTGAAGCATGGTGGTGGCTCACTGATTTTTTTGGGGGGTGAGCTCTAAAGGCACGGGGGAATCTTGTGAAAATTGATGGCAAGATGAATGCAGCATGTTATCAGAAAATAGTTCCAGACAATTTGCATTCTTCTGTACGAAGGCTGGGCATGGGACGCTCTTGGACTTCCCAGAATGACAATGACCCTAAGCACAAGTCCAGGTTGGTCCTCCATTGGTTACAGCAGAAAAGGGGGAAGGTTCTGGAGTGACCATCGCAGTCTCCTGACCTTATTATCGTCAAGCCACTCTGGGGGAGATCTCAAATGTACGGTTCATGCAAGACGACCAAAGACTTTGCATGACCTGGAGGCATTTTGCCAAGACGAATGAGCAGCTATACCACCTGCAAGAATTTGGGGGCTCATAGACAATTACAGTATTACAAAAGACTGCACGCTGTCATTGATGCTAAAGGGAGCAATACACATTATTAAGAACTAAGGGTATGCAAACTTTTGATCAGGGCCATTTGGATGATTTCTGTTATCATGATTTAAAAAGAAGTCAAACAACTATGTGATAATAAATGGCTTCTTATGATCACTATCCTTCAATAAATTACATTTTTAGTTATTTTTCAAAATAAATGCCCAAATTTCACAATTTCTGCCAAGGTATGCAAACTTTTGAGCACAACTCTATATGCTAAATTAAGCATGGCTTACCATCTGTGAATCAAGGGTTAATATATGAGTGCCTCATGTCCCACCAGCACCTATATGCCATCTCCCTGTGTATTAAATATCAACAACCTCATACAACCTCTGATGGCTAAAAACGAGGATGAACTAAAGTGCCTATTGATTAGGGTGAAGGAAGAGAGTGAAAAAGCTGTCCTACAGCTCAACATTAAAAGATGAAAATCATGGCAAACTGCAATCTCACTTCCTGGCAAACAGTAATGGTGACTGCAACCATGAAATTGAAAGATGTTTGCTTCTGGGGTGAAAATTATGGCAAGTCTGGATAAGCTCTCAACAAAGGTCTTCATAATTAAAACTATGATATACCCAGTAGTAACATATGGATGTAAGAGCTGGACCATAAAGAAGGCTGAGCGAGGTATAATCTACGCATTTGAATTGTGGTGTTGGAAAAAACAGCTTAGAGTTCCTTCGACTGCAAGATGATCCAATCCATACTACAGGGAATCAAGACAAACTGTTCACTGGAAGGTGTGATCATGAGGTTAAAACTCAGATATTTTGGCCATATCAAAAGCGAGTTCCCTAGAGAAAACAACAGAAGAAGGGGACGACAGAGGCAGAGATGGATAGATGAGGTCAATGAAGCATTGAACATGAGCTTGATGGATCTCAGAGGGGTAGATGTGCCTGGCTTGCTTCTGTCCATATGGTTACAGAGAGTCAGACATGACTGAACAAATAAACAGCAAAAGCAAAATCATTTATTAAATATTTAGAGTTGATTTTTTGACTACTGCATGTCAATGTGTTGCTCAGAGTATCTAATAAGGGTGGTGAGTGGTCTAACTGCCAGAAAACATTGCAGGTGTTTATATTGGCCACTACAGAGACAGACAAGCTATGATGATCCAGCAGTAAGGGCTATTACTGTCCAGGGCCACCTGCTAAAGACTACAGGTTAACTATCCACAAGGACATATATCTGGCTTCTGTATCAGGCAGGGTCTCTCCATCAGGAACCAGCACCTCCAGAAGTCTCAGTAACGTTCCTGTGGTAGGGTAGATATAGGATCAGGATTGCAGCCACCAGGATCCAATAAGTGAGCATACAATTGCTATATGTCTCAGCAGTCAACTGATTTATTTTGAAAATTCAACAATATTTATAGGGTTAGATAAAAAAAAGTTTACAAGTGGATTTTCCTTTACAGATAAAGGCTGATAAATTGCAGAGTGCACTAATTGTGCCCAGATAAAGGCTGATAAATTGCAGAGTGCACTAATTGTGCCCAGATAAAGACTGATAAATTGCAGAGTGCACTAATTGTGCCCAGGTGAGAGGAGTGGGGCTTAACTGTTTAACTAATATAAAAGGTTTGTGAGCTGTTTTGGGGCCTGTTTACAAGTGGATTTTCCTTTACGGATAAAGGCTGATAAATTGCAGAGTGCACTAATTGTGCCTAGGTGAGAAGGCAGAAGTTAGTATAAACAGGGAAGGGGCGAACTTGTGAGCTTGCAAACATTTTCAGTATCAGGAGCAGTTCTAGTGTAGGAGTTTAAATAGGGTAGGGACAAAGAATAGGGAGGGCATATTTATAGTACAAAGGAGGAAAACTTTATACAAATATATTATTTTATATTCTTTATTTTTCCCACCTAATTTTGTAGACAATAATAATAATTATGAGTCAGTCCAGTGGCAACCTCACTCAGTGTACATCCTGTCATATGTATGCAATACTGGAACAGATGATCCAGGGTCCATACCTCTGTGGCAGGTGTGAGCATGTTGCCTCTCTGAAAGCTCAAATTGGAGATCTGGAGCGGAGAATTGCAGCACTTGGAGATATTGCTCCACTGGAAGGGGGGTTGCTGCTCACTGAGCACAGTTTAGCTGGGCCTAGCATGGAGGGCGGAGCTGGGGCTAGTGAGGATGTCCAGGAAAGTAGCTGGGTTACAGTTACAAGGGGAAGCAGGAGGAACAGGAGGAGGTAGGCCAGTTCTGAGTTGGCAAACACCAACAGATTTGCCAGATTGAGTGAAACTGTTGGGGATGTCCATTCAGGAATGGCAATGCCAGATAGAGCTGTTCCCTCTAACAGCCGGGAGAACAGCTCTACTGGAGGAGTGGGAGGGTAGCATAGGCAGAGCAACAGACAGGTTTTGGTTGTAGGGGACTCTATTATTAGGAAGGTAGACAGGGTGATTTGTCACCCAGATCCCATCAATCGAACAGTTTGCTATCTCCCGTGTGCTCGGGTTCGTCATGTTGTGGATTGGGTAGACAAATTATTGGGAGGGGATGGAAATGAACCGGCAGTCTTGGTACATATTGGTACCAATGACAAAGTTAGTGGAAGATGGAGTGTCCTAAAGAATGATTTTAGAGAACTAGGTAATAGGCTGAAGACAAGGACCTCCAAGGTAGTATTTTCTGAGATACTATCAGTGCCACGTGCTAGCCCAGGGAGGCAGAAGGAGCTTAGGGAGGTTAATGCGTGGCTAAAGATGTGCTGCACTAAGGAGGGGTTTGGGTTTTTAGAGCACTGGGCTGACTTCTCACTTCGGTACAATCTCTACAGTAGGGATGGATTGCACCTTAATGATGAGGGAGCTTTTGTACTAGGGGAAAGGATGGTATAAAGGCTAGTAGTTGGGGGGGAGGGACTAGATATAAGTAATTGGGTAGAAAGTGTAGAGGGTATAAGGGGTGAATTAAGAACTCATAGGGGAGGAGATGAGGGGAGGGGTAGTATAGTCAATAGGGAGGTAGTACTAAGTAATTCAAGTACAGTGGCAGGCACTTCAGAACTACAGATTCATAACATAAGGTGTATGCTTGCTAATGCCAGAAGCTTGCCAGGAAAAATAGGAGAGTTAGAATTATTAGCAATTAATGAAAAATGGGATTTAATAGGCATTACTGAAACGTGGTGGGATGAATCTCATGACTGGACTTTTAATCTGGACGGTTATAACCTATTTAGGAAAGATAGAGGCAATGGTAAACGAGGAGGAGTGATTTGTCTGTATGTTAAGCCTGAATTTAAGCCTATAGTCAGAGAAGATATTTATGGTGGACCTAGTGATAAAGCTGAATGTTTATGGGTAGAGTTAAATAGCGGAGCAGCAAATTCCAAAATAATTTTAGTAGGACTATGATATGAACCCCAAAAAAATGGATGAAAATGCGGTAATACAATTATTGTTACAGATTGAAAATGCAGCTAGGCATGGTCAAGTTCTAATAATGGGAAATTTTAATTACCCTGAAATAAACTTGATAAATGAGACCAGCAGTTCATCTAAGGGGAGCAGGTTCTTGAGTACACTCAGGGATCATTATCTGGCCCAGGTTGTGCAAGAGCCTACTAGAAATGAAGCTATCTTAGATTTACTCATTACAAATAATATTGATATAGTATCTAATGTGGGAATAGGACAACCTTTGGGAAACAGTGATCACAACACAGTGTCGTTTGAGATTGAATTAAAAAAACAAAATTTTAAGGGGCCAACAAGAACTCTTAATTTTAAAAGGGCAGATTTTTTTTATAACAATGAGTTTTATTGTCACCGCATATAATAATTATTTCACAGCCTGGATCTAGGCACGCAGGCCTATCCATTTCACATATGTCCATAGCATCCAGTAAACAAACATTTACATACATCAGAGTACAGTGAGTTTTGGACCCACCCTGTAAGATAAGTCCAGATGCTGGTTAGCCTGTTATAGGTCAAGCCGAGTATTGCTAGAGTATGCATGGTGACTATCACTTTTTTAATTTTATTTATAACATTAACCTTTTAGAAACAAAAAAACAAAACCTAACACTTGAACAGCTTGCTGGCCGGTCCCTTTTCCCACGTATGGGCTCCCTAAATACAGGATTTTTTTTTTTTTTTTTTAAAGTAGGATTGTCCCCCAGCCCCATCATTAACCCCCTCCCCGGGCTCCCGGGTCTACTTCACTGAGGAAATGGGCTAAGCTTACAACCCGCCACTAGTTCTAGCACCCTAATGCTAGGCCTATGTATACTGTCCATGGGTCCCAAATTTTCCTGTACTTATCCAAAGAGTCATCTAATAGATGGGTGATTCTTTCATTGATGGCAATATAATTAATCTTTTTTTTAATCATCTGGAAGTTTAGGTTACTGGATTTCCAGGCTTTAGCAATATGACTCTTAGCTGCCAATGCTATGTATTGCAGCAGTCTGTTTTGGGAGGGAGTCAGAGCACTATTGGGGATCCCCAGTAGCATGCTATCTATAGACCTTTCTACCGGGGTAAGGAATAAGTCAGAGGCTAGTACTGAGACTAAGTCCCAAATCTTTACTACCTTGGGGCAGAACCACCAGATATGGGAGAATGTCCCCGTTGCCTGACACCCCCTAAAGCATAGTTGGCTTTCTGACTTTTTCCATTTTGCGAGCTTCTCCGGGGTTATGTATACCCTGTGGAGCACCTTGATGGCGGTTTCTAGGATGCTATAGTTAAGGGAGCCCCTATAGATGTTAGACCACGCTGCCCTCCATTTACTTAGGTCCCAGCTCGTATTCATGTCAGTTTCCCAATCGGCCATGTGTTTGGGCTTAAGTCCGGCAGGCCTGGCATTGAATGTTTTGTATAGCATCCCTAGGGTGCCCTTCGTTAGAGGAGCCGCTTGACAGATTTTAGTCAGCCAGTTCGTTTCTGGGACTGTGTGCTTTTCCAATAAGGAGATTGCTAGGTGTTTTAATCTACAAAAATTGTAGTGTTCAGACAGGGGCATATCATGTTTATCCCTTATTTTTTCGAATGAGATAATTCGCCCCTTTTCCATCCACTCTCCCAGCCTATCCAGATTTTTATTCTTCCACCAGTGTTGGGAGGATAAATTTAGGTTAACTGGCATCTGGGGATGATTAAGAAGTGAGATCATGCAGGATGGTTTTGGGAATAAATTTGTGTGTTCGCGGGCCCATTTCCAGCATGTCAGAGTATGTTTTATTATGGGATTGGATAAGTCTTTAATTTTTGGGGGAGTTTCTGACAACCACATAATAGAATCCCAGGTCAACGGTTTCATTGATTGGTTTTCTATGTAAATCCACGCCGGCTGATGTGTCGTTGAGTGTGCAATTGGTAGAAAGGATAGTTGGGCGGCCTTGTAATACAATTTAAAGTTAGGGCAGGATAGACCTCCATCTAACTTGTGTAGATACATGATTTTTTTTGCGATTCGTGATGGGCCTTGGTTCCAGATGAACCTAAAGATGTGCCTTTGGAATTTAGATAACTCTTTATGTTTAACCTGAATTGGGAGGGTTCTAAAAAGGTAAAGAAGTCTGGGCAAAATGTTCATTTTAATTGTGTTAATTCTCCCTACCCAGGACAGGCGGAATTTCGTCCATCGACCTAAATCGGCCATCATGGTTTTTAGTAGTTTAGAATAATTCTCATTATATAGGTCGCTCAGATTCGCCGTTAGCCTTATCCCCAAATAATTTATATATTTAATGTCCCAGTTGAATTTATACCTGTCATGTAAACTGTTTTTTTCTGCTGCCGGGACGTCGATGGCTAGGGTTTCAGTTTTTTCTAAGTTTAGTTTTAGTCCCGAGATTTGGCCAAACCTTTCTAAAGTTTTAATGAGTACCGGGACTGATTTACTCGGATTGGACACCACGCAAAGAAGATCATCTGCGAACAGGCAGATTTTGAAGTGATGATGTCCCACCTCTATCCCTGAAATCCCTGAGTTTGCCCTGATCTCTCCGGCCAGCGGCTCCATTGCCAATGCGAAGAGCAAAGGGGATAGCGGGCATCCCTGCCTAGTACCCCGCCCTATTCTTATATTTGGAGTTGCAGGCCCCGGGAGCTTCAATTTGGCCGAAGGGGAGCTATAGAAAGAATTCAGCACGTTGATGAACTGGCCATTGATACCGAATTTACTAAGGGTCGCGAATAGATAAGGCCATTCTAGAGAATCAAAGGCCTTCTCTATATCGAAGGCCATAAGGCACGTTGGTGTTTTAGTGGTTTTGGCTTTGTGTATGAGGTTAAGGACTTTCCTAATATTATCTCCTGCCTGTCTGTGGGCCACGAAGCCTACTTGATCATTGTGAATTAATCTTGGCAAGAAAGATGCCAATCTGTCTGCCATAATTTTGGAGAGAATTTTCATATCACAGTTTAGAAGTGAAATTGGCCTGTAGTTTTTCATTTCCAGTGGGTCCCTACCTTCCTTGGGAAATAGAATAATTTCAGCAGCGTTAAGTTCAGCAGGTATTTTTTCTCCGGCTAGAATGTTGTTAAAGAGTGTGACTAGATGTGGGCCAAGGGTATCTATAAATGCTTTGTAATAGTTATTGGAGAATCCGTCTGGCCCCGGAGATTTCGCTACTTTAAGTTTGTGAACCGTTTTGCGGACCTCGTCTAGCGTTATTGGGGCGTTAAGGGCCCCCAGCTCTGCCCCCGTGGCGATGGGGAGATCTTTTGAATTTAGAAATGAATTTATTTCATTACCAATAAGAGCTGTGGAGCCTTCATAAAGGGAGTTAAAGTATTTGGTAAAAGTAGATTTAATTTTACTTGGATTGGCTGTTAGCTCACCTTCCCGCGTTCTTATTTGCTGGATTTTATTCTGCGTGTTTTTTGATTGTAGTTTTTTGGCTAGGAGTGGGCCTGGTTTGTTAGCTTTATCGAAAAAATTTTGCTGAGTCCACCTTAGGGCTTTCTCAGTTTGGTCCGAGAGGAGAGCATCTAGGTCTGTCCTAACCTTGTCTATCAGCTGTCTGTTTTTGATATCCGGCTTGGATTGGTTTAATTTCTCAAGTTTTGTCAGTTCTGTTTGTAGTTCAATTTCTCTGGCTTTTTTTCGTTTTTTGTATTGGGATGCTATTTTGATAAGGGTTCCCCTAATGTAGGCCTTGTGTGTGGCCCATATAATGCTTGATCTTATCTCTGGGGAGAGATTAACTTGAAAGAACAAATCCAGATCTTGAGAAATTTGTTTCTTTACATCTGGGTTAGCTAGAAGTCTTTCATTCAGCCTCCACGAGAATGTAGGCTTCCCCCCTGAGGCCCATTCCAAATTTAGCTTTACCGCGGCGTGGTCTGACCATGTGCATGGGACAATTTCGGATTTCTTTACTTGGTCTAAGAGGGAGAGATCTGCAAGAATGTAGTCTATCCTGGAATAGGTATTATGTACCTGGGAGAAAAAGGAGTATTCCTTAGCCTTGGGGTTAGTTTCCCTCCACACATCTGTCAGGTTTAGCTTAAAAAGAAGGCTCCTGGAAAACCTCTCTTGTCCCCCTTCCCTAGACCTATCTCGAGTTGGGTCCATCACCAAGTTCAGGTCCCCCCCAATTATTATTTTTCCCAATCCCGGTTTATCTAGAGTTTTTAGCACCTTTATGACAGTCTGATGAGGGTTTGTTGTAGGGGCATAAATAGAGACCAGGGTTGTCTTAATACCCTGGATTAGTCCAGTTATCATTACGAAACTGCCTGCCGGGTCTATCTGTTTGTTTTCTAATGTAAAGGGGAAGTTCCTGTGTAGGAGTATGGCCGCACCTCCTTTTTTAGTTCTTTGGTTGGCTAGGAATACTGTAGGGTAATTCTTATGTAGGAAGTTTGGATGGTTATTGTGTACAAAGTGAGTCTCCTGCATGAATATGACAGAGGGGTTGCTATCCCTGTAGGAGAGAAAGGCTTTGCGACGTTTAAAAGGGGAGTTAAAACCCTTGACATTGTGTGTCAGGAATACTATGTCTAGATTGTTCTGGTTTACCGCCATGTTTGTGGTGTGGTGAGGTGTTGTCCTGACTTACCCCAATCCCATGAAGAAATCTTGATAGTTTTGTGGGCTGGTGTGAATGACTGGGAGAGTGGATAGTTCCATAGCCCTGTGGACCTACCATCTGAGCAAGTAATGGCTGAATGAGGGTTGCCTTCTAACCTGATGGAGTTACCTCTGGGGAGTCTTACGATCCTGAAGGAAGAGAATGAGACCGCCAGCAAGCTAACAAAACAGTAAGAAAATACTAAAACATAACAGTTAAAACGATGGAAATAACCAAAAAACATTTCAAGAGCATTGATCCTCATTGTAATTTACCAATAGCACCTAAGTGCCTAGGGTGGATAGGGAGTAAAAGAAGAAACTCCTCCTCCTGACCCTAGTATGAGGAAAAAGAATACAACTGAATAGTACTTGACTAGAACATTAATACATTTACACTACAGAACACCAACCCTGGAGAAGGCCCGTCCCTGGAGAAACGTATAGACTATGAGAATAAAACATATCCAGGTCTATAGTCTCTTTGAAGAATTGTTCACTTTTCTCTGGTGTTAGAACTAGTACTGTATACTCCAACTTACAGAATGTAAAAACCTTAAATTACAGCCCCTGGTTTCCTAGCAAGTGTTAGACCTTTTATGCATTATTTTAAAATGACTCTAGGTCCTGAGGTTTGTAAAAGTTCACCCTTCCTGCACCGGTACAGAGGGGGTGCCTTGGGTGGACTTGCCGGAGGTCCCCTGCTCAGATTGTGGCGAGTCTACAGCGTCTCTGTGCTTTTTTTGTTTTTTGTGGATCGGTACATCCGTCCACTGCCTGGAGGGCCTGTCCTTTGGCCTCGCTGCTTGTTGTTCACGAAACTCTTCCCTGGTTGCAAGATTGAGATGAATCAAGTGTTTCTGACAGTCCTCCAGAGAGAAAGCGGAGTAGGTGGAACCTCCAGCTTGGAAGAGCAAGCGAAACGGGAATCCCCATTTATAAGGGATCTTGTTTTTTATAAGAACATTTAAAGCCGGTTTCATTTCTCTGCGTCTGTTCAGGGTGGTTGGGGCAATATCAGCAAAAACCTGCAGGTGAGATCCATCTGGACCAACAACTTGTGGAACATTTCTGGCGGCCGAGAGGATGTTATCCCTTGTTTTTTGTCGGAGGAAGCGGACTATTGTGTCTTTGGGTAGGCTTTGATTTAAGGATGCACCTAGGGCCCTATGTGCCCTTTCAATTTCGATCACATCAGCTTCTTCTCCCGGCAGCAAGGATCTGGCCACCTCTTTGATGTAGGGTTCTAGATTTGTTACCCTTTTGTCAATCCCTCTGAAACGAATGTTGTTTCTGCGAGAGCGATTTTCAGCATCCTCTAGCTTGTCTTCCAGAAGGGAGATTCTGGCAGAGTTTGCCGAGATGTCCTTTCTGTCTTGCTCTTGGGATGAGGCCAGTTGATCCGTGAGGTTTTCTAGTTGGTGAGTTCTCTGTCCCAGCTCTTGGATTTCTTTCTTAAAGTCCTGCACGGCTTGGGAGAGTTGGGTCTTCAGTAAGGTTTCAAATCTGGTCATAATTTTGTCGATCATCTCCGGGTCTTGTAGTGTGCCTCTCTGATCCCCTTCCATATCCGAATTGTCAGATAGGTCTGCAGCGGGGCTCTGGGGAGTGGGTTGTGATTTAGGGAGCGATTGAAAGTGTTCTTGAATACCTTTAGCTGCCATGCTCTTGCGTGTTTTACCCTTCATCTTCCCCTCCTTATCTCATTTGTGGTTTACTGAGGCCTTGTATTTGATCCGGCTTTTGAAATATGAAGATTATTTGTTTATAGCTGGGTTTCCCGTTTTCTTGTCTCTGCTTGTTAAATTAGTATGTTGACATATTGCAGAGCTGTAAGATGCAGACCTAGTTAAGGCCCTCTCTTCTTTAAAAGTTTGACATGGCTAGGGAGACTTGTGAAGACAGTCCTGTATATGTGCCATGTGGTGTTTGATTAGCCGGCATTTATCCAGCCCATAGGTTAAATCAAAGGGCACTGTATTTGCTTACCCAAAGCTTTGCCAGGGAGGTTAAGCATAGCTCAATCCAGGGCTTACATGTTCAGCAATGCAAATGCGTCAAGATCACTGGTCACATTTCATTTCCAGGATGAATAGTGCTGTTCCACTACCACTGCATTGAAGCTCACACTGGTCGTCCCCTCCTGTTTGGGTCTAGATGGGAGGTTATGTCCTGGGCCCCCTTCTTGATCCAGTACTGTGGCCTGCCCGTGGTAGCTATGGGTTTATAGAAAAGAGTAGGGGTGTTTCGCGGGCTTTTTCCCGCGGCCTGAAACTCTCTGTGCTGCAGCACCAGCTGGCCTTAGCCCTTAGGCACCCCTCCGGCCGGCACCAGCCACCCCCGGAAGGCTCTGGGTGGCCTTTATAGCTCCCTCGGGGTATCCCCGTTACCTGGGCTTGTATCGGAGCTCCCTGCTCCGGAGTGGGCAAGATGGCCGCCGCCCGATGTCCCCAGGCTCCTGCCGAACCTCCCGGCGACGGAGGACTTTGGCCAGGCCTCTCCGTTCTGCCCGACTGGGACCCCCAAGCGCCGAACCGCCAAGGCTCTGCACAGCCTTCTTCTCCCGGCGGTTCTCAGCAGGGACGCGGGTATGAGCGCCTGTGCTGCAGGTGTCCCTCCGACTCCGTGCCTGGGTCTTTGTGCCCCAAAATTGATCCCCCGAATTGCTGCTGGGGACTGGTTTAATGCCCTCCTGCTCCCCCAGCCTCCTCGAAGGAGAATATTGAAGCTTTAGGGCGATTAATGGGCTAAAATGCCCCTTTCAAAGCAGGAGCTCTGCCTAGGCGCGTCCGACACCATCAGACTCAAAAGGGCAGATTTTAACGGTCTAAGGGCAGCAATACAAAGTATAGACTGGGACAGAGAACTGGCAGGTAAAAATACTGACCACAAGTGGACAACATGTAAATCCTTACTAAATATACATACACATCGGCATATACCGTGTGGGAATAAAAGTAAAAAGAGTAAATCCCATCCAATGTGGCTTAACAATGATTTAAAGATCAAGATACAGAGTAAAAAACAGGCATTTAAATTAAACAAACAAGAGGGGACAGAGACTGTGTAACAGAACCCATCACTGTTTTACCCTGTTTTATGGTTATTTAATTCTTGGTTAAAATATGATCCTACTGTTATATTATATGTATGTTGGTTGATGCTCTGCAGGATATTAGCTCAGAATATTACAGACACCTAGCAGAATACATAATCCTATTAGGGTCTCCTAGAGGCAGGAGAGCCCTATTGTGTAAAGTGTTCACATTGTGAAAGACGGAACAAAGAGAAGCATTATCTTATCAATGTCTGTTATTGTATCAAAGTAGCCGGCTAGTCCCTGGGAGGTGTGACCCCACCTATTGTTCTCTCTATGTTTATTGTGTGGTCAAATATGGGCATGTGTATTACCTGTGGCCAAAGAGATGTATAAATATTTCTGTAAAGGTAAATAAAAACAGTATTCATTTGACTCCCAAATTGTGTGTCGTCCAATATGGGAGGTCGGGAATGATGAGACTGTAGTGCTTCTTGGATATTTTACTGTATACCAGCGGAGATATTGGATTCGTGTTCCAACTCCGTTACATTTGGTGGCAAGTGTCGGAATTGTTCCCACGGTCAGAAGGACAGCTACAGGAGACACCATTCCGTGGAGTACAAATTGAGGGCAACGCTAGTATCCGTACAGCGCCCCAGGCTACAGCAGGATGGAACCGGCTAGTTTTCGGACAGCGTTCCATCATGAGGAGGAGGAGGCGGCCGCGGACTACAGGGATGCAGATAGAAAGGAACTCATGGTTACAGTACCTCTTATTACCCCACAGACTGAGTTTGGAAGAGAACTCCAAAGCAGACTGGCCTTTTTCTCAGGTACGCTTCCCATAAAAACCTTGGAATGGTTAATGACAGATGTCCACAAATTCATAATGGAAAAGCAGCGGGCACGGGAGCGGTCCATCTTGGGAGCTGCTAACCCACCTCCCACCATTAACCCCCCCCCCCCAGCACTGCGTCCGGGTGGTGGGAACTACCAAACCCCTCCACGGTACATCAGGTGCCACACGTGTAACCAGCAGGGCCACATGCAGAGAGACTGTCCCAGAAACAGAAACCGCTCCACGTGGAATACTCCAACTAATTCCCCTCCCCAGGGGCAGTGTGTACCCCAGGGAGCAGAAGGTGCCGTCCTTCCCCCCCAGCGGCAGTGTGTACCCCAGGGGGCCGAAGGTGTCGTCCTTCCGCCCCAGAGGCAGTGTGTACCCCAGGGAGCTGAAGGTGTCGTCCTTCCTCCTAAGCGGCAGTGTGTACCCCAGGGAGCAGAAGGTGCCGTCCTTTCTCCCCAGCGGCAGTGTGTACCCCAGGGAGCAGAAGGTGCCGTCCTTTCTCCCCAGCGGCAGTGTGTACCCCAGGGGGGCGAAGGTGTCGTCCTTCCCCCCCAGCGGCAGTGTGTACCCCAGGGAGCTGAAGGTTTCGTCCTTCCTCCCCAGCGGCAGTGTGTACCCCAGGGAGCTGAAGGTGTCGTCCTTCCTCCCCAGCGACAGTGTGTACCCCAGGGAGCAGAAGGTGCCGTCCTTCCTCCCCAGGGGCAGTGTGTACCCCAGGGGGCCGAAGGTGTTGTCCTTCCCCCCCAGCGGCAGTGTGTACCCCAGGGAGCAGAAGGGGCCGTCCTTCCTCCCCAGAGGCAGTGTGAACCCCAGGGGGCAGAAGGTGTCATCCTTCCCCCCCAGCGGCATGGTGAACCCCAGGGGGCAGAAGGGGTCGTCCTTCCCCCCCAGCGGCAGTGTAAACCCCAGGGGGCAGAAGGTGTCGTCCTCCCCCCCCCAGCGGCCGTGTGAACCCCAAGGGGCAGAAGGTGTCGTCCTTCCTCCCCAGCGGCAGTGTGAACCCCAGGGAGCTGAAGATGTCGCCCTCTCCCCCCAGCGACAGCTTACCCTAACAAGGGGAGACACCAATCCCCCAGACGGCGCAGATGGGACCAGGGTCTCTGTGCCTGACCTACCGGGATGCTGGACAGCCTGTCCAGATCCCCAACTTCTCTCACTGGGACAACCGGAGGAGGGGGGAAGTACAAATTCCCCTCCCCAGCTAACTCCTAATGTGGCTCCAGGGTTAACAGAGGAAATGTTAACCCCCACTGACCCCCACCTTTCCCTGGCTACTGAGCCGGAATACGTCCCAAGTACCCCAGCAGAAGAGGTGACAGCGGGGCAGAGTGCAGTCGGCCTCTGCACTCCCTTTGTCCCTTGTACAGAGCAGGATGTCCTGCAGGTTATACCAGCAGAAGAGCTGGCATCAGGGCAGAGTGCCGCTGGCCTCTGCCCCTCAAGTCCCCTCAGCGTGTTGCCCCATCACCACAGCAAAATATCCAGGTACCTGGTTAGACTTCCCCCCAAAGGAGAGATGTGTGACGAAGTGCCCTTCGCCACTTTGGCTTGGAGAGGACTGTTTGCCAGCCTCCTGCCCTGCGACTATGGCCCTGGGACATATTGCCCTTTAAAACCAGTATTCGGCCATACCAGAGTGTATGTCACTCAATCTGGCCCTTTAAATACAGGGGGGGCATTCGGTACTTGCCCTGTGGGAGCAGTGATACCCCAGATAACTATGCCATGGAGCCCATTCATATAATGAAAGACTATGGGAAAGACTTTAGCTACATGGCAATTGAACTGTGTGAAGAGGATCTGAGCGCTATTCGGTAGTTTTGTGCGCTCAGATCCCAGCTATCTGGGGATATGTGAAATGTGAGGAAATGTGAATTGCAGTAATGCTGATGGGTTGTCAAACTAGAGAATTGACCAACAAATACTTTTGTCCGGACATCCCCAGGCCGATCCGTTGGGATCAGACCGTGTATGCTGGCTTATGGTCACGGGGGAGGTGTGTAACGGAACCCATCACTGTTTTACCCTGTTTTATGGTTATTTAATTCTTGGTTAAAATATGATCCTACTGTTATATTATATGTATGTTGGTTGATGCTCTGCAGGATATTAGCTCAGAATATTACAGACACCTAGCAGAATACATAATCCTATTAGGGTCTCCTAGAGGCAGGAGAGCCCTATTGTGTAAAGTGTTCACATTGTGAAAGACGGAACAAAGAGAAGCATTATCTTATCAATGTCTGTTATTGTATCAAAGTAGCCGGCTAGTCCCTGGGAGGTGTGACCCCACCTATTGTTCTCTCTATGTTTATTGTGTGGTTAAATATGGGCATGTATATTACCTGTGGCCAAAGAGATGTATAAATATTTCTGTAAAGGTAAATACAGACAGTATTCATTTGACTCCCAAATTGTGTGTCGTCCAATATGGGAGGTCGGGAATGGTGAGACTGTAGTGCTTCTTGGGTATTTTACCGTATACCAGCGGAGATATTGGACTGCGTGTTCCAGATCCGTTACAGACTGCTTTGCAGGAATACAAGGAAATCAACAAGGCTTGCAAAAGGGCGATTAGACTGGCTAAAATAGAAAATGAAAAATTAATTGCAAAAGAGAGTAAGACTAACACTAAAATATTTTTTAAGTATATTAATGGTAAGAAGGCGAGGAAGGAAGCTATAGGAACATTACAATGTGACACAGGCCGTCTGATAATTAGTGACCAAGAAAAGGCAGATGAGCTAAATAGGTACCAGTGGTTGGGACATGGCAACAAAATGGGGCTACACTACCTTTGCCAAATAATTGGTTAACACAGGAAGTAATCCAAAAGAGGTTGGAAAAAATAAATGTTAATAAAGCCCCAGGTCCTGATGGAATAAATCCAAGGGTACTAAGGGAACTGGGTTCTGTAATAGCCAAGCCATTATATTTAATTTTTCAAGATTCACTCAACACAGGGTCTCTACCAGATTACTAGAGAAAAGCTGATGTGATATCTATATTTAAAAAGGGAGCAAGAGCAAATCCTGGGAATTATAGACCAGTGAGCCTCACTTCTGTAGTGGGGAAGCTTTTAGAAGGGTTAATAAGGGATAATATACAAGAATATGTCTATTTGAACAGGATTATAAGTAAGAGTCAACATGGATTTATGAGGGATAGGTCATGTCAAACAAATCTAATTAGTTTCTATGAGGAGGTTAGTAGGAACCTGGATCAAGGCAACTCAGTGGATGTAGTCTTTTTGGATTTTGTAAAGGCTTTTGATACAGTGCCACATGGGAGACTATTGTGCAAACTAAGAGATACAGGAGTTGCAGTAAATATCTGCTCATGGATTGAGAGCTGGCTAAAAGACAGGAAGCAAAGGTTTGTTGTAAATAGAACATACTCCGATTGGACTAATGTGGTAAGTGGGGTTCCTCAGGGTTCAGTATTAGGTCCTCTCCTTTTTAACATATTTATTAATGACTTAGAGGTAGGATTGGAGTGTGGTGTCTCCATTTTCGCTGATGACACGAAGTTGTGCAAGGTAATTAAATCAGATAGTGATGTGCTTTCCCTCCAAAGGGATTTACATAAAATTGAGGAATGGGTTGTGGTGAAGTGCCACCAGAGGGCAGAAGAGAGCTCTTCAAGACTTTTCCCCAGGAGTGAGAGAGTTAACAACCTGCTCAAAAGGCAGGGGTGTGGCTGCAATAGAGACCGGCTGCTGCGGCTGTCTCCAGGGGGAGAGCTGTTTGACAGAGCTGGAGTGCTGTGGATGTGTGCAGGGCTGAAGTCAGAAGCCGCACTGAAAACTAAACGACCAAAGCCAGAAGCTTTGAAAAGCGAGCATGCAGTTAAGAGGATCAGAAAGTCCCTGGAGGTAATGACCAAAGGAGGGATCTGCTTTGGGAAAAGAGGCCGGAGATACAGAGCTGAGGTGAGAGAGAAAGACACCTCTGCTACCTATATTTGGACTGTATGTTTTCACTTCTATGAAAGATAGTAAGGGAACTACAGTTAAGTTATGCAGGGCTTCAAGGAGAAGCTAGGACTTATTTTCTGTTTGCTTTATTTTCTGTTGTATGCTGACAAATAAACAGCATAAATCTGCTAAACATTTAAAGGGCTCCTGCTTTCTCCATTTTGCTGCTGGATATCAGGACACGGATCCTGAGAGTGACAGTGAATCTGTCACAGGTATCTAAATGGCAGATGAGATTTAATATGAATAAATGTAAAGTTATGCATCTAGGAAGGAAAAATAGCCATGCAATTTATAATCTTAATGGAGCAAATCTAGGTGTATCGGATATTGAAAGGGATTTGGGAGTGCTTGTGGACAACCACCTAGGTAACAGTGCTCAAAGCCAAGCAGCAGCTGCAAAGGCAAATAAAATATTAGCATGTATTAAGAAGGGTATAGAAGCCTGGGAAGCAAATATAATTCTGCCACTATACAAATCTCTAGTACGCCCTCATTTGGAATATGGAGTACAATTTTGGGCACCACTTCATAAAAAGGACATTTTAGAGCTGGAAAAGGTACAGAGGAGGGCAACAAAACTAATAAGGGGAATGGAGGGGCTAAGTTATGAAGAAAGACTTACCAAATCAAACTTATTTTCTCTAGAAAAAAGGCATCTAAGAGGAGATATTATTACCTGTATAAAGATTTGTCCAAGGAGCTTTTTGTGCCAAGAGGTTTTCAATTGACAAGAGAACATCCCTTGAGGTTATAAGTAAAAAGATTCCACCTTAAAGAAAGAAAAGGGTTCTTCACAGTGAGGGTGGTTAATCTGTGGAATTCTCTACCAGAGGAGGTGGTGACAGCGGATTCGATGGATAACTTTAAAAGGGGACTAGATTTATTTCTAATTAAAATAGGAATTCAGGGTTATCCTGGATAATTAGAGAGGCAGTATTGATCCAGGGAGAAGTCCGGTCACCAGTGTGTGGGATCAGGAGGGAATTGATTATTTATTTATTTTTTATATATAGCTAATTAATAGTTAATCCGCATATTGCAGATCAGAGGAGATCTTAAAAGGTTGAACTTGATGGACTGTCTTTTTTTAACCTTAAATACTATGTAACTATGTAAGATACAAGGGGGTGTACACACTATAACAATGAGAGGGTGTGGCAGACAATTACAGGAGATGACCCCACATGGGGTTTAACAGTTGCTTCCTGAGAGCAATAGACCTAACTTTTAATACACATCCTGCCATCTCTAGCTGTCTAGCACATGGGAGATGTAATTAGCTTATCTGTCAAAAATGGGACAAAACAGATTGCAATACAATAGAGGTATTTGTTCCCTGTAGACCCTAACAGGGACTCCGCACACCCTGTTTTAACCCCATCATGATCACTGAGTTACAGTTAGTTTAATATAACACAACACAGTAATATTACATGGGGAATTACATACAGTATACAGGATAAGGCAGGGGCATATGCCATAAGATCACATGAAGCACGGTAATACACTATGGCCCTATGTTTTAGGGCTATTCACCCACTTGCCCATATTGCCCATGTGGCAATGTAATTCCTCTACCCATTTTCCAATGGGGTAGTCTGTTCTCTATGGTGGCTCACTCGGCCAAAATACAGGACCTGAAAAGGGGTCCGTGAAACAAACGTACTATGATCCTAATTAGCACATCAAATCAGCTAATTAATATGTGTGAGTTGCTTATTTGCATGTAAGAGCAATAACAACAACTACATGGGATTTTTCAGTATTTATTCACTTTTTTGTTACTTATTGATAACTATAGTGAAATTTAAAAAAATAAATTAAATTTACAGAAATCTGAAACATTGTCAATAAATATTCCTATAAAAATTAAAAACTTTAAAAAAGGAAATACTTAAATTCTTTAATATTTTTGGATAAGTAAAGATTCCAAAGATGGAGCTTATTTAATAAAAATGTTTTTAAAATCTGGCAACGTATTAACAAAAAATAAAATTTGATACCATTTTCTAGCCCTTTAGCTCTGCTGACCTCATTATCTGGGTTGAGTAGAATCCCATTCATTAAAGAATGGACTAATAAAGGTATTTTGACTTTAAAAGACTTGTACATTGAAGGGAAATTGGCAACCTTTATTCAGATTATAAACAAATATAATGTTTTTCTCAAGGTTGGTTGGCACATAAACAATATATATCACTTTTACAATGTGCTAACCACCCTTAGAAGCAATCTCACACTAGTGGAAAAACGTATTAAAGTTCCAGAGAATCCTCATATGATCTCAAAATGTTTTACCATCATAAGAATGTCTATAGAAAAAAAAAACACTTTTATGAAATTATGGGAAAACTATTAAAAAACGTCAATCAATGAAGATAATTGGGAAACAGCCTTTAAAATCACAAATAGATGTGTTAGATATCCTTCTTACAGAGAGGTATACTTTAAGATCTTAAACAGATGGCATATGGACCCTATAAAAGTTTTTCAAATCTCACATAACATTTTAGATAAGAAATGCTGGAGTGTCTGTGAAATGGTTGGAGATCACACTCATATGTGGTGGGACTGTCTATGCATCTATTCTAAAGGTTGACATTCCATTTCAATTCAGTTTAGTTTGTTGCATATCCTTCCTGGTAAACTCACTATTGAAAAAAAGGCATTTATTATACAAATATTTATTGTGGTTAAATGGACGATTACTTCCAAGTGGAAACAAAACATTATCCTTTCTTGGAATGAGATAGTCACAATAATACAACGTAACCGAGAACCGGAGAAGGATTTTGTTTCCACTGGATTAATCAGTAAGGATGTCCTTAATTGGAAAATTTGAGATTCTATGGAATAATATTCCTATTCCTTTTGATATATCCCCCCCCCTACATTCTCTTGTTCCATTCCTAAAGTAAATAGGCATAGATTGAATGTATGTGGTATAGATGTGTGTATTGTCATTTTTTTTTTTTTTTTGCGATGTACAAATGTAAAATTGTTAAAATGTAAAAATATGGGATTTACTGTTAATCTGTGTATATTTTTTTGCAAAATAAATCAATAAAAAATAAAAAAAATAAAGAAAATTGGATAACACATCACCATTATTTCATGCTCTTTAAGAATAAGCTAAAAAACAACTTGATTTTGAGACCATTCAAAGAGGTTTCCCATGGCAATGGCAAGCTTATTAACTCTGACTGGTAGGCAATCAATGAAAATCTAAACACAATTTAGCAGCATAATTTATCAGTTATCTATTGAGACTACACTTAAAGGGCCATTTACCTCCCTTATAGGGCTCTTTTGCACGTGACAGAGCATTCTGTTTGCAATCTAAAAAAATATATTATTTTAGTTTTATTTATTTAAAAACATAAAAGAGTTTTTCTGCCGATATTTATATGTGTAAGCCTTCCCCTAGGTCACACCTACCATCTAAATTAACGGTGTGTGCCTTACAGCCTATCACTACACTGCACTGCTCAGGACTTCCCGGCCAGCACAATCTGCTACAAGCAGGGATCGCTGGGTCCCTCTGTCCCTCCAACAAGCAGAGCACAGGAACAGGGAATGCTGTGTGTGAGAAAACACTGCAAGTGGGCCTGTGCTGTGTGTGTGCCAGTGTGTGTATGAGCTCTGTGTGTGCCAGTATGTGCATGGGCTCATTGTGTGCCAGTGTGTGCGTGTTCTCTGAGTGTGTAAGAACACTGAGCACACAGGGCACAGACTCACTTGTGTTTTCTGTGTGCCCAGTGCGCTATATCAAACCTCTGAAGTAATGAGCAGAAAGGTAAGAAAATGCATACATTTAGTTATTTTTTTAATAAATATAGAACACCAATAAAACAGAAATATCCCACAGCTTGCAGTGTCAGCACATATATGTAATAGTTGCACCCAGTCCATTAATTGTCTTATAAGAGTGTCCATAAACAGCATGGGTGGAAACTGCAAATTAAAAAAAAAAAATGTTTAATACTTGAATATAAAATGTAATAATGATCAGTGGCAAATGAAAAATATATCTCTGATGTTAGGGCATTACAGTGGTAAAACTATGTAATATGTGAACAATTTGATACTTGGTTAAATAATTTGATTTAATAGAATAGATGCTTAATAAAAGATCTACTAGGCCAATTTTATGAAGTTATGAATTATTACATTTTACTTATCTGACAGGGGCTGCCATTTTGGCCTCCTATCCCTCAGGGTGTGTCACTATGTGATATAAGCATGAAATAAACTTCAAATCTCTATACAGTGGTACCTTGGTTCAAGTCCAGGATGAGAACCAAACAGGATGAGAACCAAACAAGCATTTCCCATATGAATCAATGTAAATTGAAATAATTTGACCCCAGATTTTTCACATTTTAATTCGAACTGATGGTCTTGTTTTTGGATACAAAACCTTAAAGCTAAACAGGCATCAATAAAAAACAATAATTACAGTAAATAACAGATAATTTAACTTCACTTTAACTTTACTGAGATCAAATAACAGATAATTTAACCCTACTTTAACTGTACAGTACTGAGATGACTTGAGGGACAATTGGGATGCTGTCAATGTAGAGGAGGAGACAGGTTATTGCTTGGAAGGGGAGTCCTCTTCCATTACAGCAGCAGGCATTTGGACAGGACATATTGTCCTTTCTGTCTCTCAACACCACTGCATCCTGCTGGAGACTCTGATGTAAGCAGTTTCACTAGAAACTTATCAAGGGAAATTTGCTTCTGTCTTCATTTCAAAATATTTCTGAAGAGATACACTGCTTTATCATTATACAAGTCCACAACGCGGCTTGCTTGAACTTTGTCATAGTGATAGTGTTCAACAAAAATTTGGAAGCCAACCCATTTAGCATACAATTCTTTGATCAGTTCAGTAGGTGCCTCTTCCTTAAAGAAGACATTTCCTCAGCCACTATCTTTTGCTACTTCCTCTGAAGTTCCTGCAGCTCCTCGGTGCTGAGCTCTTGTCTGCACTCCTCTACTAACTCTTTGGTGTCCTGGATCAGAGGATCTCGCGCCAAACCTCTCCAAGCTCCTGAGACCTGCATGATTACTTTCTCAGTTTCAACACAGTCAAATTGTGAGCCTTTGGACAAGGCCTTTAAAGGTTGTACCTGGCAGTTAATTAGCATTGGTTCCTATGGTGATTTCACAACTGTTACTTGGGTTTAATTGTGATTGCCGCAATGGTTTTGGCGGCTGCTAGAAATCTCAGCCCCTTTACAGCTACAGCAGATGGCATGGTTTATGGACGTCGGCTGAGTGACATAATTTGGGGACGTGGAACTTGGAGACAATATACATATAACACAATCTTTAAAAATCAACATTGTGTTGCAGATATTTAAAATATCATGTTTTAAATAATAGAGGGTTGGTTTGTATGAGAAATAATGTATATATAGTGTAGACCAGTGGCGTAGCTAGGAGGTACGCGGGGGGCATCACTTCCTTGGGGGCGGCACTCATGTGCCTTCCCCCCAGGCTATCTCCTACCCCCTTGTCTCCCCCCTTCCCCCTAGTCTCTCCCCCTCTTGTCTCTCCCCCTTATTGTCTCTCTCTTCCCTTCCCTCCTCCCCTTCCCTGTGTCTTACCTCTGTGTTCCAGCCTTGGTGGTGGCTCCTCCCACTGCCAGCCCCTGTTCATCTGACCCGGAAATGGAGAAGCCAGCAGGGGGATGATCAACAGCCAGTCTAAAATACAGAGGTAAGATACAGTTGAGAGGGGGAGAAACGAGGGAGGGGAAGGGAGAGAAGGGTGGGTAAGACAAGGGGGTATAGACAAGGGTGAAGAGGAGAGACTAGAGTGGGGTGAGAGGGGAGAGACAAGAGGGGGAGAGACAAGGGGTAGGGGAGAGACAAGAGTGGGGGGAGAGGGGAGAGACAAGAGGGGGAGACAAGGGTGGTGGGAGACATTGGCAAAGGAGAGACAAGGGTGAAGGGGAGAGACAATGAAGAAAGGGAGAGAGAAGGGTGATAGAGACAATGAAGGAAATACAAGAGAGAAGATGAGAGACAATGGTGGGGGGAGAAACAAGGGTTGGGGAGACAAGGGAGAAGGGGTGAGAGAGAAGAATGTTAGAGACAATGGGGAGAGACAAGGACGAAGGGGAGTGACAAGGGTGTGTGGAGACAATGGGGAGTGGAAAGACAAGGGAGAAGGGGGAGAAAGACAAGGGTGTTAGAGACAAGGGGGGAGAGACAAGGGAGAAGGAGATAGAAGAGTGTGTTAGGAGACATGGGGGAGGGGAGAGATGGGGGGAGAGACAAGAGGGGAAGCCAACCCATTTAGCATACAATTCTTTGATTAGTGCAGTAGGTGCCTCTTCCCTGAGGAAGAGATTTCCTCAGCCACTATATTTTGCTACTTCCTCTGGAGTTCCTGCAGTTCCTCAGTGCTGAGCTCTTGTCTGTGCTCCTCTACTAACTCTTTGGTGTCCTGGATCAGAGGATCTTGCGCCAAACCTCTCCAAGCTCCTGAGACCTGCATGATTACTTTCTCAGTTTCAACACAGTCAAATTGTGAGCCTTTGGACAAGGCCTTTAAAGGTTGTACCTGGCAGTTAATTAGCCTTTTTGCAGCTCCGATTGGCTCCTATGGTGGTTTCACAACTGTTACTTGGGTTTAATTGTGATTGCCGGCAAGGTTTTGGCGGCTGCTAGAAATCTCAGCCCCTTTACAGCTACAGCTGATGGCATGGTTTACGGACGTCGGCTGAGTGACATAATTTGAGGACGTGGAACTTGGAGACAATATACATATAACACAATCTTTAAAAATCAACATTGTGTTGCAGATATTTAAAATATCATGTTTTAAATAATAGAGGGTTGGTTTGCATGAGAAATAATGTATATATAGTGTAGACCAGTGGCGTAGCTGGAAGGGGCGCGGGGGGCATCACTTCCTTGGTGGCGGCACTCACGTGCCTTCCCCCAGGCTCTCTCCTACCCCCTTCCCCCTAGTCTCTCCCCCTCTTGTTTCTCTCTTCCCTTCCCTCCTCCCCCTTCCCTGTGTCTTACCTCTGTGTTCCAGCCTGGATGGTGGCTCCTCCCACTGCCAGCCCCTGCTCATCTGACCCGGAAATGGAGAAGCCAGCAGGGGCAGGATCAACAGCCAGTCTAAAATACAGAGGTAAGATACAGTTGAGAGGGTGAGTAACGAGGGAGGGGAAGGGAGAGAAGGGTGGGAAAGACAAGGAGGTATAGACAAGGGTGAAGGGGAGAGACTAGAGAGGGGAGAGACAAGAGGGGGAGAGACAAGTGGGAAGGGTAGAGACAAGAGTGGAGGGAGAGGGTAGAGACAAGAGGGGGAGACAAGGGAGAAGGGGAGAGACAAGGGTGGCAGGAGACAATGGGGAAGGAGAGACAAGGGAGAAGGGGAGAGACAATGGAGAAAGGGAGAGAGATGGGTGTTAGAGACAAGGGGGAAAATACGAGAGAGAAGATGAGAGACAATGGTGGGGGGAGAAACAAGGGTGGGGGAGACAAGGGAGAAGGGGTGATAGAGAAGAAAGTTAGAGACAAGGGGGAGAGACAAGGAAGAAGGGGAGTGACAAGGGTGTGGGGAGACAAGGGAGAAGGGGGAGAAAGACAAGGGTGTTAGAGACAGGGGAGAAGGAGATACATGAGGGTGTGAGGAGACAAGGGGGAGGGGAGAGACAAGGGAGAAGGGGAGAGATGGGGGAGAGACAAGAGGGGAAAGAGAAGGGTGGGGAGACAAGGGAGAAGGAGAGAGAGAAAGATGAGGAGGAGACAAGGGAGGAGGGGAGAGAGAAGGGTAGGGGCAACTATGGAGAAGGGGAGGGAGAAGGGTGAGGAGATAGAGAAAAGTGTGAGAGACAAGGGTAGGGGAGGCAAAGGGGAAGGGGAGAGACAAGTGTGAGGTAGGGGTAGAGAGGGAGAAGGAAGAGAGGGAGAGGCAGATGGGAGAGAGGGAGAGGAGAGAGAAGAGAAGACTGAGAGGCAGAAAGTAGAGAGAGAGAAGGGAGAGAAAGAGAGGAGAGAGAAGGGAGGGGTGGAGAGAGAGGGAGAAGGGAGAAAAGAGAGAGTGAGAGGCATAAAGGAGAGATAGGGAGAGGCAGAAGGGAGAAAGAGAAATAGAAGAGGGAGAAGGGAGAGAGAGAAGGGGGAGGAGAGAGAGATAGGGAGAGAAGGGGAGGGAGAGAAGAGAGGCAGAAAGGAGAAGGAGAGGTAAAAGGGAGAGCGAGAAGGGGGAAGAGATGGGGAGGGGAGAGAGAGAGAAGAAAGTGAGAAAGAGAAGGGGGAGGGAGAGAGAAGGGAGAGAAAGAGAGATCGAGAGAAAGGAGATTGTCTCTTACATTCACAGGCTTCACCTTGGCTCTTATAGGCACAGGCTGCACTTTGATCCTTTCAGACACAGGCTGCACTTTAGTTGTTTTAGGCACAGACTCTTCACTTCCTGGAGAGACAGAAAGATCTAGCTATGCCACTGGTGTAGACAAATTACATTAAATATAGCCCAAAAAATGTGTAATGTATAAAACTTGTTCTTTTAAATGCAGGAGAGAAAGTTTGGACTACAGTGTGCACAGATGGCTTCTAAAAAAGTAAATTACATTCAGATGCCAATATGATTTGGTGGCCAGAGTATTTTGGAAATGTGTTAATATTAAATCAAAATGTGAAATAGTATTTATTGTTTTAATATTAATGCTTTGATAATATTTCTCTAATATTTTCTTTCAGACAGTGCCACAGAATATGCAAAGCTGAACCCAAAACTTAAAAGCATATGTATCTCAGAAAATATTCATCATGTTTTTAAAAGACAATATTTTAAAAACTACAAAATATATAAAAAAGACAATATGTAAACATATTTAAACTTGATTGAAACTTGCAAGAAATGTATCTCCATAAACATGTAATTCCTCTTATGTTATCTCATTAGACTGAAACTCATGACTTGCACAGTAGTATTACTTCTCATTGGCTGTCAAGAACACACCCCACAGTTATAGAACCCACACCTTAGTTAAAAAAAAAACAAAAAAACTGGGAAGCAATTACCAATACAGTCTTATTCTCAAAAAAGAAGGATGTTCTCACCGGCATTTATGTGTCGTTGCCTCCATGCTTTGTATATTACAATCAAAAATCCTCTGCATTTCTAGTTCCAACACAACTGCTCTAAACTCCCAAAAAGAACCAAAAACACTATATATATATATATATACATTATTTCTCATACAAAACAACCCATATTATTTAAAACATGATATTTTAAATATCTGCAACACAATGTTGATTTTTAAAGATTTTGTTATATTTATATTGTCTCCAAGTTCTACTTTGATGTAAAACATTTACGTCCCCAACTTACATCACTCAGCCGACATCCGTAAACCATGCCATCTGCTGTAGCTGTAAAGGGGCTGGGATTTCTAGCAGCCGCCAAAACCATTGCTGTAATCACAATTATATTTTGTAGTTTTTAAAATATGGATATTTTTGAGATACATATGGACTTCCAAACACGCAGATCATGAGCTTCTTATTGTAAAGCTCAGAATTAAACTGAGGAAAAGAGGAGAAAATAATGAGACCAGATACAGTTACAACATAAATAATATCCCCAGTGAATATGCAGTGAAGGTTAATAATAGATTTAAGGGATTAGACATGGTAGATAGAATGCCTAAATAATTTTCAACAGAAGTTTGTGGCATTGTTTTTGTTCAGAAAACAGCAAAAGAAAAAAATTAAGAAAGTAAACTGACAGTCTGATGAAAGTAGTCCAGGAAAAAAGGAAAGGTATTGGAAAAAGAAAAAGGTTTTATCCAACTGAATGCAGAATTTCAGAGGATAGCAAGAAGAGACAAGGAGAGTGATGTAAAGTGATAGAAGAAGAAAACAAAAAATTGGAAAGTCAAAAGATCTCTTCAAGAAAATTGGTGATCTCAAAGGAACCTTTCATGCCAAAGTGAGCATGATAAAAGATAAGATAAGAAAAGATAAGTTTTATAAGAGTTGCAATGTGTTTATGATACAATAACTGAGGCCTGTTACAAACCATGACATATTTTCCTCTAATTAACTATTGATTTACAACAAGCTGGTTTATGTATCTGACTGCTACTGTGCAACAGGATTAAAACTTTTTAAATTTTGACTGTCACTAGGAATAATTTTTCAAACACTTTATTTAAAATGTTGTTCTAATAAAAGTTAAGCTTTAAATATTTACCTTATTCCTTATGTACCACACCTCCTTATGACAAACATTTCTTAGAAAGTGTGTGCTGTGAAAGATTTTCTTTTTGTCTTCTCTGTTACATGCCAAAAAAACATAGCTTTATCCTGATGGATGATATATATAGCAAGAAAAAGCAAATATTGTTTTTATGAAGGTGGCTGTAAAACTATGCATACTCTTCTTATTTGTGCAACCTGTACTGCGAAATCCTGGAAAATGGGCAAGTTATGATTTTTGTAGGTAGTGGTTTTGCTCTAACAATAGGCTGTGAGTAGTTTTGACTAATCTGTAAAGTTTAACACTTGCATTATGACTCGGTGAGGATGCATGTCCATTCAGTGGCACACTTCCTGTCTAGACCTATTATGCCTAATCTTTATGTATCTTAGTATTAATTAAGCCAAAAAGCTAATTGCCTTTAATGACTTCTGGAATACCAATTATATCCAAATTATTTATCCTACTTCTGCTGTCTATATCTTCCAGTTTGCCATATAGATAGGCTATGTTCTGATCTTGCTTAGGCTCTTCCTTTTTGCCATTGGCCATTTCATCTTCCAAGGCTGAAATGCTTGATTCTGCCTCTTTTAGCCCCTTGTCTTGTGATATCTATTGCTTCAGTGAGTATGTTCAGTTTGTTATCAAGTAATCTATTTTATATTTCTTTAGTCTTTCTCTGTGCAGATGTACTTTGTTGACTTTTTTGTTTTTTCACAAATTCTATGCTCTGAACCAGATATTACAAAACAGTAGAAGGGGCAGAGAAACAAAGATAATAGGGTAACTCTCAACAGTACTCATCCAACTATTATGGATAAAGATATGGATTCCTTTGATGGCGGTGTCACAACCCAGATTTAAGGGGCTCAGTACACCCCAAATTCTCCTATTGTAGCTTATCAGAGCAATCTTATAGCTGCAACTTTTATTTTCATCTCAGCCCCAGCATTTGAGATCAGGACATCAGTCATAGAGAGACCATAGAAATCACATCACACTTAGTGCATAGAAGACTGGCCACTTTTTTATTCTCCACATTTTACATATATCAAAAAATAATATCCCCCAATTCTATAGCCAAATTACTACGGTTAACAACCCACTCCTTCCCTGTTTCAGGGGTCTGTCCCTCCTACCGTGACCTTCTCACCCCGCCACTAGCCTTAAACTCTACTCCCATCCAAGAGCCTGGAGGTTATCTGGCCAGATCACCTGAAATGTTGTGGCTGTCCTTTGGTCACTCATGAGATGGTATGGTGGGGGTAGATTAATATCTGGGAATTGCAACTCTGGACCAGATACATCAGAATATCACATAAACCATTTCTGCAACCCTACATCAAAAACAGCATATACATTGTAACCAAGAAACCATGATAGTAACTATATGCACACATTTATTGTTTAAAAATGACAAATAAATTAAAGACACATTGTTACAATCATTAAAACACATTCCATGTCTATTTGATAACCTTTGATATTCACAAACAGATGTGATAGAGTCCCAAATAACAGTGTTGCTTGTGGGGGTGCAGGGGAGCGCAGAAATCAGGCATGACAGCTTGTACCCCTTTTCAACTGCAAAATCCCAGCGTCCATTTTTAATCAGATGGATGCCGGCATTCTGCAGCTTAGAGAAACTATCACAGGAGAAGCTTTCTGTGGTTCCCCGGTTTCCTGTGGCTGCAGGGAGAAACAAGTAGTGTGGTGAACTAAAATAGCATCTCGGTGGACCCCTCTTTGCATTCCAAGCATCTTGAAGGGTCAAACAAGGGTACAAGCCCCCCAATCCTGAGCTGTAACTCAATCTGCCCTGCAGAAACAGGAGGGCCACCCAACAAAAGTTAAAAACAATTTACCCAGGCCTCTTCCTGCACAAGCCCTGATTCTGGGTGTGCAGGGCAGATTTTTGCCATTATTTTCTTATACAAATTCTGGCTTTCCTTGCTTGGGTAGACAATATGGAGTGTGGTCCCTGACCTCTGGCCTGTGGCTAGCTCCATCAATGGTTTATAGTCCATTATTATGTTTCCCAAGGGTCGGTGAGCACAGCTATCCAAACTTTTCACTTTGCCTGGGTTCTGCAAACAGCCCTCTGTGCCAGGGTTATCACTACAGTCCAAGGGTGCCATTGCCATCTCACCACCCAATAACCAGGCCGATGCCCCCTTCTTCCCCACTGCAAAGGTAAAATACTCCGCTGGTAAGCCCCCAAAAAATTAAAATTTCAAGGAGGAATGAACCGGCCAGATCTGGAAGTCAGCACCCAATATTGTTGCCTGGTCTGAAGTTTCCAATCCTCTAGGTTGTACCTGGATCTGCATATTACATCCCCCTTCCTCTGGAACCACCACCTGGACATAGCACTCACCTCCTTCTGAGTCCATTGTCACGGTGTCCACTGGCAGGACCTCACTGCTCTCATCCAGACTTCCCCTTGGGCAATCAATTTGAAAGACTTTCTCTGTCTTCCCCACTGCCTTGTGATTAGCAATTTTGCACCAGCGATCTGGATATGGAGTGGCCCCCTTGGTCTGGCACAGTTCCAAGGTTATTCTCTGTGTTTGCCCATAGGTCCATGGCTGGTTCTTGGACCACAGTTATCCACGGAAACCCTATGCTAGGTTCACAATCCATTTCTGTCTCCTTCCAGAACCCGGGAGCATGGTGGCTCCCTTCCAGGCCCTCCACCTGGCCTGATATCACAGTGTGAGTCCCATATTCCCTTTCTTCTTGCATGTACCCACACTGTATAGTACAATCCTCATCTGGCCCAGCCATGTAAATAATTAGCTTGGCCTGGCCCATTTGACCATCCATATTGAAACATTCATGGTCAGAATCCATAACTTTCTTTCCCCAGACCCCTTGAGCATAATTACTCTTGTCCATACCTCCTGCTTGGTAGGGGTCTGGTAACCAGTCCTCTTCATATCTGTCCAACTGGATGGTGAAAACCCCTCCATGGATGCCTCATCCAGCAATTCAACATACTCAGCCTCCAGCTGCAGCTCTTGCTGAATAAGGGGTGCCAGTAAATTAGCCATGGTTCTAGTCCCAGACCTTGCCAGCATTTAAGAAACAAGTTATTCTGTGTCATGAATGATTTGGGGGCCATGATATGATCCCCTGCACCCCTCACGTAACTATGCTATTTGGAAATCTGGCACACTGGGTGCTAATGTCAGGAACTATTACAACAGACCTGAAACTTGTTGTGGGGACTGACTTGATTGTTTTTGTGTGTAGCGTGGGCCACAGTAATTCATTTTGAGCTTACTAAATCATGTTATATGCACTGTAATAATGTATCTGTGTTAGAAGTAGGCCCTCGGATGCTAGAATTATCTAAAATATACGGCAGTCACTTATGTGACAAAGGGTTAACCTTTTGCAGGAATTTATATTGCCCTGCGATCGGCCACGCATCAACCCTCTGGCTGTAGTCATGAAGGGGAACCTAGTTTTATGTCTCTGTAAGAGAAGAGAGAAACACAGGCCTGAGTTATTACTGACCAAAATAGATAACCCTGGATAGAAAATGTGTAATGATAACAAGAAAACCAAGCCCCTCTATACATCTGGAAATCATGTGGTTGGGGGTTTGGCAAGCTATTTGCCCAGGAGGATGGGCTAGAATTGGGGGGAAGTTTTGTGGTGTTTTTATATATCTCTGTAACAATAAAGAAGTGTTCATTCTCCATACACTAAATACTGGTGTGGTCTAATCTCCCTGTGGTCCCATGACTGATGTCCAGATCTAAATAGCTGGTGGGCTGAGATTAGAACAAAGTCACAGCCTATAACTGGTCCCTGTGAGCTAAAGCAGGAAAAGTAAGGGTGCATGGACCCCTCAGTTTGTGGGTTGTGACATTATGCCTCTTTACTCTCCTCATGCCACACTCACAATCACCATACACAATCTCACAGAGCCCATACAGTAGCCCCAATCAAAAAAAGAGATCCTCTCCATGGGCACCAACAGGCCCTATTCAGACATGAAATTGCTTCTCCAAGGCAATCTCTTTAGATACCAGTTCCTCCAGCCAGCCTGACAGCTCATCCATCCATTGCTTTAGCAGGGCCATTCCCTGACAGTCCTTTGCCTCCCTTGTCACCTGGCTCACCTCCTCACTGTCTTTTGCCAGTCTGGAGGAGACTTCTGTCTCCACTCTGGATACAAGTTCCACAGGAACTGGGGAAGGTCAGTTAATTACCCTTCTCTTCTCCCACTGAATATCATGCACTAGTTGTGTCAAGAGGGTCACCAGCTGATCCGTGGCTAGCTCTGGCATAAGAGCCCTCCTCAATACACCCCTAATTACTGTAGCTTATAGGAGCAATCTGCAGTTTGTGACTTTTATATTCATCTAAGCTCCAGCATTTGAGATCAGGATATCATTCATGGAGAGACTAGATAAATCACATCACACCATTTATTAGTGCAGTTCTATAGCCAATCCCCCTGTTTCTAAGGTTACCAACCCCCTCCTTCCCTGTTGCAGGGATCTGTTCTTCCTATTGTGACCTTCTCACCAAGCCACTAGCCATAAACCCTCCTCCGAACCCAGAGCCTAGAGGTTATCTGACCAGATCACCTCAAATGGTATGGCTGTCCTTTGATCATTTATTAGATGCTATGGTGGGGGTAGAGTAACATCTGGGAAATGCACCTCTGGACCAAATACATCAGAATATCACATAAACTGTTTCTGCCATCTTACATCAATAACAGCATATACATTGTAACCAAGAAACCATGACAGTAACTATATGCACACATTCATTCTCTAAACATGACACATAAATGAAAGGCAAATTGTTACAATCATTAAAACACATCCCATGTACATTTGATAGCCTTTGATATTAGCAAACACATTTGAAAGAGTCCAAAATAACTGTGTTACTTGTTGGGGTGCAGGGGAGCCCCAAAATCAGCATGACAGGAGGTCTTATAGCAGTCCTATATAGAATGTAGAAGTCCTTTGTCGGAATCTAGTACTACTGAGGCAGCTAAGGATGGTGTGAAGATTGTCCAGTGGAGACTATGGACTGGTCAGCTATTATTATATCTTAAATAATGTCTGAAAAAGACTATACACTTACTTTTGTACTACAGAATGATGATGTTGGTTATGATATTTATATGCAATGTGTAAGTTTACCCTTTTGGAGATCATGGAGTAATTAAGTATAATAGCGTGCCCCAAGCAGATACAGCCTATGATTAAAGGTCAGCTGACCAGGTATGTCTCCAACCCCCATTAACCCATCCATACCTATTACCCTGCCCCACTACACTGAGTGAACAATCATAGATTGCTTACTAGTAGGAATATCTCCTTGTCTGACCAGCCAGGCCATTGTGTGTATAACCAAGTTGCCACTGATAAGCCAGTCACATTGACCAGGCATTGTTCTAGGTAGAATTGGTGGTGCCTGGCTACCCCTTAGGAACCCTTTTTACTTATGTTAAGTTATACCATTTTTCTTTTGTATGTGTTGGAGTATAAATGATGAGTTATTGGGAATAAAGTTCCTGCTCTATTTGGAACACGTAGTAATGGTGTGTTTTATTGAGGGAAAGTAAGGATTGTCACTTTGTATCCTGTTCTTCATCAACTATTGTTTGTGAGGGGATTAACGCATCTATGGGTAGGATTGGTCCTGCTGATCCTTTTCAAGCCCAACTAAGAGTAGTTCTTGATAGATGACAAAGGTGAGCTAAGCTATGGAGTCTTTGAAGCTAGCTCTGTAAAAGAAGCAATTTGTCTCCTAGTGCTTTTGGCAGCCGTCTCAATCCTTACTGGCCACATTATTAGCTTATCAAATATATAGTTGTGAGCGTACGAGTTGTTGCTAACGCTGCAGGCTCGCGTAGCAGGCTCTGTGCCAGGCGCGAAGCGAGGGCCTCAGTGCTGGCTTGGAGCGCCGCAGGCGCTCCATGCCAGCACCTGAGGACCTCGCAAAGCGAGGTCTTCAGTTGCAGCAACTGCGACCCTTGCAAAATTTCAAAAAAAGTTTACGTCGCAACACATTACGACACTCGCAAACAACATACGACACACGTTCACACACATTACGACACTCGCAAACAACATACGACACACGTTCACACACATTACGGCCTCGCAACACTCGGACGCAACTCGCGAACATTACAAAATTAAAAACACAATACATACACACAGCACATACATAAAAACCTTACCTACACAAACAGGAAGCACCCAGGACCTCAAAAATGCAACTTACAACTTAATTGCACTCAAAATAAAAAAGTTTAGACACTAAATAGTTTGTTAAGCGACACAAAAAATGGCAGACGAATAAAACGAAAACGAGGCTACACACGCAAACACCATACGAGACACGTTACCACACATTACGACTTCGCAAACATCGGACGCAACATGCCGACATACAAACATTTAAAACTTAAGAAAGACACACAACAAACACATAAAAAGCTTACCTACAGCAAGAGGAACCAGCCAGCACCTCAAAAAAACAAGTTACACCTACATTTAAATCAAAATAAAACACTTTAGACACTAATACCATCGCTAAGCGACAGAAAAAATGGCCGACGAACAAAACGAAAACGAGGCTTCAGACGTAACTATACTACACTTACTCGCAATAATGAAACACATACTATGCGGAACGTATCACAATCATATTAAACACCATTTTGAACAGTAATACGCAGAAAATGGCGGATGGAACGCAAATTGTAAGCTGGAACGCAAATAGCGCATGCGTATTGCGTTCTAACGGTCTCACTTTCCAGAACTTTCTACAAGTTTATAAATACTGCCTATTTCAAACAAAAAAATACATTTCTCCTCAGGTGATCAACGGAGTGACTTCTGAGATAACTGCTGCTTTTACTTGAGAAGACAATTCTTTACTAATTTACTACTTTGCATTGTGCAAATTACAACTGACAGGTAAGCTATAATATATTACATTTTATTATCAGGACAGGTCAAACAAATAAAAAAAAAAAATAGGATTTATGTAGTGACATGTATGGCACATTTATGTGTATAAGCTCAAAAAAAAAATACGGTTCATTTAACAAAACAACAAAAAAACATAATTCAATATTAAACAGAGGTTTATGTATAGTGACATGTGACACGCACATATATGTCTATAATGTATAGTGACATCTGACACGCACATATATGTCTATAATGTATAGTGACATCTGACACGCACATATATGTCTATAATGTATAGTGACATCTGACACGCACATTTATGTGTATTGCCCCTGCATAGTGACATGTGACACGGACATATATGTGTATCATGTATATTGACATGTGACACACACATTTATGTGTACTGCCCCTTCATAGTGACATGTGACACGGACATATATGTGTATAATGTATATTGACATGTGACACGCACATTTCTGTGTATTGCCCCTTCATAGTGACATGTGACACGGACATATATGTGTATAATGTATATTGACATGTGACACACACATTTATGTGTACTGCCCCTTCATAGTGACATGTGACACGGACATATATGTGTATAATGTATAGTGACATGTGACACGCACATTTCTGTGTATTGCCCCTTCATAGTGACATGTGACACGGACATATATGTGTATAATGTATAGTGACATGTCACACGCACATTTATGTGTATTGCCACTGCAACAAAATTAGCTTAAAACAAAATCAGTAAACAACTACATTTAAATGACATTATATGTCATGTATACTGATATGTCACACGCACATATATGTGTATCATCTATAGTTACATCTCACACACAGACATTTATGTGTGTTGGAAAAAAAAAATATAAGGTTAATTTAACCATTTAAATATGAGTCATGTATACTGATATGTCACACGTACACAAAATAATTACATTAAACTATGGAATGTGCTTCATGTATGTGACATATGTGTGTAGCCCCCAACAAAAAATAAGGTCAATTGAAAAAAATTACACAACTATATTTAAATGACATTCATTTACTTCAATTCAATAGATCATATAAAGCTGAATCTTTTTATTTCTTTGAATATTCAAACAGACTCTGCATCAATAGCGTCTCTCAACAATTTGCACCGTGCACTGTGAAGCACAATCCCTTTTAAAGAACACCAAGGTAAGATACAACAAGACATTACATGCTCAAAAGGCCATGCTTTGCTAGATGAAAAATTATACATATACAAATAACTATTTCACTTTCTTTTTCAAACAGACACTACAAGAAGACCGGCGCATTAAGATTGGCAGGAGGGGACCGTCTGTCATTCAAAACTTCAATCAAGGTAAAGTATTAAGTATAAACAAGAAAGAACCATGAGCCTTATTCAATTGCGACTTCCTCAATTGAATAGGGCTCTATATAAGCACATAACATATTTTTTATACAGAACTTTTTAGTTACTGAATTTCTAACCACAATCAAGGTTTTCAATAACTAAAAACTTTGCTCAATAAATATGTTATGTGATTATATAGAGCCCTCTTCAATTGGCAAAATTGCAATTCAATGAGGACCTATATATCTTTGATGGCCAAGGGCCTCACTCAAATGTGATTTGCCCATTTCAATAGGGCTCTATATAAGCACAGAGCATATTTTTTAAAGGAACTTTTTATTTTGTGAACACGTTGCTTTTGGATACAAGTTCACTAAATACAAAATTCCGTAAAAAAATATGCTCTGTGCTGATATTGAGCTCTATTCCATTGGCCAAAACACAATTGAATGAGGAGCTCACAATATAACAAATGCAGTAACCAAAGGCCCTCATTCAATTGCTATTTTGGACAATTAAATATGGCTATAAATAAGCACTTTTAGGCCCTTATTCTATTTTAACAAATATATGTGATGTGCTTATTTACAACCCTATTCAATTTTCAACAGTGCAATTCAATGACGGCCTTAGAGTACTATTACATGGTAAAAAATTCAATTGAATGAGGGGCAAACTATGCAACATATGGTACACACAAAGGCCATCATTCAATCGCAATTTGCCCAATTGAATAGGGCTCTAAATAACAACATAACAATTTTTTTAAAAGAAGTTTTTAGTTACTAAAAATATATCCAAAATAAAGTTTTTAAATGACTAAAAACTTATTTAAAAAAATATGCTATGTGCTTATTTAGGGCACGATTCAATTAGCCAAATCGCAATTGAATGAGACACAAACTGCTACACACAAAACAGAATTTCTTATTCAATGTTTAACAACCTATAAGCCTTACAAAGAAGCAAAAATAAGAATAACAAAAGTGTTGCGCACCTAATAGCATTGTACAAAAAATCACACAAACTCATAGGAAACTACATTAACATTCTTCTTTAATGTTTAACAACCTATAACCAGTACAATCAAGAATAAATAACTTTTGCACAAGTGGTGCGCACAAAACAGGATTGTCAAAAACTAACACAAACACATAGCAAACTACATTAATTATATTATTTCATGTTTCACTAACTATAAGCATCCCAATAAAGGTTAAATAAGTATACCACAAGTGGTGTGCACAAAACAGGATTGTACAAAAAATAACATAAACACATAGCAAAATAAATTTATATTCTTATTTAATATATCACAACCCACAAGCCTTACTAAGAACCTTAAATAAGAATAACAAAAGTCGTGGGATTGTACAGAAAGTAAAAAAAAAAAAAAGATAGAAAACAATAACCATAACTGATACAATACAGCCAAATTCATAATTTTTTAAATTATTTAAAAGACATTTCACTCAAACAACATTTTCTATTTTATATTACAACAGATACTGCGTGAAGACAATCGGACGAGGACTTTCTCCACAGGACCGGACCATCGGACGAGGACTCGGACCAGACCAGCAGACGAGGAATTTCAACACAGGACCAGACCAGCAGACGAGGAATTTCAACACAGGACCAGACCATCGGACGAGGACTTTCACCAAAGGACCACAACATCGGACGAGGGCTATCGCCACAGGACCAAAACATCGGACGAGGGCTATCGCCACAGGACCACACCATCGGACGAGGACTTCCAACAGAGGACCACACCATTGGACAACGATTTTGAACCGAGGACCAACAAACATTCGGATTTAAATCACACTTCAACCAAGGTAAAGTATAATAAGTACTAAAGTATAAAACTAAAGAAACTGCTTTCAGTTGCATCTGTGTCAACAGAAAAATAAAATAATTAATTTACTATCTCCCTTATTTTATTTAAATTGCTACTATGCAATACATAGCTCAATAACCACATCACTTTTTTTTTTAGCAAAGAAGTTTTGCAGTGGTAAATATCTATCCACAAACAACGTTTTTAATAAATAAAACCATTATTTTAAAAAAATATGTTACATGCTTATTTACAGCAGTATTCCATTGGCCAAATTCTTAGCCAGTGAGGACAGGAATTATAAATTTAACTAAATGTAAATGATACATTCTAAATATAAATGATACATTAATGATTTGCCTTTTATTTCACCAATTGTGCACAATAATCTTTAACAGGAATTACAAATTTAAATATACACAATTACACTTATTTTTTTTCCTTTACAGATTAATCTGGCTGATAACGAGACCAAAGAAGAGAAGAAAAGACGTCAAACTAGAGAAAGACAAGAGAGATGGGCCGCCCAGCAGACACCGGAGGAGAAAGAAATTCGACGAGAAAAAGAACGCAAAAGACTTGCAAATAAAAGAATATCAGCTGCAAAAATGAAAGATACAACCAAAAAAAATAAAAAAATAATAAAGCATTTACAAACTGTTCCTAAAACATCAGATGACATTTTACAAGATACCAGTCAAGACAGACCAAAAAAAGCAACTACAAAAACAAAGCATTTACAAACTCTTACTAAAAACTTACAGGACATTTCAACCAAACAAGTACAACATATACCAAGAAAATCTACGAAAAAAACTAAACATTTAGAAGCTGTTGTTGAAACATTTCATGACTTTTCATCTGATGAATATGAAAGTCAACATCCAATATGCTTTGCAAATTGTCCTTTACTGAAGTCTTTAGCAGTAGAGGTTCATAGTTGTGGGGACATGACTACTCAATGTCAATTTTGTGAGGCTTATTATTTTAAACAGGAGAGACCCAGAGATGGACAATTTATTAGTTGTTGTCAAAAAGGAAAGTTCAAACTTCCAGAAAGGAAACAATTTCCAACCTATTTACAAAATATTATGACTGAACCTACTTTTCCAAATTACAAAAATTTTAAGACAAACATAAGATCCTACAATAGTGCCATATCATTTGCATCTATGGGGGCAACATTGGCTGCTAATGTACCAGGACATGGTCCTTACTGTTTTAAAGTCCAAGGACAAATTTATCATCGGACTTCACATTTACATCCAGAGGAAGGAGAGCAAAGAAAATTTGCTCAACTATATGTCCTAGATACAATGGAAGCTGTTGACCAACGTATGCAGATGGAAGAAAATAAAAAATGCTTACCCAGTGTTTTTATAGAGCTAAATAACATTATGGACAACAATCCCTACAGTAAAGCTTACAAAAAATTGGCAGAAGTAGAAAATGAACAACTACTTCATGCACAAAGACATCAATTACCCATGCCAAAGGTTAATATGGTGCTTAAAAGAGACATACATACTGATAAACGTCGTTATAACTTGCCAGCATCAAATGAGGTTGCAATGGTCTTTCAGAATGATGAAGGAGAACCACCATTTCAAAGAGACATTAGAGTATATCCCAGAAATGAGGAGCAACCACTTATTAATATTAATATCTTAAGTCCAAATTTAGATCCAATGACATATCCCATCTTTTTCCCACACGGAGAAGCAGGTTGGCAACCAAAATTAACCCTTCCCAGTTACCCAAATGCTAAAGCCAGAATCCGAAATAATGTTTCTATGCTTGAATTTAAAGTTGCTCAAATTGCCATTAGAGATGAATTTAATCCAATTTTATGTGGTGGGAAACTAACACAACAATGGATTATTGATTCATATTTGCAAGTTGAGGCAAATAATTTAAACTTCATAAAATATCAACAAGATAAACTACGTGTAGAACAATATTGTGGACTCATGGACTATGTTGCTGACGTGGCTACAAGCAGAGACATGACAGCTGGCAAAGCCATCATTTTACCATCTTCCTTTCAAGGATCTCCTTGAAATATGAGAGAAAGATACAATGATGCTATGGCTATTGTGACAAAATTTGGAAAACCAGATTTATTTGTGACATTTACATGTAATCCACAATGGCCAGAAATTAATCAAAATCTACTTCTTGGACAAAGTGCTTCAGATCGACCAGATTTAGTAGCCAGAGTTTTTAAGATCAAATTAAATGAATTAATACGTGACTTCACTATAAATCAGTTATTTGGCAAAAGTCTTGCTTATGTATATACCATTGAATTTCAAAAAAGAGGCCTTCCACATGCACATCTTCTCATAATACTTCAAGAGAAAGATAAATTAGATACTTCGGACAAAGTGGATGCAGTCATAGTTGCTGAACTACCAGATCCAGAACTATATGGTAGACTATATGAGATTGTTACTCATCGCATGATTCATGGACCCTGTGGAGACCTTAATCCACAATCACCATGTATGGAAAATAATCAATGTTCAAAAGATTTTCCAAAAGATTATAGAGACAAAACATATGCAAATTGTGATGGATATCCACTTTATAAAAGAAGAGAAGGAGATAGTGCCATTATTCGTGGAAAAAAAAGTGGACAATAGATATGTAGTACTCTACAATCCACATTTACTCATGAAGTACAACGCCCACATCAACGTAGAAGCCTGCACTTCCATCAAATCCATTAAATATGTCTACAAATATATTTACAAAGGTTACGATGCAGCTACTGTAGTCGTCAAAAGTGCAGACAACCCTGAAAGTAGTGAGTTAGTACATGATGAACTTGCATCTCATGTAGATGCTCGCTATGTCAGTGCACCAGAAGCTATGTGGCGGCTTTTAAAATTTGAAATGCATGAAAGATCACATGCAGTATATAGGTTAGCAGTACATTTGCCACAACGACATTTAGTCTATTTCCATGCTGGAAATGAAATGAATGCATTGGCCCAAAGTGAAGATCGTCACACTACACTAACTGCATGGTTTGCATTAAATTCCACTGATGCTGAAGCAACACAATACTTATATATTGAAATTCCATATCACTATGTTTTTGTGAATGGATCATGGAGAGCAAGAAAAACCAGAGGCAATAAAATAATTCCACGAATTTACACAGTCAGTCCAAGAGATGTTGAACGTTTTTGCTTACGGATATTACTTTTAAATGTTCCAGGAGCACAAAGTTTTGAACAATTAAGAACTGTTAATGACATTGTATATGAATCCTTCCATTAAGCTGCAAGACATAGAAACTTACTCGCTGATGATACAGAGTGGGAAAGATGTTTAGAAGAAGCAGCACAATGTCAAATGCCACGACAGAGGAGAGAACAATTTGCTTTTATTTGTATCTTCTCAAATGCTCCAAATGCATTAGCTTTGTGGGAGACTTTTAAAAGTAATATGGCTGAAGACTTTATGCGACGATACAATGAACCCATTGCACACTTAAAAGCGTTAATGGAAATTCAAGAAGTCTTTTTAACTCATGGATTAAGTTGTGCAAGTTTTAATTTGCCTGATCCAGGTCTAATAGATGACATTAACTTTGAAGACTATGACATTCAACTACAAGCAGAAAGAACAGAAGAAAGACTTGCAACTTTAAATACACTACAATTGCAAGCATTTCATGCCATTAAAAATGCTATAGATGATGACATGTGACAGAGCGTTATTTCTATCTTGATGGACCTGGCGGATCAGGGAAAACATATTTGTACAATTTATTAATGAGTTCAGTACGAGCACAAGGAAAAATAGCAATGGCGTTTGCCACTACTGGAATTGCTGCACTTTTATTAGAAGGTGGAAGAACTGTTCATAGTGGATTTAAACTGCCAGTGCCTATTTTGGAAAATTCTGTGTCAGATATTCGCATGACATCCTTACAAGCAAAGAAATTGAAGAAATGTAAATTAATTATAATAGATGAGGCCACAATGATGTCATGCTATGCCCTCCAATGTATTGACCGTTTGCTTCGTGAAGTCATGGATAATATTTTTCCATTTGGTGGAAAGGTAATGTTGTTGGGTGGCGATTTTAGACAAACATTACCTGTCGTTGTACATGGAAATCGAACAGACATTATTGAAACATGTATAAAGTCAAGTACAGTATGGAAACATTTTACCCATCTTCAACTGCAACAAAATATGAGATCAGAAGGCCAAACTGATTTCAATGATTGGCTTATTAAAATTGGAGAAGGCAGAACAGAAAAAATACTACATTTACCTGACGACACTGTAGAGATCCCACCTCATATGATTTGTCAACAAGATATTATATCGGCTATATTTGAAGGGAGCATAAATAACGAAGAATATTCCGAGCTTGCCAACCAAGTTATACTGACGTGTAAAAATAAAGATGCATTAATACTCAATAATGAAATCTTTAAAAAAATTAATGCACCACAAAGAAATTATCACAGTGCTGATTCTGTACTTGCTGATGACAATGAAAGTCAGGCAAACTTTTCAACTGAATTCATTAACTCTTTAACTCCTTCTGGAATGCCACCACATATTTTGCAGCTAAAGAAAGGTGCAATTATCATGTTACTGCGAAATATGAACCCCAAAAAAGGCCTATGCAATGGCACAAGATTAATTGTTCAACAATTAAAGGACCATTTTATAGATGCTGAAATTTTAACTGGGACCCATAAAGGAGAGAGAGTTTTCATACCAAGAATAGATTTAGCACCAAGTGAAAGTAGTCTCCCTTTTATACTTCAAAGAAGACAATTTCCCATTATTATGGCATTTGCCATGACCATTAATAAATCACAAGGTCAAACTTTCAAATCTGTGGGTATTTACTTGGAAGAACCAGTTTTTGCACATGGTCAATTGTACGTTGCGTTGTCACGCTGCAAAAATCCACAGGCTATTAAAGTTTACATTGAAAACAATGAAAGTCAAGGTGATTTATTAGAAGATGGACGTATTTTTACTAAAAACATTGTCTACTATGAAGTACTATAACTTTGCAGGATACAAACTAAAGCCATGCAAACATTTTGGAAAAACATTCAAAAATACAAAACAATTGGTTGTTTAATTCAGTCATAATTAATGGAAGTCATGTTTATGGATAATTCGCCTCACAAAATACTTGCCTTGCATTTCTATGAAAAATTATGTTAAAATGTTAAGTCACTATGTTAATGTTTCTAATGTTACAAGTTTAAAAACAATATTTTCAAGTTATTTCATTCAACATATTACAAAGTTCATGTTAAGAGCTCAAGCACCTTTTAAGTCACAATGTAAATATTCTATGTTATCTTAAGATTACTACCTACATTAATGTTTATCGCCAGTTTAAGTGCTCAGTAATGAATTACTTTAATTACGTACGGTTTAAGGAGAGTTTTTAATGTATGACTTCCTCTACATTCAATGTATATTAAACTTAACAATTATTCTGATATAAATTGCATGTTAATACTGATTAATTTCAAGTTAAACTGTTTTTACATTCAAATGTTAATACTTTTAATTCAAAATTATGTTACAAAATGTATTTACTATGTTCCTGTTTATAATGTTAAAAATTAGACAAATGTTTTGCAAAAATTACAAAGTTACATAAAAAATAAAGTTCAATTTTAAAAATATATACTTTCAAGGTTATTGCTTACATATATTTTAAACTTCATGTTAAAATTCGGCACGTTTAAAAAAGTATTTTTACTTTTTACTTTTCTCTGGATTCTATGTATATTAAAGTGAACAATTCTTCAGATACAAATTTCATTTTAAAAAACCATTACATCAACGTTTTACAAAAATACATGTTCATATCACAATACTTACAAGGGTCAAAAATATATTTAAATAACTAAACAACTTCACAAACATATACATCACATTGCCGTCATTTTTTGACGGGCAAGTCGCTAGTAGAAAATATTTTGGAGCACCAATAGATAGAGATATTTTCAACATTATATTTTGTTAAGGTTATAGGAATACCAGTTTTGACAACAATCTAATGAATAGCTTGGCCAGGTTTTATTTATTCCCTTCAAACTAAATGCAAGTAATGCAATAATTATACCATATCATGAATACTATTCATATGGAAAGCTGTTTTTTATGCATAGCAATGAGCAACAATTTTTAACAATCTATCACAGGAGTGTTATAACCTTTTAATGGTTTTTAGTGGCTATGTGACTGTTAGTTCAGCAGGGTGGTCAGTGTTAAGCTCTGTGATGGTAGTAGTTTGCTGCCATCAAGTGGTAATGTGACCAAAATGTTTTGGTCAAGTTATAATGCAAAGTACCTGGGAGCCACTCTGAGAGACCTTTATTAAAAGCTAGGACTTAGCTTAGAGGTTTGAAGAGAGCAGATGTTGACTTTCAGACTATTTATTCTAATTGATGTTAAAACAATACAGCGAATACACAAGGTGTTTGTTGTTTATATGACTTGCTTAGTAAAATGTATTTTTCTTTTGGTACCGCTCAGTACCTCCAGCAAGTGGTTGTGAAAGTAGCAGGGCTTGTAAGCAAATTTCTGACTATATAATACAGTCTGTTTTGTAGAAACTGCTGGCTTGGTAAATTTTAACCTTTAGTAAAACCTAGTATGCCCATTGAATATTTTAACTCAACAATTATTTAGGAGTGAGCAGTCACTTCTATCGGGTTCAGCCAATTTCACGGAGCCTCATATAATCCACCTGAGCAAAAGCATTCGCCAGCAGACAATTTTTCCATTTCCATTCAGCCTCACACACAGTGGTGCCTCTAAAATCATATAACATCTATGATTTTGTTAATTTATAGTGCAGGTTTAGCGCCTTCATTTTTCACAGCTGCTATACCCACAGACTTAATCACTAATTAACCATCTATTCTCTTTATTTCAATAATCCCTTTAGCTTGTAAATTTACACATTTTCAATCTTGTAAGGTTCCTTGGAAAAAGCACTGTAAACATAAGACTTTAAACTCAAAGACCGGGCCCTCTACTTTTTGACTCAAAATGCTGTATAGTGCAGTTTGACTTTAATATAATCAAACTTGTTAAACAGAATGTCAGAACTGTATAAATTTGGTAAAAAGTTCAATATGCTCCACTAATGTTCCCAACCATCATTGATATTATGTGAAGTTGATTTTCGTTTAATGTAATGAATACTCAATTTTTTCAAGTTTGCTTACTAAGGTGTATAAAAATATTTAGTGTGGGGCTAACTTCCTTTCTATCAGTAGCTGGCGGGGTGTGCCATATGTCTATAATGCAAGTGAATGATTTGCAGCTTTGTGAAGAAGCATGTGAAATTTTGTTGTGAGCACAGAAAGCTTCAACAAAGTGGGAGCTCGAAATGAAATGCTGCTAACTAAGTAGCCAAGATGGAGGGCGAGTTTCACTCCAGGGCCTTTCTATCGTGCTGAGAGTATCTTTGTTGTATATACTTGCAAAACATTAACAATGTGGCCAAAATGTGTAGAAATCCTAGGTACAGGAAATAATCTTATAAATGGATGGCCTGAATAGTTTCAGTCAAAAATAATACATTTTATTAGAAAACCATTAGGCAAAAAATCTTTTATTAAAAAGATAAAACTTGAATAGAAACTTGCAGCCCCATTAAATTTTCCCAACGTGTAAAGCCGTAGCCCGTAACAGAGCCCGCAAGACTTACAGCTATTAAATTGACCTCGTAAAGCTACCTGCAAACGATCTACAGGCTGTGGACATCTGAACTCTGTTGCAGCAAGGCCTTTGATCTGTCAAGCCCGTAAACGTTACATTTGTAAATCGCTATTAAATTGCTATGAACCCACTGGTGTTCTAAACTGTAACCTGCAAATGGAGCCAAAAAGCCTACGGGTATTAGAGAGTGAATGTAAATGTAAAAATCAAATCACCACTGTATTTTAAATTAAAGGGAAAGTGATGTTAGGTATTAAAATGAATAGCACAAAATTCTCAAGCTTGCAAGTCTGCAATATAAAATACATTTTTAAAATACATTTTTTAATTTCCGTGTTATATCAATCCCAGCAATCAATATGTGTTAATACATTTAATGGAACTAGCATGGTGCGGGTGTACCGGTGCCGCTACGGGCTTCTAATTTAATATGACCCTAGGACTCTCAGCTTTTTCTGCATATATATCACTTCAGAAATGGGTCCCCGATGGCCACAGTACCACAATATATACATACATACAGTATATTTTTGTGTGTGTGTATATATATACTGTGCCTTGCAAGATTATTCATCCCCTTTGGTATTTTTCGTGTTTTGTTGCCTCACAACCTATCCTTAACATAGATTGTTTGAGGATTTGCATCATTTAGTTTACAGAACATGCCCACAACATTTAAAGATGTTTTTTTTTTATTGTGAAGCAAACAACAAATAGGACAAAATAACAGAAAAAGTCAATGTGCATTGGATAAGTCTCTATGAGCTTGCTACATCTTACCACTGTGATTTTTGCCCATTCCTCCTTGCAAAACTGCTCCAACTCCTTCAAGTTGGATGGTTTGCGCTTGTGAACAGCAATCTTTAAGTCTGACCACAGATTTTCTATTGGATTGAGGTCTGGGCTTTGACTAGGCCATTCCAACACATTTACATGTTTCCCCTTAAACCACTCAAGTGTTGATTTAGCAGTGTGTTTGGGGTCATTGTCCTGCTGGAAGGTGAACCTCTGTCCTAACCTCAAATAACACACAGAGTGGTACAGGTTTTGCTCAAGAATATCCCTGTATTTAGCAACATCCATCTCTCCCTCAACTCTGGCCAGTTTTCCAGTCCCGGCTGGTGTTCTTTGGGTAATATGATGTATTGGGTTTGCACAAGACATAGCATTTTCTTTTATGGCCGAAAAATTCTATTTTAGTCTCATCAGACCAGAGCACCTTCCTCCGTACATTTTGGGAGTTTCCCACATACCTTTTCACAAACTCAAAACATGCCATTTTGTTTTTTACTGAAAGTAATGGATACTCTGGAGCATACAGTTTATTGTCGTCCAGTCTCTGCTGTGGAACTCTGCAGCTCCTCTCTGATTAATGCCCTTCATGCCCGGTCCGTGAGTTTTTTTGGGCGGCCATCTCTTGGCAGGTTTGCTGTTGTGCCATGTTCTTTCCATTTGGTTATGATAGATTTGATGGTGCTCCTAGGGATCATAAAAGATTTGGATATTTTTTTATAACCTAACCTTGACTTGTACTTCTTAACAACATTGTCCCTTACTAGTTTGGAGAGTTCCTTGGTCTTCATGGCAGTGTTTGGTTAGTGGTGCCTCTTGCTTAGGTGTTGCAGCCTCTGGGGCCTTTCAAAAAAGGTGTGTATATGTAATGACAGATCATGTGACACTTAGATTGCACACAGGTGGACATCATTTCACTAATTATGTGACTTCTGAAAAAAACATTGAACTTAAGGCTATATTTTGATGCCAGTGGTTATTTTTGGGGTAATAATACAGGGTTTATAACCCTTTTGTTTGAAAGATTCAGACAGTGTTTTTAATTTTTTGATCACAGTGTTTAATAATAATTACTAAATTACTATAATTATTAATTACTAAATTACTATATATATATATATATATATATATATATATTGTAACCATTTGCCCCTAGAGGATGGTGCCAAGTAAAGTAGTGTAAAGAGTTCTTGACAGGAGTGACGGAGTTAAACTTCTAAAGAACTCCTAATTGTTGCAGGTGCAACTTCACTGGAAAGCCTGGAAAGCAGACATGGGGGAGTTGCTGATTAGGCTCTGGACTGAGTGCCGTGAGGAGTCTGTGTGGAGCTGCAGTCTATGGGAGAAGCTGTGATGTGAGACAGTCAGGAAGACTGGATCCTGAGAGCTGAGCTGATATAAGCTCTGCAGTAAGACAGTCAGGAAGACTGCTTATAATACAGATTAAAGTGCAGAGAGACACTGGCAAGTAAGTTGGATTGCCTGGAGAATACAGCCAGCAGCTTAAGAGACACTGAGTGTTTCTGTGTGACCTGAGAGAAGAACGAGACAGAGCTCCTGTACAGGACGTACCAGGACTTACAGATCAGCACAGGAAGTTGCCAGTAAGAGAAACAGTCTGTGTGACTGCAACAACACAGAGACTGAACTTAAAGGTACTACCCCTCTGTGTGAACAGTTATTGTTTTACCTGCAGACCGAGAAGCGGTCTCAGGGCAAGTCAAGGTGTTCCTGAAAACTAGCAAGCCCGTTTCTGTAGATGTTTATTTTATGCTGAAGTTAAGCTATTTTTTTTTTTTTGAAAGCCTTGATTAAAGCACAGATAAAAGTGTATCGGACTCAGTGGTTTATGGGAAAATCACAGGAGCAACAGTAGCCAAAGGCCGGCCCTGTCACAATATATATATATATTACTTTATTCATTGGCACATATAACTTACATACAATGATATTGTTCATAATTTAATTTATAATGTATTTATTAATTAACATTTTGATGTAATTACCTCATGGTAGTGGCTAGAGTAACAGGTATCATGCTGTTGGTACAATAATATAGTGTTCTATGCATTAGATTTCCTTTTTGAGAGCTTTATCTGCAAAATACATTTATTGATTTTAAGGGAAGACTTTAGTATAGAACATATGTTAAGGACATAAGAAAAGTACCCTCTCTCTAATGGAAAAAGAAACAGTGACCTGGAAAAATGAAAATGGGGATATTCAAACAGATACAGATACAAATACAACATCATAACATATAACAAACTCTGATTTAAGGGGGGGAAAAACACTTATCTTTACTGATATGAAAAGGTGGAATCCTTGTTGGACATTATGGGGAGCTATAAATAAAAGGAGTATTAAATGTTTCTGAGTGAGCATGGAGGAAAAGGTTAGTGCAGAGGTTGTGAACTTGCCTATGCATTGCCATGCCCTGTTTGTTTTACTATAGTGCAGCAAGCAGGCTGCCACACACCTTCTCTCCTCCACCACAAACAAGCTTGCTCATGACACCTTGCTAGAGAAGGCTGGGTCTCTTTGTGAAACATAAAAAATATATATGTAAATGTATTGTTATGCAAATTAGGTGCCTCTCCCAGGGAGGTGCCGCTATATGGCTGCCTTTTTTTGCCTGGTGACAAGAGTCTCAAAAACATCTGTTTTTGATTCATGTTGTATTCCTTCACCAGTGTACATTAATGTCCATGGTATTCTAGGTCTCCCCTGTGATATATTGTTTTGTTGAATATTCTAGGTATATGATTTCTGCAAAACCTTTAAATGTCTCTTGGGTTTCCAACAGCAGCTTCAACAAAAGCATGTTTAAAAATATATATATATAAATTCAGACAATTTAACAAATTCAGACCCCTGTTCTCAGAGTTGCTCAGACACAATGTAAAGTTTAATTTGGCAGTCTAATTTATTAAAGGACCACTATTAAAATTATACATTTTATAACACATTCTCTTATAAAATAATACATTGGTGAAATAAAGAGCGAACATGACTCATAATTTAGGCTTTCTATTTTCCACTGTGAGTGCAGCCATTTTGCTATTAGTTGCAGTTTTATCTGCAACACGGACCCACATACACACCTATCTGTATTTCACTTTTTTAACACACATCATACTCCCTTCTACAGGACTTACGTTGAGCCCCCACCCTATGGTATTTGCTTTCTCCCAACACTTCAAACTGACCAATCAAGCTTACAACCATGAAAGTAATGTCTACAAAACAAGTTGCCCTATAAGACAATTTATGGCTGCTATTTTAAATAATCATCAAGAAATTATCCTCCTTGCGTCTCTTAACATATTTTACACCGTCTTACTGTAAGCTCTCATGTGAGCACGACTCTCAGGGCCTTCAGTAGGTATCCACTCATCTTGTATGAGGCTAAGTCTACTGATCAGAGTCTTGTAGTCGGGTAGTCAAAGGCCAGGCAATATAGGAAGGGGTTAAACAGTAGAGAGGCAATAATTCATGGCCTACAGTGTCCATGCAAGCCCACGTTCAAAATAAGGGTTTAAAGCCAGAGAAATCATTCCAAGGGAAGACAGTTTACATACACCTAACTAAGCAGGTGTCAGAATAAGCACCCTCTGGAACAAGTGGCAGCAAAGAAGCCACACTGGCTCGCTGGTACTAGTAGATCAGTATTGGATTGCACAGTGACGCATAGGATACAATATATTCAGGCACATTCTGGAAAAAGTGGCCACAAGGCTAGCACAAAGGCAAGGTGGTACTAGTAGAAGGATCTGGCAGTAGACTGGCACACAACAAGTGGTAGCAAAACAGGCACAATGGAACTAGTAGATGCCATAGTAGTCAAAAGTTATCAAGTTCAAACACAAGCAACTACTCGAATAAGGGAACCTGTTAGTTGTGGGCACTCAGAAACGTTAATAACTGGCAAGAAATGATTGCAAGTTCAGGTTTAAATAGTCACAGGGCATTACCTGAATGCAGCCTTTTCCATAATTAGGGCGGTTGCCCTCTAAATCTCCCAAAATTGAATTATTTTCTTAGAATCTGGCAGAAATGCAGGATGATTCCTGTGCATTATAGGAGTTGTCAGGGACTTTCAGGGGTTAAGCTTCTTTACTGAATAAGGAGTGGAAAACTGGAGTTATGCTGACCAGATGAACAAACCGGTGAAAAATAGCAGATTGGAATAATGTCAGGAGTCAGAGGCTAGGCTAGAACTAACAGCTAGACAGGAATACTGAAAGTCAGGTGTCACAGTAGGCCTTAAGGATCAGGCTATAGATGTGAAGAATTCCCACACCAAGGCACAATGTCCTACAACAGGCGCTGTGCAATGGACTCAGACAGAATATAAAGGCCCCTGGCTGAGCCCAAGCCCTGTAGTTGATGAAGGGTTGAGCTATGCCACAGGGAGCAAAGCACTAGTATGAGAGGCCTACACAGCAAAAAAACAAACAGTAGAAGAGGACACACACATCACAGAGACATGGAAGGACCTGGTAGCGATCCACTGTGTTCAGGTGTGGAAGCAGACACACACACACCTCCAGGGCTTACCCTGCGGCTAACTCAGCACGTGTATCACAAACAGACAAGGGTTCAGGGACCCATCCACGAAGGCCCTCCTGGACCTGCCCAGAGATTTAACAGAACAGGTACCAATCCTGACAATAGTATTGAAGGAGGTATGTTTTCACAACATCCTGTACTTCAAGATAATGTATGGATAAGTTACAAAAATTATAATTACAATAATAGGTGTGTGCGTTGCCCCAAAGTCACTTACAAATATTGATAACATAGTGTATATTAATTTCCTATTAAACTCACAGTCAATTTAATATTTTATGTAATGCTGTTGGAGCAGATCCTTTCTTTTCACGCCTGTCAAAGAGGAATTATACATCTAACTTAGTATTGTAATAAGACTGACTCTCCGAAGCCAAGAAACCAGATGAAAATATTTTATATATTGCCAATGGCACTTACTAATAGAGATTAAAGTGGTATTCACAATACGTCTGTAACCACACAATGTGGCTGCAATGTGTAGTTGAGTCATACAAGTAACACCAGCTCCATCAAACACACAAGAAATTGACTGCCGTTTCAAGTTGCTTTCAAGTATATCTGCAGGTGGGAGATTTTACAGTTCATATTTCACATTACCTGAGCTTTAAACTATTATAAATATTTAAAAAAAGAATCAAATGTTCATTGATTTTCAGTTGTGTTGAATTGTTTTGTCTTTGAAAGGAGGATTTAATTTAAAAATGTTGTTTTATATATGAAGATCCTTCATAAAAATGCTCAACTGTGTATGTCAAAAGTAAAGAATGAAGTGCAAGGCATACATTTTTTTGTGACTCCTAATATATCATCCGATGGAGTCTGACTTTGTTTCTATTCAAAAATACAACACACTTGGTAATTGAAATTCCCCTGAAAACAGACATTGTTTAACTACGAAGAATAAATATTTCAGTAAACTATTAAAAAAAACAATATGTCTAGGTTTAATGTGAAAAAAACTTTCTCCTTTATTTTAACTGTACTTGAAATTTTAGGCTAGTTTGACTGTCCTCATTTATCACTTTAGTTAATTTTTAGGTACAATAACTTTAATAAAGCCAAATTAAATGACCACTTAAGTCACATGTTTCTAATATGTTATTCTGACGAACTTGGCTTAATAGGCAAAATGTTTTTAGAAAGTAAAAATGACAGGCCTTTATTTAGACAGTAGATTCAGTTTTGTTTTAGGGGATGGTGACATTGGCCTCCATTTAATTGAGCAAATTGTAGTTACAAAAGCCCGTAATGGAGCTAGTAAAATAATTTGATATTTATTTTGTTCATTTTAGCTAGGCGTAATCGGTATGTGGGTTAGAAGCTCAAAATCCTTGCTGTTGTCAAAATTGTAAATCCGACCCATCTAAGCCTTTGATCTTTCAAGCCCGTAAATGTTACAATTGCTATTTAATTGCTACAATTCCTCAAGCCCGCAATTGCCTTAAAACCCGTTAATGGCAAATGTAGAAGAAAATCCTACGAGCATCAGATACGACTCGCAAGGGAGTTAAACACCTGTTTGTAGCACTGTAAAAGCAAATAAATAATCAATATTGCACTTTAAAAGACGGGGAAAGCGATAAAAGGCATTAGAATTAATTGCACAACAGTCTCAAGATCTCAAATCTGCAATAAAAAAAAAATTATTTTATGTTTTATTTCCGTGTTTTATCAATCTCAGTAATCAAGGAGTTAATACATATTAGGCCACCAACATGGACTAGAACAGTATTGTCATTTTGTTTTTATTATTTTGTACATTGCTGGATTGCGAGTCCAATTGCATATCGGTCTTCTAAATGCTAATTGATTGACAATTAAATGCCATGTTTTACTGGTGTCATGATGACGGTCTCATTTACTATTGGCTGTTTCTAAATCGGTAGTTACGACCTTGCTTAATTGATCATAATCATGGCCTGAAATGCTACTTAGAGGTTCGTGGTTTACGGTGTAGGCTTTCGGACATGTAATTGCAGGCTTGTTCAATTGAAGAGCTCTATAACTGTTACAATTGAATGGAGGCCATTGTTTTTTGTCATTTGTCACCTGAAGATATCCATTCTCTTGTATTAAAAGGTCTACCACAGTGATGCGCAACTTTCTTTAGGATCAAATGTATTTAAAAAAAGAGACGAACAGCTGAGTGGCCATCCATAGTAATGCACTGGCGATCTACAGTAAATAAACTAAAGACTTTATGCATTTTTTTTATTTGCTTTTTAAAAATGTTCCTATTATCAAGACCAGCTCTTTTAAAGATCATACTGTAAAGATAGAACAATAGTGGCTTTTTAATGTTTACTACACACTAGAAAATTATGCATTTATTTATAATGAAAAAAATATTTTTGTGATGCATGATAAATAGCTGATTTTTTTTAATGAATATCTTGATTATTAAAATATATTTTATTAAACATTCATGGACATGTTATCTTTTAATTGTGATATCTGTAGTAATTCAACTGGAAAGGACACATAGCAGCCTTTCATTACAATAACCACCCAATCTCTTGCCTAATAGTGAATAATAACAACCAACACCAGATGGCTCTGTTGTGCTCTTTTTTTGCCTTAGCTGTTAGAACAGAAAAATAAAAACCTGTTTGAAAAAGTACCTTGTCATGAGTACAGAGCAATATTTTTATTATTAAGCATTATCAGTTTTCCATACATGTAGATTATTTTTATTTATTTATATGCTTGTGCAATGTGAGAACATACTGGAAATTTGTGTAGCCCATTGTTAAGAAATGTGCAAAATAATAGAACTGTATGAGCCAATCATTAGATATGGACAGTAGAATTTAATGGATCTTTCCTCATAGCTGTCCTCCAGCAGTGACGGCCATTGGCCACTAGGTGGTGCGACCAAGATTTTAGTGAATTTCCTATTAGTGTAAAGCTTAACATCTGCCAGTACTCAAACCACTAAACCCTAACCCTAAATCCTAACCCTAAAGCTAGTAAACTGACGGGTGGTCCCACTTAGTCATTTTATATTTTTTTTATATAATTTTTAAAACAAGAAAACAGTATACTACAGTACGTAATACACTAGAACAAGACTTATTGGAAGAGGACTAAGCAGAAAGTAACTCACTAGAAGAAATGTTACTATTTATTAATTAACTTACTTCAATTTTGCTAACAATTTTGGAGGAAACTATTTCCAAATGTTTATATGCAGTTCAAACCTAGGAAAGGCCACCCTCAACCACATGGCTCCCCTGGCAAGACATATCTGTCTCAGTTGATTGGGAAAATAGTAGTGAAGAGGGAACTGAGTGCAAGTGACATACATGGCAATGTGAGCTTGCTCGTGACTGTTCTTTTCCCAGCTGCGATATATAGCGCACTAGAGATAAATTAAATGGATATGGAAGGTTCCTTATTTTAAATATTAAAATAAATTACCTAAGTGTTTTTTTTTTTTATTTATACATCATTTTATTGACAAGTGCTTGAAAATGTAGGTAGATTATTTTAATATTAAAAACAGGAAGCCTTCCACATCCCTTTAAATGATGAGTTAGAGCAATATTATTCTATGCATTCTCATTTATTCACTTCTTGTTATTGCTTAGTTTTCCAGTTTTCGTCTTAGAATATATAAAATGTGTAGAAAATATATATGTATAAAAAACTGGACTGGGACTTGGTCAAAATGTAATAACATGTTTCTCAGCAGTGAGCTGCGTCCTCAACAACTCAAGTGCTTATCTTTGAAGCTTCCTTTTAAACTTTTAAAATGTACTTCCTGAAATCTTCAACAGATCTCTATAGCTTGAAAACAGGCGTCATAGAATAACAAGGAGTATAGGTGCTCTTTGTAGAGATAAACTATTCACTCTGCTGAATCTAGGCAGGGGTGTAGGAGCCAGAATAATTCTGGGTGGGATACGGCTCATTGTATACACCGGCCGTAAAATAGCTTATATATAGATACATACAAACATAGAAAAACCTGGGGGGATTTGTCCCCGCCATACCTCCCAGTTCCTACACCCATGAATCTAGGTCTATATTTTATTTAGTGTCTGCTTGAAGATACATCAGAGTTGTATATGTTAAATGTTAGACTTTTTTTGTAGTAGATAATATAAGATATAATGGTTATCCCCTGTTTTGCATACTAGAAACATACTAAATGTACTCCTTTATTTTCCATGTTGCTATATTGAGGAACACAATTTATAAAGTCACTTCCCTGTCACTTTAACAATAATCTCTATAACAAAACAATATGCAGTATTTAACTAAAATGCATACCGTTTTTACTGCTCCTGTATTTTTTCTTGATGTTTAATTTCATACCTGAATTTCCTGTATTATATTCATTGCATGTTGCTTTGGATTTTGTGCATATCTGCCCTCTACTATATTCAATAAGGAGAAGGATTTATCATTATTAAAGTGAGGCCCTCCAATTTCTATTTTATTCTATGGAACCTATTTTAAAGCTGGAGTAGAATATCAAGGAATGGAGAGATCTCACTGGCGCAGTGAGAAACCTGTAACTTTTAAAAACCGCAGTAGAGCTCATACAATAGGAGTTAATTTGTTCACTACCAGCTAATTAGCAATACAGTCAGTATTATAAATAAATATTTTTATTCCTATAGGATTCTTGGACCTTTCCTATTTGCTGGCCACATGCAGTGGCACCCATTGGCCACTAGATGGCACGGCCAACATTTCAGTAACATTCCTAGGGTTAGGAGTTATGGTTAGAGGTTAGGGTAATAGCAGAGGATAAGATCCAGACTCTTTTTCCATTGTCCTTGAATTTATTTTCATTGAATGCTGATTTTATTGCTAAATAAATAATTAAATAAACATATGAAATCCTATTGTTTGACCACTATAGTGGTCATTTTATCAATTACCCAAGTAAGTATTTGCTATAGTTATATGAAAGCTTATGACATCCTGGCTTCGTTTTTGTTACTTATGGTAACATAACTGCAATTGCTTATTTGGCCTCTGTATTCAATATTTCTAGCAGTAGAAGTCTCGTATTTCTGTGTCGTAAGTCCGTAAATGTTGCGAGGTCCGCAGTTGCTGGCAAGGAGCGCCTTTGGCGCTCCATGCCAGCAACTGAGGCCCTCACTTCGCGAGGGCAGCAGCATTAGCAACAATTTTTCACAACCCGCAGTTATGACAACTATATATGTGATTGTGACAGAGTTATAGAAAGGGTTTATATGAGCCACAAACTATGTAAAGCTCTCTTCCCCCAGTAGAATTACAAGGGTTAACTTTTCTGATCAGGTGACTAGCTGCACCAGAAGAGTCATGATTTTTTTAAGCAAATTAAGAAAAAAATAATACATTTTTAAAATGGATAGGGCAAAGATATAATTTCACAAACAAGACATTTATTTAATAGATTAATTTTATATTGTAACCTTACAACCTATACAAAAGTTTATTGGCATACCTTAAACTCTCAAAGGGCATCAACCTGGAATAATACAGAATGCTGCTGAATGCAATTGCTAAGGACTGTTAAAGAATAAGTAACCTTCTCTCTCTCTCTCTCTCTCTCTCTCTCTCTCTCTCTCTATATATATATATATATATATATATATATATATATATATACATTTATAAATCTACACATAAATACTTACATATACATACACACAGTCCTTATGAAGTGAATTATCTGCTCGTAAATATTTAAATATGAAAATCTTTATTAGTGAGACAATTTTTTTTCTATTTTCAATTTTTTTTTTATAAATTATTTGCTGTGGCAGAAACCCTAATCACGCTGAAAGGAATAAAGAAGGAGTAAAGATCTTGGCGTTTTATAGTCTCAAAGGTGCATGCCATGATTTCTGAAGACTAATTTCTTAACTTGCAATTTATTTTGATGAGACTTCTGTAGCTGTACTTGTCAGGTCTTCTTACCATGAATTTAGAAATCACTCTTGTATATTTCACATCACTAGCCAACAATGTGAGGCTCATAAATTGTTGCAAACTGCAATGCGAACCAATTACCAATCATCCGAATTGTCTTGACATTCCACGGCATTCTGACAAAAGTATCAGGCCCTTCAAGTTAAGGGAACATATTTGTAAGCAAAAGTGCAAATATTTAATTGAACACAGCATTAAAGAAAATGAAGCTTAACAATAAATTAATCAAAGATTATTTAGGTGTAAAATATATTTGATGTTTTCTTGTTCTCACCCCCTGTATAGTGCTGTGTAATAGGAAAATAAAGGATAATAATAATAAAATATTTTTGGTTTCAGCTCATACTTGTTCTGAAAAAGGAGGGGCAGTGCATCTCCACATGGAGAAAATATTTCATGATAGACTTCAGTAATAGGACTATAGCTGTATAAAGAACAACTTCAATGGCCATACAATAGTTTCACTTTGTCATTTACTAAATGATTAGGAACATAATCAGCTCTGCTTCAATTCAATATTAAGTGTAGAGGATACATTATTTTCATGGCTCTCTTGGAAGATCTGAACGAGGAGCATAGAAAAGTATTTTGAGAAGATGTCTGTGTTCTGCGTTGGTTTATCGATTCGACCATCACCACGTCACCTCTTACAGACGAGGAGATACAGATTCCGGGAGATCTGATTGGAAACTCACCAGGAAATCCGCAAGGAGAGGGACTTCCCGTGAGACAAGTAAAACACCTCATAAAATGAGGTCTACAAATGTGAGTGTATTGGTTACTGCTTGGGTTTTAACTACACCAGGAGTTGTGCTTCTTTCCCTCTCCCCTTTGTCTCTCTTTCTCTCTTGGATTATAGTTTGTTTTTTTATAGCTAAATTTGTCAGTTACCACTCGGTTTGGTCTGGAACAGGAAACATTTGTTTCTAGTTGATTCACCACATAGAAGGGAAGTTAAAAAGAGGAATATTATCTATGCCTCATTCATCTGTGTTATTTGGTTGGCAGATCATTTAAAAAATATATCACATTTTAGAGGGTTATATGAAAGACAAGAGCGGTTATATTATAGTTGAAACAATGAACTAGAGACCAGTGTGAAGTAATGCAAACAATATAGCAGCAAACGAAGAATCTAGTTGATGTCAAATTATATATATTTTATTTATAATTCACTAATATTTTCAGATTCAAATTCACCAATAAATGGAGTGCAGTAATACTGCCTATTACAGTAATACTAACACAATAAAGTTCAGGAGGAAAATACCTTCCAGAAAGAGAAGTCATGGATTGAATTTGGAAGTTTTATGGTAATTTAATACAATTTTAAATTTTGTTCTGAAAACAGATGTAATTATGTTGAAAGTTGGTATGCGCCCTTGTAACTTTTTTTGCATTTCACTGACCCTGAACTGAAAAAACGGTTTCTCACACTTTTTACCGACAATAATTTAAATACTAATACCTTGCTCCACCACTACGAGCAAGACTTTAAGACTTGGCAGGTGATAAAGCTGAATTGATGTAAAACATGTTTTCTACAGTTGAACAACTCACCATCCAAACAAACCAGGGGGCTACCAGATGTGTGTCTAAAATGACAGTACGGCGAACCCTGTTGTGTATGGGGCTCCTAAGCAAACGGCTGGTCACTGCATAAATATTGTAGAGGATTCATCATCAGACACTGCTTCAATTTGCACGACAGTACCGAAATTGGACCTCTTCTGATTGGCAAAGGGTTGCCTTCTCTGATAAGTCACATTTTCTGCTCCATCAACTTAAAGGACTTTGGCGTGTCAGCAACGAAACCTCTGAGAACAAACACTCTGCAACCATTTTTGGAAGAACACAAGCTGGATGTGTCAGTGTTATGGTGTGAGGAATGTTTGTTTGACATTGTCTGGGTCCACTCATATCTCTGGAAAGCACTCTCAACCGATTGGGTTATCTATCCATTCTTGCAGATCAAGTACACCCATACATGTTGACTGTCTTCCCTGGAGCGGATGGGATCTTCCAGCAGGACAATGCAACATGTCATATGGCAAGAATTGTCTAGAAGTGTTTGGAGGAGCACGACAAAGACTTCCAACTACTTCCTTGGCCTCCAAATTTCCCGGACCTAAACCCCATTGAGCACTGGTGGGACTAACTTGTTCGCACGATGGATCCTCCACAAAGGTTGGCCAAGGTATCTGGAGCCATACAGACTTCTGTGCATCCGACAGCTGCTGAAGAGTGACCCGCTCCGAGGACAGTGGCGTTTGGGGAGTTTGACTGGGGCGGTACACCTGTCAAACCGTAACACAGGTGTCCTAAGGCTAAAGCTTTTGCCCTTCTGCTCCACAGGAGGTTTCTGTCCTCCCTTAGCTCACCTTAGGACACCTGCATTACGGTTTGACAGGTGTACCGCCCCAGTCAAACTCCCCACCTGCCACTGTCCTCGGAGCGGCTCACTCTTCAGCAGCTGTCAGATGCACAGAAGTCTGTATGGCTCCAGATACCCTGGCCAACCATCCAGCATCTTATTGACTCACTACCACACCGTCTTGCTACTGTCTGTGCTGTACACATCGGCTATTTGGGATATTAGGTCACAATAATGAGACTCAATTGTGTAGTAGGTTTGTTTTATCAGTTTCATGTGCTTAGTGTTCACTTTTAAGTATATGTGGATTTTTATTTGTATAGTGGATTTTTATTTGTATAGTGCCATTAATGTGCACAGCGCTTTACAGAGACCACATACAAGATAATTACATGACAATTACATTTTCCCCGAAGAGCTTACAATATACTTATATGAAGGAAAAGATGCATACTGACAAATGATGGTAAAAGAGTACGTATGGAAGGGAGGATGCTGCTATGTCAGCAACTGCTTGCACTAAAGGAACTGTTGGAAAACGTCTTTACAAATCTTTCAAAAATGTTGCATTCCAGAGAGCTACAGGGAGCCATATGCACAAGAGAGGGACTTTACCAGTGTATCATGCTGTTCAGACACACAGCATGCCACTGTTTGCTTGCTAATAGCATGATATCTTGGTAGTGTGATGTCCCTCACCAGTGGACATGGCCATAGATTACAACTGTGACATATGAAACCCTGCATGAGAGACAACAGGAAGAAAGGGGTAAGTTTCTGAAGGTCAGAATGTGTTACTTCTTAGAAGTAAGTATACATTTTATATTATGATTAAATTGAGGAGGATAACATTGTTACCTATTTAAAACATTTATATGAAACAAAAATGCCTAAAGAGTCTTTTTCAATCTAATTTTGCCAACATAACTGCATCCCCATTTATTCTGGAGCTCTCAGTGCAGGTCTATGAGGCATAAATATATCATACAACATATTTGAATATCATTTTGACGAACAGTTGGCATCATGTTGCCATGTTTGTAGACCTTAATATAATGACTACCAAAAAAGTACAATAGATTACATGTATCAAAAGTATTGGTGCCTGTTTTTTTGTCCCAGCTACAGTGTGCACAAATCATAATCATAAAAATAATGGCCACTTGATTATGGAAATACTAACTTTTTTCACAATAACAATTGTGTATAGCATAATAAAATTAAACCAGTGCACTCATAGACCTAAATGGTAACAAAAACATGGTACAATACAAAATGAATACAATATAATATAATGCAACACCTCAAAGGGCCACTATATGGGTCATATAGCAATGGTTCATTTGTTTATTTACTAAGGGACTAACAATAAAATCAGTATTTGAAGGAAATAAATTCAATGTCACTTTTAAAGCTTGCATTTGGATTGTATTTTTCCAGGAATAATCAGAGCTGCTTCTCTCCACTAATTATTAGGTTGAAAGTGGATCTGCCCGTCTAGGTTTGCCTGCAGAAGAAGGCAGATAACGTCTCCAATCAGTATAGCCTTCTGGACAGATCCTAAAACACTGCTTGATTCTTAATATCCTGATGTCTGTAACGCTAAAGTTCAAATGTAAATTCTAACTGCTATATTACATATTATAATTGCTACTCTGTTTTTAAATACATAAATTAAAATTATTTTAAGGAGCAGTGAGGTTTTCTTCATAAAATAGCACGCAATATTACTATATTTTTTATATTTTGTTTTATTTAAATAACTCAACATATGTGAATCCAAAGGTTTATGATCATACATAAATCCATGTTTGTGAAGTTATGATATAATGAAAAACTGTTTTATTATAGTGCTTGATTGTGTATTTCCATATTTGTGGTCTCCAGTAAATATTTTGCTATTTTAAGGAAGATATCTATTTTCCAGTTTTGGCAACAATTTGAATTGCTTTTATCCATTCTGTGCGCTCTGCTGATGATGCCGCCTGCAAGTAGTAATGGATCTCTGAGGCTGTGATGATTTCAAAGAGGTTGCCATCAATGTCTTGCTTTCTTGCTAAAATAAAAATATGAAAATATAGAATTTATAAAATGAAAGGCCCATGTGCATGAACTCTCCTACCTAAACAGTTCTTCAAAACTACAATAGTTTACCAACACTATCTAACATACCCATAAATTAAGAGCCAACTGCAATTATCCATTATTTGGTAGTCTTTAGTCAGATAAACATTTTTACTGTAATTTTTGGGGGCTTGTTAACCTCTGGTATTTGTCCATCCCCATGGCATAAACCTCATATGAGAAATGGCACTAGGTGTCATAGTACTACAAAATGCATGGGGCCTCATTCTATTATCGGCCGTAAAACGGCTGCAAGGCTCTCCCCTTACGGCCGGCCGTATATCTTGCAACCGGCCGTAAGCTCAGAAAACTTTAAACGCAAAAATAAATTCAAGATGGCACTGTACAGCTCTGTAAATGCTAGGGATCATATTGGGGGACATGAGGATTAATAGCAACCCCCTCTCAAGCTTGCACATAAGCCCAAATCCGAGTTTACATTAACTGTTTATTTTCCGGCCGCAGCGTGGCCGGGTCTGAGGTGCTCCAAGCCCTCGGGACTTTTTACATGGATTTTTGACATAAATTAAAAAATTATTTATTTACGGATTTGAGTGTAGGGGAATGTTGTGCTATTTTTGCTAACACCTACAATCACTTTATAGTCTCCTCAGAGTGCAGGATGGCTTTTTTTCGGCTTTATAATGTGCTTAATTGGTGCTAGCGGGACCTTTTTCCTGCAAGTAAGCTGCGGCTCGGTTTTAGCCTTGCAGAGAGGGTTCCCGGAGCAATTGAATAGCAACCAGGATTTTCTTGCGGCCGAAACTTTTGCGGCCAATTTAGATCAAAGGCTTTCCTCCGGCGCGAGCGGCCGCAAGGGATAGCAAGGCGCCGGCCGCAAGCCTGCCGGAATCCCAGGCCGGAGGGGAATAGAATAGCAGAATAGCTTGCGGCCTGTCCTTGCGGCCCCGCATCTCCTACGGCCGATAATAGAATGAGGCCCAGGGAGTCTAAATTACTAGCAATTCTTGGTGGCCTTTGATCTTTAGCACTAGTAATAGCATTTGATAAGATGTTTTGACACAGAAACATGACAATAACAAAGTTACTGATAATCCATGCATTCAGCCTAGGTTATGGGGTTTAACAGCACAATGTCAAAACTGATACAAGTTGTTTCACTGATCTGCAAATTTAAATTTATATTTTTTAAAGAAAGAATATTGTGAAATTGTTATCATACTATAGGCTACAGCATACTGCAGTGTTACATTGCCCCTTCAAAGCCTGTATAATATCTGTAAACTTCTTACTAATGTTTATATACTGATTCAATTCTCAATGAATGATTAACAAAATGCAAGGTACCTAAGTTATTTCAAATGTGAATCAATATATTTGTTTGCAAAAACCCTACACTACAGTTTATATTTTAGAGGGCTGAATCTTCTTAATTTTATTTAATCATTTAAGATGGTGTATTAAATATACATATTGCTAGCTCTGATGTGGCATAATACTGAAAGCAATGTCAACCTGTAAATAAACTATAATGCAGACTACTTACCTTCTGACAGATCTTCTACTGCTGTCACTACACATCCTCGTAAGTGAATCGCTCCCAAAGGATCTTCCCCCTGTTTGTGTGAAAAATAGTTTTATACTGTTGATACAGTTGTTTATGTCACAGTAGAAACAGTACTTAATTACCTAAATGGATTCTGCTTCATGGATTTAAGTATTTTTATCCTCAATCCATTTGTTTTGCATGGCATTTTAATAGAAGTGATGAAAACATTCATGTTAGATTGCATATTAAATAGAAATGTAAAAATGAAGATTTTGATGGCAGAACATAGCAAGCCAATCTATGTTGCTTATTTTCTGATCAACCTAAAACTCTTAATCAATCCTCAGAGACAGCCTTTTGCATATCCCATACTTTCTTGACTTCATTAAAATGAGTTTCCCTATGTAACGATGCAAGAGTAAGGGGCTATACATGACCAGAGCCACTCACTGTAGACTACAGGTTATCTACCCACAAGGAACAAGTTCTTTGAAATCTCGGCACCAGCACCCTGATATCTGACTTCTGTATCAGAGTATTTCCATCAGGAATCAGCGCTTCCAGGAGTCACAGTAACCTTCCTGTGGTAGTGACCAGGACAGGTTACTTAGAGGGTGGAGATAGGTTTAGTATCTCAGCCACCAGGAACAAAATAAGAGAACATACCATTTCTATATGCCTCAGAGTGAACTGATTTATTTTTGAAATGACAGCAGTATTTATAGGGGATAGATACAGAGGTTGTGTACACAGCACAACAATGAGAGGGTGTGGCAGACAAACACAAGAGATAAACTCCACATGGGGTCTAACAGTAGCTTCCTGAGAGCAATAGGATATACTCCAATATACATCCTGCCGACTCTAGCACATATCAGACATGATTAACTTAATCTGGCAAGCAATAGGAACAAAGCAGATTTACAAATATAATAGAGGTGTTTATGCATATAATCCAGTGGATGTAGCCAAGCAGTCTGTTCTTTAATGAGTTCAATGGGCAAACACCCAGGCTAGGAAAAAGGGGTCCGTGACACCCTATGCTACTCCAGTGTTTATAGGTGTATTTTAAATAATATTGAATTGGCTTATTCATTTTTGTTCTGAAGATTTTCTATAAGTTCACAAATTACATTACATTGTTCAATTGGCTTATGTTCACTAGGGGACATATGCATCTATGTATAGAGTTGTACATTTGCAACTACAAATATTTAAACTGATGAGAAAATGTATTACATCATCTATTTCACTTAACACACTCGTATTCACCATGCTAGTGAAATCACACATTTCACACACGCATACTACTAGTAAGTCACAAATTCCCTGTTTAAAATAGGCATGCATTATACTTTAAATCTTCTTAATTATTATATTAGTCTTTTTGTAAAAAATATTAAAGGACCGCTGTAGTTTGCGAAAATCTTCACATATTTTTTCAAGAATGCAATATGTACAGCTATGTAAGCCATGAGGATAACAGCATTTATAGAGAAAATCTTATATTTAGGAGACTCTACTTGTGTAATCTTAGACTGCCTTAAGCTTTTTTGGGGGGGTATCCTACTGGGAGTTGCTCTGCTATTTAGTGTTGATGCCAAGTGGCTATTAAAAGTGTCAGTCTCTTAATAGAACTGAAAAGAGGTGGTATCTGCTTCCATGCTTCCTACCATTACTCACATGTATTGAATACTGTTAGGAAAAAAGTCAAAATGTCTACAGCCATTAAAACAAAATTAAATATGAAACTTAAATAAAACATGTGTTTATTTAACATGTTATAAAATAATTTGCACATTATCAAGTTAAGATTTTCATAATAGCACTCTGTAAATATGGGGATTCAATTGTCCTTTAACCTCATATAACAACTGCTTGTCGGTATAAACCAATGGTTAGGTAAAAATTAATCAAAGACAGTAATCACTAAAGATACCATCATGAAGTATATATTTTCAAGCAAAAAGATGGCTTGAAGCAATAGTTACATTAAAGAACCATTGCACTATATATATTGTCACAAAGCACTACCACTCGCAGGGTAGGTGCCCTGTTTATCAACTCTTTAAATTTATGGAGGATGGCACAGGAGGCTTTTCAACTCTGAACACGTTTTTATTTACACACAGCCAGCACATGAAAAGAACATAAGCAGAACGATATCCAGCTTCCATGCAGCTCTTCTTCTGATAGTTTGACTTACTATCTCACAACACAGTCCTAACACTGTATCAGGGCTAGAACACAGTCCCACACTTCTCTTCCACGTGCTCTCCCCAGGGCCCCTTTTAAGAAACAACTATTTCTCTTAGCTCAGAAACAGTCTTTATGCACAGTCTCTGACCTGGGGTATAACAGAAAGGAATCGGTACCTTTATTACAGCAGCTCCCCTCCTGGATATTCACCTTCTGGGGTCTCTTTATAGACTGCAATTTTTCCAGACTCTCATACTTTGAGCACCGGCCTCTGCTGACAAACTCCAGCTCAGACCTTCCTTCACGTGTGTCTCACAGACAGCTCCAAGCCTGCCCATGTACTCTCTGTCTCACAGACAGACCTAATGGAGTGACAACACCCATGCCTCTGTGTGCTGCTTTTACAGCCAGGGTTAACTCTCTCCTTTCATACCCTCCCCCTCAGCTTAACTACTCTAACTTCTGATTTACTTTGTTCATCAGGTTCCTTTCGCAATCGCTCATCAGGGATACCGCATTTTTCACTTTGGCAGATAAGCATGCCACTCCTCAGGATCCCATACACCATCATAATTTTCATTATCTTTATCATCCAGCTCCAGAGACAAAGGTTCTTTGAATTCACTAGCATTCTCTTCTGCGGTTTTAGAGGTCTCTTTTGTCATGTCAGCTATCTCTTTGACCATCTCAGCTGTCTCTTTCCCCAGACACTTATCTTCCTCATCCACTTGTCTCAGCAATTTCTCTGTGGCTTCTCTTAATCTTGCAGCAGCCTCTCCCAGATATGCAGCAGACTCTCTCAGCCTATCCTCTCCTGCAGCTTGAACTCTGTCCTCTGCAATCATCTCTTGCTGGACCAAATTTGGCAGCCATTACTATAGTCACCTCTGCTTGCTCCCTTCATTGCATGCTGTGCCTTGCAGTAAGGCCTTTAATGCCTCCTCCATGCTGTATTGTGGGCTGTCTTCTTAAGCACAGACAATAGCAATCCCACCACTGCCATCAGTGTCACAATTTCTGCTTCTGCCTTAACTACAAGCATCCTTCTTAGTTTCTCCTGGGCACCACAATGCAGGCTCTCTTTGTTTACAAACTTCTGTGGGCGGAACTCTGTTCTCTTACACCCCTGGTAACTCCAGCTCGGTCAAGGATTTCTGCTTTCAGGTCATCATAGTCCATTGCCTTTTCTTCATCCATGCACATGTAAGCTTTCGGGCAATGAGACTGACCCAGTGCCTTTTGTGCCACGCCTCCCTAGTGGCTTTCAAAAATTGTGAGGTATATTATCACATCATCAGCCTCAGTCATTCTTAGAAGTATTCACCTTCTGGGGTCTCCTCATGGACTGCAATCTTTTCAGACTCTCATACTTTGTACACCGGCCTCTGCTGATAAACTCCAGCTCAGACCTTCCTTCACGTGGGCCTGTGTCTCCCAGGTAGCTCCAAGCCTGCCACTGCGCTCTCTGTCTCACTAATGGACCTAATGAAGTGACCACACCATGACTCTGTGTGCTGCTTTTACAGCCATTGTTAACTCTCTCCTTGCTGTTCTGCACTCCACTGCGCCTCCACATGGACCTCTAGGGGGCACTCTGTCCAATATATATATATATATATATCACTAATATAGTTGTCTTATTGCAAGTTGTCATCCTGTTGAGGGAAGAGACACGGGGAAGGGAGACACAGGGGAGGGAGGAGGGTGCAAGACAGCAGGGGCTGTGCGGGGTCTGAGCTTCCCAGCATCAGGGGAGAATAGTTATACCCCGAGGATACCTCTCCCTGCCTCCTCAAACAATCACCTCCACTCTGTCTGCCCCACTGCCTCTATTCACCCAAATCTCGGCACCAGCACCATAATATCTGGCTTTTGTATCAGTCAGAGTATCTCCATCATGAATCAGCGCTTTCAGGAGTCATAGTAACCTTCCTGTGGTAGTGAACAGGACAGGTCACTTGTAGGGTGGAGATAGGTTCAGTATCGCAGCCACCAGGAACAGAATCAGAGAAACATGATTTCTTTGTATCACCAAGAGAACTGATTTTTTGAAAATCACAGCACTATTTATAGCAGTTACACAGAGGGGGTGTACACAGCCTGACGATGGAAGGGGGTGGCAGACAATTACAGGAGATGACCCCACATCCTGAGATCAACAGGATTAACTCCAATACACATCCTGCCGTCACCAGCACATATCAGATGTGACTAGCAGAACAAAGCAGGTTTACAAAGACAATGGAGGTGTCCATGCAGATAATCCAGTGGTGGAGGCAAACTGTCTGTCTATCACTGGGTTGATAGACTGGGTTGAGTTCAATGGGCCAACACCCAGGCCAGGAAAAAGAGGTCTGTGGCAGCATTATATTTTTTTATATTGTGTATGCAATATAATTATTTTAAGTTTTATTATGCATGTCACACTTTGGTGTCATAACTAATTCAAATACATCTTAAAGATGTTTGTTTTGTGTACGTTGACTTCCGTGGGCCTATTCTTTACAATTTAATATCTGTGACTATGTATACTATATATTGGGAAACTTGGCGAAGGTTAAAGTGTGTGTTTGGGGAGCACTGGTTGTCAAGTGTGGACTGGGCCCTATATTTTGTAGGTATGGGTAATTGTTTTTATAATATATTGATGAATATATGTTCCAATGTACTTACTGAAGCTGGATCATAGTAGTGTAGATATGCAGGATCATCTCTCAGAACAAATTTCCTCACTTTCCAATTTTTCCTTCTATGCCCCTGTGAAGAGAGAAATGTATTATATATTTAATCACAGCATTGCTACATATTTAAAAACAGCATTTCTAAACATGAGTCCCCTCAACGTATTTCTCTCAAATTTTATACTGTAAGCTCCTCATCTCCTTCTGTACCAAATATATGCAGTAATGTGCATTGTGTCTTATTTCTACTATCTTCATATGCATGTTAAATGTTATCCATGTGTTTATTGTACATCTAGTGCTAAGCAAGCTGTTGGTGCTATACGAATAAAATATAATAATAATAATTATAATATTAATAATACATTATGGGTGCATTTTTGGCATAATTGTTAGACCTTTCATTCCTCTAAAACAAAACCTGACTTGGATAAAATACTCATCCCAATCAGAAGTCTAATAATCAATTAGTACTTAACCCTTATGTATTATACAGTATAACACATACAGTGTACAGTTATACATCTATAATCTACAGTATAGTAGTGAATAATATTCTGACATTCTTGTTGTTGTTGTTTTAGTCATACAGTTGTATCCAACTCTCTCTGACCCTATGGACCGCAGCATGCATGGCATATCTCTTAGCCACTGCCCTTCTAAGGGCCCTTACATTCGTGTTCATTGCTTTAATGACTTCATCTATCCATCTCCATTTCTGCCGCCCCCTTCTTCTCGTGCCTTCAATCCTTCCCAGCTTCGGGCATACACTAATCCTATGAACATAAATCTAAATCTCATCTAAATCTATATATTTTTGTTTGTTTGTTTTTATTTATTCACATTTATATAGCACTGTTCTCCAAAGTAATTTAAGGTTATGAAAGCAGCACAAGCATAAGTTTATAAAGATGATCATCTTCAGAGAAGAGCAGAGAAGAGAATTACATTTTCTTATTTGTAGAATGGTAAAACTGACTAGAAGACATGGAAGGAAGTGGTAAGTGGCAAATGTTGGGCAGAGAAGAGTAAAATGATCTATAAGCTGTCATTAGGGCACTAACATTAATTAGGAGTATTACAAGTCATACAATGTCTTAATGACCTACAATATTCAGACATTTGTCACTGACAATCAGGTTTACATGCAATATCCTACTCATAATTTCTACAACACAGGCTGAGATCCCGCTCCACGCTGATGATAACCAGTAAGCTTGAAACAGGTGTACGTGGATAGGATTCCCAGCTTGTGTATAATCTAACCTTGGCTTTGCATAAAAGCTGTGTAACGCAGCAGGCATAAGCTCAAAGGAAGCCATGTTTAAAATGTTTTATGGATTGAAGAGTGAGGCATTTGTGGGCACATTTGCATGTCCCTGCTCAGCTTCCCAGAATGCAGTGTAATAACTGTATTTCTTAGAATCTTGAGCTGGAAACAGTTTTTATTTACTTGTTTTAGGTATTCAAATGTGAACACAGATGTACTATTTGATATATATATATATATATATATATATATATATATATATATATATATATATGTAAAGGTTATCTTCTATTGCAGGATTACATTTCATCTTCTGTGTTGATTCTATAGAAACATTTTCCCTGTGAACTAAATCAATATTCAATATTCCTGTTGAAGAAACAGTCAGCTGTATCTGCCACATTTCCATTGCGCTGATAGAAACTCCTCCCACCTCAGGAAGTTAATAAGCAGAAAACAACATAATAGTGGTTACTGTAGCACAATTGTATATAAAGTGTAATAAATTAGAGGCTGTATTCTTTTTTTTTTTACTGTTTAAAACATATTGCATATTTTTAGGTGTAGTTCGTCAGCAAAGTACATTTTATATATACCTTTAACGGTAAGAATGAAAGCTACTAAGATCAAGTACCCTGACCAAACTATGATTGACTTGTGGTTATGCTTCTAGGAGGCTAATAATAAATAGGACAAAGAAATAACATTTACATTTTAAATGTCATGAAAAGCGGAAGTGGTGTTTATTTCACCACAATTTCAAGTAATAGGTCACTTCTCTCATTTCCCCCGCCCAATTTATTTTTAGACCTTTTTATACCATTAGTTATTCATTTTTTAGACACATTCGCATAATGTCTTAAGATGTCCCGCACATATCAATTATTCATGTTCTCACTTCTTTTAAAATCTGGAAAATATTTGTATCAAATGAATAATATATATGAAATGACAATGTGCAGTAGAATACAGAAAGATCACATCACATCACTAAAAACTTAAATATTTGGTTATATACATAACTCAAATCATGTGGCAAGGAGTGAGAACTTTTAAAGGATGCCTGTAGGTTACCAAAAATATCAGGTGTTTGTGAAGTATGCAAATAACTAACAACATTATCAGCTATGTAAGTCATGGGCATTAAAGCATTGTCAGAGACCATTTTCATTTTAGTAGACTCTTCAAGTACCATGACAGTCATATTTGCTTTCCATGACATAAGGTGTGGTTACAGAGCAGGACAAGTAGGACGTGCAAGTATACTTGCACGCTGTCTCTACTGAGCCTGTGGGAGGGGGAATGTATACTGTACTGAAATCACTCCATATTCCTCCTTACACTCTGCTATCCCATTAACTGTATTTACTAAGCATCTGTCTCTGATTTGGTTATGAAGTAACTATTCCCCTAATAATAAATTACAGATATATTCCCTTTCTACTTCAAGTTTTTATACAAACCATGAGATAATTGGAGAATATCATTTCGGAAATCTGCATTGGCTTTTTATTTCTATTAATAGTAACTTGCCCGCGATAAATGACTGTATCAAAAATGTCTATGCTATCTCGCTCTGTCCTGTCTCTCTCGCATTGTTCAGTGTCTCAACCTCTCTCTGTCCTGTCTCTCTCTCTCTCTCTCTCTGTGTCCTGTCGCTCTCTATGTTCTGTCTCTCTCTCTCTCTTTCTCTGTCCTGTTTCTCTCTCTCTTTCTCTGTCCTGTCGCTTTCTCTCTCTCTCTGTCTCTCTCTCTCTGTGTGTGTCTCTCTGTCCTGTCACTCTCTCTCTTTACTGTCACCCTCTCTGTCCTGTCGCTCTCTCTCTCTGTCCTGTTGCTCTCTCTGTCCTGTCTCTCTCTCTGTCCTGTCACTCTCTATGTTCTGTCTCTTTCTCTGTCCTGTCTCTTTCTCTCTCTCTCTGTCCTGTTGCTCTCTCTCTCTCTCTTTACTGTCACTCTTTCTCTGCCCTGTCGCTCTCTCTCTCTCTCTGTGTCCTGTTGCTCTCTCTCTCTGCCCTGTCACTCCCTCTCTCTGTCCTGTCACTCCCTCTCTCTGTCCTGTTGCATTCTCTCTGTCATGTCGCTGTTTCTCTGTCCTGTCGCTCTCTCTCTGTCCTGTCTCTCTCTTTGTCCTGTCTCAATCTCCCTCTGTCCCCTCTCTCTCTCTGTCCTGTCTCTCTGTCCTGACTCTCTCTCTCTCTCTCTCTCTGTCTCTCTCTCTGTCCTGTCGCTCTCTCTCTCTGTCCTGTCTCTCTCTTTCTCTCTCTCTCTCTCTGTGTGTCTCTCTCTCTGTCCTGTCCCCCTCTCTCTCTCTGTCCTGTCTCCCTCTCTCTCTGTCCTGTCTCTCTCTGCCCTCTCACTCTCTCTACCCTGTCTCACTCTTTCTCTGTCCTGTCTCTTTCTCTCATTAACAAAAAATGTCTATGCTATCTCTCTCTGTCCTGTTTCTCTCTCTCATTGTTCTGCCTACCTCTCTCTAACTCTGTCCTGTCTCTCTCTCTCTCTCTCTCTCTGTCCTCTCTCTCTCTCTGCCCTGTCGCTCTCTCTGTCCTGTTTCTCTCTCTGTCCTGTTTCTCTCTCTGTCCTGTCTCTCTCTCTGCCCTGACACTCTCTCTGTCCTGTCTCTCACTCTCTGTCCAGTATCTCTCTCTCTCTCTGTCCTGTCTCTCCCCCTCTCTCTCTGTGTCCTGTTGCACACTCTCTCTTTCCTGTCTCTCTCTCTGTGTCTCTCTCTCTCTGTCCTGTCTTGCTTTCTGTCTTGTCTCTCTCTCTGTCCTGTCTCTCTCTCTCTCTGTGTCCTCTCTCTATCTGCCCTGTCCCTTTCTCTCTCTCTTTCTATCATGTCTCTCTCTCTCTCTGTGTCCTGTCTCTCTCTATCTGCCACGTCCCTTTCTCTCTCTCTCTGTTCTCTCTTTCTGTTCTCTCTCTCTCTCTCTCTCTCTCTCTCTCTGTTCTCGCTCTCTGTCCTCTCTCTCTCTCTCTCTCTCTTTCCTCTCTCTCCCTCTCTCTCCTCTCTCTCTCTCTGTCCAGTCTATCTCTCTCTCTCTCTTTATCTCTCTCTCTTTGTCCCCTCTCTCTCTCTCTCTCTGTCCTGTCTCTCTCTCTTTCCTGTCTCCCTCTCACTCTGTCCTGTCTCTCTCTGCCCTGTCACTCTCTCTACCCTGTCCCACTCTTTCTCTGTCCTGTCTCTTTCTCTCATTAACAAAAAATGTCTATACTATCTCACTCTGTCCTGTTTCTCTCTCTCATTGTTCTGCCTACCTCTCTCTAACTCTGTCCTGTCTCTCTCTCTCTCTCTGTCCTCTCTCTCTCTGCCCTGTCGCTCTCTCTCTGTCCTGTTTCTCTCTCTGTCCTGTTTCTCTCTCTGTCCTGGCTCTCTCTCTGCCCTGACACTCTCTCTGTCCTGTCTCTCACCCTCTGTCCAGTATCTCTCTCTCTCTCTCTGTGTCCTGTCTCTCCCCCTCTCTCTCTGTGTCCTGTTGCTCACTCTCTCTTTCCTGTTTCTCTCTCTCTGTGTCTCTCTCTCTGTCTTGTCTTGCTCTCTGTCTTGTCTCTCTCTCTCTGTCCTGTCTCTCTCTCTCTCTCTGTGTCCTCTCTCTATCTGCCCTGTCCCTTTCTCTCTCTCTCTCTTTCTATCATGTCTCTCTTTCTCTGTGTCCTCTCTCTATCTGCCACGTCCCTTTCTCTCTCTCTCTGTTCTCTCTCTGTCCTCTCTCTCTCTCTGTTCTCTCTCTCTCTCTGTCCTCTCTCTCTCTCTTTCCTCTCTCTCCCTCTCTCTCCTCTCTCTGTCCAGTCTATCTCCCTCTCTCACTTTATCTCTCTCTCTCTGTGTCCTCTCTCTCTGTCTCTGTCCTGTCTCTCTCTATTTCCTGTCTCTCTCTCTTTCCTGTCTCTCTCTCTCTCTGTGTCTCTCTCTCTCTGTCCTGTCCCGCTCTCTGTCCTCTCTCTCTGTCCTGTCTCTCTATCTGTCCTGTCTCGGTCTCTCTGTCCTGTCTCTCTCTCTCTCTGTCGTGCCTCTCTGTCTCTCTGTCCTGTCGCTCTCTTTGTCCTCTCTCTCTCTGTCCTGTCTCTCTATCTGTCCTGTCTCTCTCTCTCTCTCTCTGTCCTGTATCTCTCTCTCTGTCCTGTCTCTCTCTATCTCTGTGTCCTCTCTCTATCTGCCCTGTCCCTTTCTCTCTCTCTTTCTGTCATGTCTCTCTCTCTCTCTCTCTCTCTGTCCTCTTTCTCTCTGTCCTGTCTCTCTCTCTCTGTTCTCTCTCTCTGTTCTCTCTCTCTCTCTCTCTCTCTCTCTGTGTGTGTCCAGTCTCTCTCTCTCTCTCTCTCTCTCTATCTATCTATCTATCCTTTATCTCTCTCTGTCCCCTCTCTCTCTCTCTCTCTCTGTGTCTCTGTCCTCTCACTCTCTATCTATCTCTCTGTCCTCTCTCTCTCTCTCTGTGTTTCTGTCCTCTCTCTCTGTGTCCTGTCTCTCTCTCTCTCTCTCTGTCTCTGTCCTCTCTCTTTCTCTCTCTGTCTCTGTCCTCTCTCTCTCACTCTCTGTCTCTGTCCTCTCTCTCTCTCTTTATGTGTGTCCTGTCTCTCTCTCTCTATGTGTCCTCTATCTCTCTCTCTGTCTCTATCATCTCTCTATCTCTCTCTCTCTGTCCTCTCTCTCTCTCTCTTCTGTGTGTCCTGTCTCTCTATCTCTCTCTTTCTCTCTCTCTATGTGTCCTCTATCTCTGTCCTCTCTCTCTCTTTCTCTCTCTCTCTCTCTCAGTCTGTTCTCTCTCTCTCTTTCTGTGTGTCCTGTCTCTCTCTGTCTGTGTGTCCTCTATCTCTTTCTCTGTCTCTATCATCTCTCTCTCTCTCTCTCTGTGACCTGTCTCTCTCTCTCTCTCTCTCTCTCTGTCCTCTCTCTATATATATATATCTCTCTCTGTCCTCTCTCTCTGTGTCCTCTCTCTCTCTCTCTCTGTCCTCTCTCTCTATCTATGTGTCCTATATCTCTCTCTGTCTCTGTCCTCTCTCTCTCTCTCTCTCTCTCTCTCAGTCTCTGTCCTCTCTCTCTATATATATTTCTGTGTGTCCTGTCTCTCTCACTCTCTCTCTCTATGTGTCCTCTATCTCTGTCCTCTCTCTCTCTCTCTCTCTCTCTCTCTCTCTGTGTGTGTGTCCTCTCTCTCTCTGTTCTCTCTCTCTCTCTCTCTCTCTCTGTGTGTGTGTCCTGTCTCTCTCTCTCTCTCTCTGTCTCTGTCCTCTCTCTCTCTATATCTCTGTCTCTGTCCTCTCTCTCTGTGTCCTCTCTCGCTGTGTCCTGTCTCTCTCTCTCTCTCTCTCTCTCTCTCTATGTGTGTCCTCTATCTCTCTCTGTCTCTGTCCTCTCTCTCTCTCTCTCTGTCCCCTCTCTCTCTCTCTTCTGTGTGTCCTGTCTCTCTATCTCTCTCTTTCTCTCTCTCTATGTGTCCTCTATCTCTGTCCTCTCTCTCTCTTTCTCTCTCTCTCTCTCTCAGTCTGTTCTCCCTCTCTCTTTCTGTGTGTCCTGTCTCTCTCTGTCTGTGTGTCCTCTATCTCTTTCTCTGTCTCTATCATCTCTCTCTCTCTCTGTGACCTGTCTCTCTCTCTCTCTCTCTCTCTCTGTCCTCTCTCTCTATATATATCTCTCTCTCTGTCCTCTCTCTCTGTGTCCTCTCTCTCTCTCTCTCTCTGTCCTCTCTCTCTATCTATGTGTCCTATATCTCTCTCTGTCTCTGTCCTCTCTCTCTCTCTCTCTCTCTCTCTCTCTCAGTCTCTGTCCTCTCTCTCTATATATATTTCTGTGTGTCCTGTCTCTCTCACTCTCTCTCTCTCTATGTGTCCTCTATCTCTGTCCCCTCTCTCTCTCTCTCTCTCTCTCTCTCTCTCTGTGTGTGTGTCCTCTCTCTCTCTGTTCTCTCTCTCTCTCTCTCTGTGTGTGTGTCCTGTCTCTCTCTCTCTCTCTCTGTCTCTGTCCTCTCTCTCTCTATATCTCTGTCTCTGTCCTCTCTCTCTGTGTCCTCTCTCGCTGTGTCCTGTCTCTCTCTCTCTCTCTCTCTCTCTCTATGTGTGTCCTCTATCTCTCTCTGTCTCTGTCCTCTCTCTTTCTCTCTCTGTCCTCTCTCTCACTCTCAGTCTCTGTCCTCTCTCTCTCTCTCTTTCTGTGTGTCCTGTCTCTCTCACTCTCTCTCTCTATCTATGTGTCCTCTATCTCTCTCTCTGTCTCTGTCCTATCTCTTTCTCTCTCCTTCTCTGTGTCCTCTCTCTCTCTCTCTTTCTCTCTGTCTCTGTCCTCTCTCTGTGCGTGTGTCCTCTCTCTCTGTCTCTGTCCTCTCTCTCTGTCCTCTCTCTCTGCCTCTGTCCTCTCTCTCTCTGTCCTTTATCTCTGTCTCTGTCCTCTCTCTCTCTCTCTGTTCTGTCTCTCTCTCTCTCTCTGTGACCCTCTCTTTTCTCACTCTCTGTCTCTGTCCTCTCTCTCTCTCTGTCCTCTCTCTATCTCAGTCCTCTCTCTCTCTCTGTCCCCTCTCTCTCTCTCTCTCTCTCTGCCCACAGTCTACTATCAATGTTGCACCAGCACAGAACACACTGTGAAGAGTATACACAAGTGCAATATTAATATTTTCCATGTATCTTTTCCAATATTGCTCTGTTCCTGCTAATATACAGCTAGTATTTACAACAAAAAGGGTATATTATAATATAATCTTGGTAAATACAGTGAAGGTCTCTGGCACGAATAGTGGCAGGCTTTCACAGCAACGCTTAATGAATTTGGCCCTTTGAGTCTGTAAGGTCTTCTATATTTGTCTTCAACATTTAGGAAGCCCCTATATTGCATAAAATTGTGAAATACCCATCACTAAGGACATGCCGGTATTAATCAACTCCAAATGTTGGTGTCAGCAGTGATTGTGGAATAATGGCTTCCTTAGTCTTGGGTGTTTGGCTCCGCAATGTCTCCAAAACATTTGTATACAAAATAGTGATAATATAGCATAGCTGCACTTTTGGAGATGTAAGGAGCATATGTATTGCTCTTTAAATATATTCTAAAAAAATATTCAACATTATTTAACATGACTTTATCCTCTTTCAGGTTATCTCTACTCTATACTTGTCTTTATTAACCAAAGTGCTTCATAAAAACATTTTCACCTGTTATGTTGTCACAGGCCACTGCAATGTGCATGAAGCACAAATACAAATGTACTAAACAATATTAATAATTGTTTAAAAAATGTAAACTGAGCACAATTGTTTAGTATTAAAATGTATTTTTATCATAGTATAGAACTCAGGAATCAGAGCCAATCATATAATCATATATATAGTTGTTAATGTTTGCGATGTTGGTCACGCATGTTAAATAATTCCGTACCTCGCAAAGCAGTTGCTGTGCCGCAAGGAGCGCCAAAGGCGCTCATCGTTATGCCTGTGGGACTTCGATTGCAATGAGCGCCAAAGGCGCTCATTGCGCTTTGGTGCTTATTGCAGGCGCAAGGCCCATAGGACTTAGGACAGAGGGTCGCAGCTGCAACTGCGGCCCTCTCGAAGCGAGCAGTTGGGGGGCTGCACTAAATTACGAATTTAACGGCCGAACCACCGAACTCAAAAGACCAACTAAATATGCCAAATAATAAAAAAAAATACCTTACACACTCACACACAGCACAGGGGGGAGAGCCAGGGAGTTTGTGAGTGAGGTTGCAAGTTAATTTGAGGTATATTTGACGTTTATTTGCGATTGAAAATTGGCAAAAGCGAAAAAAGAAATGGCGCCCAAAAAAACTCAACTGGATGCAAACAAGGCCAGAACCAGTAAAAATGAGGGGAGGGAAAGGGTGGACACAGGGCTGAGAGAAGGAGGAAAAAGAGACACAGGTAGAAATAAGGAAAAACAAAAGACACAAGGCAGGGAGAGGAGAGGAGGGAGAGAGGGGGAAACAGACATAGGGCTCACGATGAGCGCTGAAGGTGATCATTGCGAAGCACAAAAGTTGTTGGTTGACAAGCCCTGCAGTGAGTGTCAAAGCCGCTCAATGCGGGCTTGCGATGAGCGCCAAAGGCACTCACTGCAAGGCGCATACAGTAGACGGGAGGAGAGGCTTACAATGAGCGCAGAAGGTGATCATTGCGAAGCACAAAAGTTGTGGATTGAGAAGGCCTACAATGAGCGACAAAGCCACTTGTTGCGGGGTTCGCTATGAACGACAAAGGCGCTCATCACGAGGCCCGTACAGTAGACGGAGGGAGACGCTCACGATGAATGTTGACAGCATTCCCAGCCTTAAAATTTGCTTCCCGTCATTTTTGACAGGCCAGTAGCTAGTCACTTATATAGTGAGCAGTAGAGCTTCTAAAATAAAATTAATATGGTGATTTGTTAACATTAGAACTAACTGTAATATTCAGACTTTTTTAATATAAGTAAGAAAATGCACATATAAAACACAAACATTTTTTATCCCCATACTTTTTTTGTTCTTAATTTATTTAGAAGATACTGTTAGTATAAGATACTATCCTTAGTATATGATGGTAATTCTACTCACTATTACACATACAGTTGACCAAAGTAACTATTTGAGATCCCTATTCCAAAGAGCTTACAATCTAGAAGTTACGTTTGGGTGTGAGAGAGGAGGATGACAGATGCATGTTGGCAGGTATTAAGGCAATAGGCTGATAAAAGTAGAAGTGGCTGTGTGTTATTATGTAGGTTGTGTGTGAGGAAATATTTAGGGAATGCAGATTGTGTATTTTAAGGTTGAAGATGATAAACTGGTCTAATTATTGTTATTATTATTATTATTATTATTATTATTATTATTTATTGTATTAGGGAATATGTTAAAACACTACCTGGAGTAAGATCTATTGTAACTCCAATCATTTTCTAAATATTATAACAACAATCTATCAACATGTTTATTCTCTTCAAAATGTAACCAGATTTGTAACTCTATGCCCACAATTTCTCCAGGATGTATTTCTGAATTGGGAGTTAATTGTATTTAGATGTGAGGGGACAACGCATCATGTTTGCATTGATTTAGCATGCATTTCTTTAAAGTGATCTATAAGCTAATATTAAGGTCAGTAGTACATAAAATAATTACATTGCAATTTGATTATTTGTTGAATTTTTTACTACTCTAAATGATTCTTCCAGATTACTACTTTTAAATCTCAAATTGTTATTATTTTTCCAAATATATATATTCAAAGGTCTATTTCCTACATCTCATTTTCAAAGAGCTCAGCACTGTAGCTTGTTCTTTCCATATTATCTAACTACATTGTCCTAGTGTTACAAATTTGGAATAAGATTATCCGTTTTTAAGTAATTTCCCATAGAAAATCCATACAATGTCATTGTCAAACAGAAATACTTTTACCATCTCTTAAAAAGTGAGTCTTCAATGTATGGAGCAAGATGGACCATGCCACTGAGAAGAACAAATAACTGACTTTTAAAATCGAATATGTAAAAAAAATCCCATAATGCAATTAACTTTAAGAACAATGCTAACATATATGCTGTATTGGTTTTTGTTTGATTAAAAGGAGTAATTTTACATTACATTTATATAATAATTTTAATTTCTTCGCTTAGATTTTATTTATTTTTTCATATTTTAAATAAATAATTTATTTGTTTTACTACCCGGTGCTTTCAATATTGGCAACAACTATGTTAACTTGAAAATGTATAAATTGCACTTAATGCTTTAGGAGTGGGATCTATTCTTAGAATGTGCGAAGTACAATCATTTCATCTGTTGATGTATTCACACCAAGAAAACTGCATCTGTGACTTGTCTGTTTATAGATTTCTGAAGAAAAAGAATCTTTACATTGGGATTACCAGGAGCCTAGATTTCCTTTGTTTCAAGTTTGTGACAAACCCTTCCTATTTCTTATCATTTTCTGTGAAAGTGTATGGCAGGTGGTGTTACAAAACGTTATAATAAATTTACATTTAGAGATAGTTTGTGTTTTACAGCTACTGACCTGTTTTAGCAAACATCCCTGCTTAACCACTGTTCCTCGAAATTCATCTTTGAGAATGGAATCATCATCACTAGAATTTTCTTCACAGAAAAATCCACTATCTGGCTGCAAATCATAAAAAATATTGAAAACTGAACATTACATTACAATACAAAAAAAATGGGCCACATTTATCAAAAACAAAACATTGTCCAGCTTTTCCTTTCCAGTTCCCCAACATACATACATGCATATATGTATCTGAATATATACTCAGGGCCACATTATTAGTTTTACCATTTTAGTACTGGTTAGGACCCCCATTTATCCAGAGAACAGCCTGATTTATTTGTGGATTTAACAAAGTGCTGGAAATATTCCTTAGAGATTCCAGTCCATGTTTACATGGTAGATTTGTCAGCTGCAAATACTATCTTCTGTTTAATTACATTCCAAAGGTGCTTTATTGAATTGAGATCTGGTGACTGTGTAGGTCATTGGAATATACTGGACATCATGTTTGTGGAACCAGCTTCAGCTGGCATATGCTTTGTTACATGGTGTGTTATCCTGCTAGAAGGAACCATTATAAAAAGGAGAGACCTTGGCCATAGAGGGATGCTCATGGTCATCAGCAATACCCAGGTAGGCTTTGGGATTTAAAGGGTCCTAATGGGTGTGAAGAAAACATTCCTTACACCATTTCACAACCACCAACCATAACCACTGACATAAGACGAGATTGATAGATTTGTGTTATTTAAGCCAAATTCTGACCCTCCCATCTGCATGTCTCAGCACCAGACCAGGTAACATTTTTCCAATCTTCAACTGTCCAGTTATGGTGAGTCTGTCCTCACGGTAGCTTCAGAATCTAGTTCTTAGCTGACAGGAGTGGGAGCCAGTGGGGTCTCATGCTGCTGTAGCCAACCCACTTCAAGGTTCGATGTGTTGTGCATTCAGAGATTATCTTCTACATGTCACTCCTGTAATGCATGGTTATTTAATTTGCCTTCCTGTCAGCATGAACCAGTCCGGCCATTCTCCTCTAACCTTTCTCATTAAAAAGGTGTTTTCTACCACAAAACTGCCGCTCACTGGATATTTATTTTATTTTATTTTTTGCACCATTCTCTGTAAATTGTCTCTTGTGGTTGAAGTCCGATGAGATCAGCCATTTTTGCATTCTCTGATGTATGTATTTTGGAGAATCTCATTATCTAGCTCAGAGGGTACATTACATAGAATATGACAATTCAACATGGGTGACCGGCTTTACAATACCCCTTTTTTCATAATTTGCCACAATTATAGACAGCCTTGAAGAACATTCCTACATTGGCAGGATCTAAAATCATGTGGTCAGACAGCTTCCCCCAGAGCCTGGCACCACAGTTAACAGCCTAAGATTCTGAACCCAAAAACCACCCCTGTCCACAGAAGCCACTCCTAAAATTAGTGTTAAGTTTAATTCTAAACCTATTAATATATACTTTACTAATCAGTTATTTTAAACACATGAACTCAAGACTGAAATAATAAGTAGATACTCACAAAGTAATAGAGTGCATCAGAAACATCAAGTATGGTACTTTCTGCTAGACCTTCAGCAGCTTGCTTGGACACATCACCAGCAGGTTGAAGGTGACCTTCATTCAATAAGGCAGAAGCCAACATAAGACCTTCTTGGCGGTTTCTGACAGACTTACTTGATATTAGCCAGTCAATCACACAAGTACCTAGGTATAACATGACACCATTGTCTCAAAATGCATTCCCACAAAAAGGCAAAACATCTTAAAACACTATATTAATAGTATTTAGTCCTATTTATCAACCATAAACTGCACTGAATTAAATGATTGAAGACTATATTTTGTATTACTCGTTCCTTAGTAAGAGGAATACTTTTCATTGCCAAGCTGTAAAAATTAAATGTGTTCAGAAACTCAAATGTTATGTTAATATTCTATAGTATTCTTTCATTGGATGACTTGTATGTTGCCTTGTGAAATCAACAATTGAAACCAGATTCCTAAGTGAAATTTTTATCAAAGCACTTTGATTTGAAGTTGGCATATCTTGGGACATTATGTGTGCCTTTGTTTGGGAACCCAAGAGGTAAAATTGACAGTGATCTGTCTAGCCTCCCTAAATCACTTTACTTCCACAATGGAGAAAAGTAGTTTTAAAGTGTCAGCCTTAAGGACGGCACCACCAGTCACAGACTCAATTATCTACTATTAGAAAAAACAGGATGGGAAAATATTCTCACTGTAAAAAATAATTAGATTAATAAATACATCATATTGAAGCACTAGGAAACACCTCTCAAACCATGAAATGCAATTAATGTACAATAAGAAGAGGCTAATAAAAAATGGTCTACATTTTTGCAAGCAAAGCAAAATAATACATGTTTGTGTTAATATACAGTATAATACAGAAATGCAAAGATTCATGCACTTGGGAACATTCAGTTTCTTCACTCGTGTATCCAAAAAAGTTATTTCATGTTTTTTTTTTTACAATTCATGCCCACTGTTATGATACAGCTTCGAAGCCCAGCATAGGGTGAACACAAGTGTGTAAGCTTACCTACCCACAGACACCACTGTTTTGTCCTCATGGGACACCAGAGTATAGGATTAGAATCCAGTTTGAAGACTATTTTCCATAAATTCCTTAAGCATGTGTTCGACAAAATAGTGCAAGACATCTTATAATTTACAGAAAGCCTGTTGTACATTTCGGAAATAGGTAAAAAAAATGCTCCCAGCACAAAATCCCCACTACAGGACTAAATAACATTCTTACCTGTAAAGCAGTGATTGAAGACCTTTTTGTCTTTCTCTAACTTTAATACTTTTATTCCTCGATCTGGATCTTTCATGGCTAGGTATAATTCACTGTAAGTAATAAATATATGTATATATATTATATACATAGTTTCAAAGCATACAAAAATAAATTCCCACATTAAAGTGTAGATGAAAATAAAAGTGGATTTACCACTTATATGTCCTATTTACATTAAGACAGATTACATTTATTTTAGCCATAAAATGAACAAGCTATTTTACATTAACTCTTACTATTACTAAGTTGAAGTCTTTCTTTGTTTGCAGTGAAAAAAAACTAAAAGAAGACGGCAATGGTGCAGATACACCAAAAGGTGTACTAGTAGTGAGATTCTGCTTTCATAGCTGATCTATGGAGAGGCTAGCCTTTGATTATTCTTTGAGATATGTTCTGCACATTGGATTCACTAAACCAGTGACCACAAGCCTTTGATAGTTTATTCAAGTGATGTGCCTATTTCCACAATGATAACTAACAGACAATATAAATATTGTACTAAAATGGAAATTCCAGTTAATCCATATTTCCAACGTTCATACACCATCAGATAAATTATGTGCATTATAACAAAAGCAGAAAATTAAATTAAACTAAAATATCTTTATATCTTTACAGAGTCATGTATTAGATGTAACTTTTTTTTTTTTTTTATACTACAAATCACTTGTGGACTTAGGAAATATGCATTGGACCTGTGTGTTTTTTTAGTACGGAACAATCTAAAATATATATGAGATGCTGATAAAATGAAGATAAGTTTCTGGATTATTTTGTTATATTGAGGAGTAAATCTTAGTGACTGTTGAGAGGCTCATTGCACTCAGACCCTGGTTGGGGTCTCCAAGGATGAGCAGTATATCTGCATTAAAAAGTTTTATCAGCCACTATAATGTGTGTTTTCAGAGGAAAATCAAATTGAGGCCAGAGAGATCTCCAAACCATTAGTGACAAAGACAATTTAAGAGTTTTGGATTAATGGTGCATTAGTTATGACCTAAGTCTTTAGAATAGTCCTAAACACAATACATTTCTGTGCATAAATAAGATTATGTACACATATACCAACCTCAAGTTAATTGTGTCAGGTAATCTGATTGATCTTCTTGTAGACTTCCGTGCAAATTTTTGACCTGCTTCAATGCACTGTGATGCCTTTTTTAGATCTTTAGCCCAGGCATCTCTTTCTTCCTGGTGGGAAGCTTGGAAATAATGCTCCTGCTGCTTAGTTGTGGTGAGTTTAAATACAAACTAGAGATGGAAAATAGGTTGTAATAAATGATTAGGTGTTGTCCATATATTAGACATTGCAAATTAACTATTTCACTTAAAAGCTCAATAAGCACCAAATCTGCAGTGCACCTTCAGATATAGGCTTGGAGATCATGTTTAAAAGCCATTTAATTCTCTAAAATGTATTAAATATTTTTTATTGGTAGAATTGTCCTCAAATTTCTCTTAAACATATGCATAGATATGAGCTGCTTCAAGTATCTAGCTAATTATGTGACTCTCTCTCTGTCTGTCATCAGCTACAAGAGGGTGAAGAATAGAAACTTTCTCGTAATGTATCTTGTGCCAGAACTGCATGGTAGAAGAGATGTTATACAACGCTTCGCAATTGAAACGATTAGTAGTGTGAATGTGTGTAGCAGGGACATATATTTATGTCATTGTCAATACAATGCAAAGCCCATAGTTTACAAAAAAACAGTCCTTTACAGTTTCTACTTGTTCTCTGTTTTTTAAACTGTGAAAAAATGAGAGAAAGAGAGACAATTACAGTGCTTGCAAAAGTATTCACCCCCCTTGGCATTTTTTGTGTTTTGTTGCCACGCAACCTGGAATTAACATGGATTGTATTTAACAACAGTTTGTATTTAACATGGATTGTTTGAGGATTTGCATCATTTAATTTACAGAACATGCGTACAGCATTGAAGATTTTTTTTTATGTGGAGCAATCAACGAAGAGGACAAAATAACAGAAAAAGTCAATGTGCATAACTACACACCCCTAAAGTCAATACTTTGTAGAGCCACCTTTTGCGGCAATCACAGCTCCAAGTCGCTTTGGATAAGTCTCTATGAGCTTTCCACATATTACCACTGGGATTTTTGCCCATTCCTCCTTGCAAAACTGCTCCAGCTCCTTCAAGTTAGATGGTTTGCTCTTATGAACAGCAATCTTTAAATCCGGACACAGATTTTCTATTGCATTGAGGTCTGGGCTTTGACTAGGCCATTCCAACACATTTACATGTTTTCCCTTAAACCACTCAAGTGTTGCTTTAGCCATCACGTTTCACTGTGGGGATGGTGTTTTTTGGTTTATGTGATGTGTTGGGTTTGTGCCAGACATAGGGCCTCATTCTATTATCGGCCGCAGCCGCTGCGGGGCCGCAAGGACCGGCCGCAAGCTATTCTGCTATTCTATTCCCTTACGGCCGTAGGCTCCGGCAGGCTTGCGGCCGGTGCCTTGCTATCTCTTGCGGCCGCTCGCGCCGGAGGAAAGCCTTTGATCTAAAACGGCCGCAAGAGATTTGCAATTCAATTGCTCCGGGAAACCTCTCTGCAAGGCTAAAAACGAGCCGCAGTTACTTGCAGGAAAAAGGTCTCGCTAGCACCAATTAAGCACATAAAATAGCTCAAATAAAGCCATCCTGCACTTTGAGAAGACTATAAAGGGATTTTAGGTGTTAGAAAAAATAGCACATAATTATCCTGTACTCAAACCCGTAAAATATTTCATTTTTAATATCCGTAAAATATCCATGTAAAAAGTCCAGAGTGCTTGGAGCACCTCAGACACGCCCACGCCGCAGCAGGCAAATAAACAGTTAATTTGAACTCGGGTTTGGGCAGATGTGCAAGCTTGAGAGTGGGTTCCTTTTAATCCTCATGTCCCCCAATATGATCCCTAGCATTTACAGAGCTGTACAGTGCAGGCTTGAATTTATTTTTGACTTTTTATATTTCACAGCTTACGGCCGGTTCCAAGATATGCGGCCGGCCGTAAAAGGAGATCCTTGCGGGGCCGTATAATAGAATCGCGAGTAAACTGAACCCCCGCAAGGAATCGCAGCCTTACGGCCGATTTACGGCCGATAATAGAATGAGGCCCATAGTGTTTTCTTTGATGGCCAAAAAGTTCAATTTTAGTCTCATCACACCAGAGCACCTTTCTCCATACCTTTTGGGAGTCTCCCACATGCCTTTTCACAAACTCAAAACGTGCCATTTTGTTTTTTGCTGAAAGTAAAGACTTTCTTCTGGCCACTCTGCCATAAAGCCCAACTATATGGAGCATATGGCTTATTGTCATCCTATGTAAAGATACTCCAGTCTCTGCTGTGGAACTCTGCAGCTCCTCCAGGGTTACCTTAGGTCTCTGTGTTGCCTTTCTAATTAATGCCCTCCTTGCCCGGTCTGTGAGTTTTGGTGGGCGGCCATCTCTTGGCAGGTTTGCTGTTCTGTGATGTTCTTTCCATTTGGTTATGATAGATTTGATGGTGCTCCTGGGGATCATCAACGATTTGGATATTTTTTTATAACCTAACCCTGACTTGTACTTCTCAACAACAGTGTCCCTTACTTGTTTGGAGAGTTCCTTGGTCTTCATGGCAGTGTTTAATTGTTGGGGCCTCTTGCTTAGGTGTTGCAGCCTCTGGGGCCTTTCAAAAAAGGTGTGTATATGTAATGACAATCATGTGACACATAGATTGCACACAGGTGGACAACATTTCACTAATTACTTCTGAAGGTAATTGGTTGCACCAGAGCTTTTTATGGGCTTCATAACAAAGGGGGTGAATACATACGCACATGCCAATTTTCTGTTTTCTTTTTCTAAAAAATGGTTTTATACATATATTTTTCTCATTTCACTTCATCATCTTAGACTATTGTGTTCTGATCCATCACATTAAAGTCAGATTAACAAAACATTGAATTTAAGGCTGTAATGTAACAAAATAGGTAAAAATTCAAGGGAGTGAATACTTTTGCAAGGCACTGTATATCACTCAATACTTTGTGCCAGGCCACAGTGACTCGGTGGGTGCAGTCTCATTATATACACTGTTCAACACTGAAGCAAAGTTAACTCCACTTTACCCCCTGATTAACCACAACAGTACATCAAAAGCCTTAACCTACTTCCCAAGATTCCTAAGACAGCGTTTTGCCATAACCTAATATGGTTGGTAACCATTTTGATTGTATGCATAATTTGAAACTTGACCTACCCTGTATCTCTAGCCGCAAGCTTATATATTTATTACCTAGAAAACATTACAGAATTATTTTTCATTCAGTAAAATTATTTCCAAAATATAATTAATCATCAATCAAGAAAGGTCACATGTTTTTAAGTAGAACATGAAAGCTTACTTTGGAAAGTTATTGATTAACAACAAAAATACAAACCCTACGTTTCACAGGTGCTTCAAAGTGATATGCTGTTGGCTTCAATAAAGAAATTTGCTAACACAGAGAAGCACTTTATAGCTACCACGAAACTTAGTGAAGCTAAGCACATTCAGCCAAGACAAGGCTAATGTTTTACAGAAATGCTAATATTTCTCACTGTAGTACAGAAAAAAGAAACCGTACCATCCTTTTTGCAAAATCCTGACAGTGATTAGTAATAACACTGCCTTTAAGGGGAATCATTCCTTTTGGGCTGTTGTCACTTTTTTTCTTGTAGAATTCAATCCCGTCCTCCAGCAATGTGACCCACATCGGCTTCCATTTATTAAACATCACCTAAAATTTGAAGGGAATAAATATTGAGAGAATTAATAATGACAATCTATAATATAAATGTTTTTGGTTTTTCAGTATTATCTTTTCCTGGAAACAAAGGCCTCTCTTTTCAATTAAACAATTGTAAGTTTCTGGAGCCTGTAATGCAGCCCGTAAACTAATTTGCTATTCAATTATCGTCTTTTCTCTAACCGCAAAATCCCGGCGATTGTTAAAATCGTAGCTCCGACCTAGTTTAGCTTTTGATCTTTTAAGCTCGTAAATGTTACAAGCGCAAATCGCTATTCAATTGCTACAATTCCTCAAGCCTGTAAATATTCTCACACCCGTAAATGGCAATTGTAGAAAAAAATCCTATGAGTACCATATAGGACTCGCAAGAGGGTTAAACACCTGTTCTTAACACAACAAAAGTGAATAAAAAACAAACGACTTTAAAATAGGGGGAAAGTGATGAAAGACATTAGAATTAATTGCACTACACTCTCAAGCTAGCAAATCTGCAATCAAAAAGGATTTTTTTCACATTTTATTTCTGTGTCATATCAATCTCGGGAATCAAGGAGTTAATACATTACATGCCACTCACATAGACTAGAACATTTCCTTCATTCATTTCTATTATTTTTTCCATAGCGTGATTGTGAGTTCGATCACATTGAACTTCTAGACGCTAATTGATTGGCGTTTGATCTCCATGTTTTAATGATGTGATGATGACGGTCTCATGTACTATTGGCTGTTTCTAAATGGGTAGTTACAGCCTTGCTTAATTGATCATGATCATGCTCTGAAATTCTACTTACGATTGGATAGTTTACAGTTTCGGCTTTAGGCCCGTAAATTGAGGGCTTGTTCAATTGAATCACTCTGTAAATGTAGCAAATTTCAAGCCTGCAGACTTACACTGGTATGAAGGCAATTAGATAGGAGCCAAAGTATCTAAAGCCATGATCCAATTAAATATAATAAAATGCATTCCTTTCTTTTTGAATGGAGTAGAAAGTATAACATTTAGACTGAAAAGAAAGTACCAGCAAGTTTACTCCTTTTTATGGTATAGTTATATACAGGGCTTTTTTTTTTACAATTATAGTTTAGGAAAATTTGACATTTTCGTGAAGTGTGTAACAAACTACCAACTACAGTTCTGTATATCTTGAATATAAAAACATATTTAGAGAGAAGCATAATTTTTTTAGGCTTTTTCCTGTATTGAAAGATCTATGTTGTCACACTTCAGTACTTCTTGATAGATTTGAAGCCTGGGGGGGGGGTATATATTATCTATCAGTGGAGGCATGGGTGGGGGAGAACGGTAGAGTGGGATTTGTTATCACATTAGATACCTGTCCCCTCCCCTGAATATGCTCAGAAGCATTCAGAATCAAACTACCAGCACTTCATGAATGTAAATACCCCTCTCACATACACAATCTCCACCAAAGTATCCATGGTCAAGCAGAGGCATCAACATATTTTTTGTTAAAAAATAGCTTTACAAAATTTTCATTTGCACTCTTTGCAAACATAAATACAAAAAAAGGTAAAGACTGTAATAAATATGACAGCATGAATATGTATTTTGATTGTTAGATGATGAAATTGAGTTTCACAAAGTTCACATATTACTTACATACGGACACGTCACAAATTCCCATTCTTATAAAGGTATACAGAATACTATTTTTAGTATAATTGTTTAATTGTTTTTTTATTTATGTTTTCAAGATTTTCATTTTAGATATGTTTTAGCATGAAAATTGCAATTCATTTATTGCCTCTCACAGACCCGCTCCTGATTAGTATTTATATACATAATAGTCTTGATTTAGTCTATACTGTATATACACACTAATTACTACAGCAATCCCACTAACATGTTGCTTAACCTTCCATCCTACTACCATGCCTATCACTATGATATTACACAATGGCCAGACAAGCCCATGACCATGAATCAGCCTTGGGCCCTTACATTAACCCTTCACCTAGTGTCTCAACTATTTCTCTTGGTTTCCTTTAGTATGTAAGCTTGGGAGCAGCAGACACAGACTATATGGTACTTTGGATAAAAGCACCTTATATCATAGACCAGTGCAGTCCAACCGTATACTGCCCACCAGCTCCTTTCTGTGGCCCACCTAATGCCAGGGAGAATATCTTCACAAACCTTGTATTGAAATAAAAAAACTTGGGACATTATTTACAAATGTTTAGTGATTTCATACAAAATATATAAATATAATATTTTGATTACTTAGATATATATATACATTTTTATTCATTTTAAATCCAGCCAACCACACACTGGCCTATAAACATCGGTCCCCCACAATAATGTAGTTGGATGACACTCCTCTTGTATCTGTATGTTTAAATGTGTATAGTCATTAGCTCTAACACTTTCACAAACCTGAAAACTACGTTGAAAGCCCTTTTGATAAAAGTGCTATAAAAATATGAAATAAATAAAATAAATAGTGTTGACTTCCATATTGCAGTTTAAAATGTACATATCATCGGCAGTAGCTTCCTCTTGGTCCATGTATTCATGTGGTGCTAACTCCAGAATTTGAAGCTAATATAATGTGTATTCTCCAAATTCTATTTGTGCTAATGTTAATAAAGCTGTGAATTTTTTTCTAGAGGATCCATATGTCACTGAACTTTCCTGCCGCATATTGAACATAACAGTTGTATATCTACTTTTTAAAGATTTTAGGGTTTTGTGTTTAAACCAAGAAACTGCGTTTCCAACTGTGTTTTATCTAGTGACCACATCTGATGTTTGATAATTTTTTTTGTTTTTTTTTTTGGCTTAAAAGGGCAAGAAATAACCAAAATTAATATCATGCATGTTTTAAGCCTAGTCAGCTTGAATGTTACAAAAACAACGGAAAAAAAGTTTTACAATGCAATAAGTATTTAATTATGGATAGGGGTGTAATATATATACATACTCTGATAGAACAAATGTGGTAAGTGGGGTTCCTCAGGGTATAGTATTAGGTCCTCTCCTTTTTCACACATTTATTAATGACGTAGAAGTCGGACTCAAAAGCAGCGTCTCGATTTTATGCTGATGACACTAAGTTGTGCAAGGTAATTAAATCAGATAATGATGTACTTTCCCTACAAAGGGATTTGCATAAATTAGAGAAACGGCTAAATGGCAGATGAGATTTAATACAAATAAATGTAAGGTTATGCATTTGGGAAGAAAAAATAGTAGCCATGCAATTTATAATCTTAATGGAGCAAATCTAGGGGTATCTGATATTGAAAGGGATTTGGGAGTACTTGTGGATAATCACCTAGGTAGCAGTGCTCAATGCCAAGCAGCAGCTGCAAAGGCAAGTAAAATATTAGTATGTATTAAGGTGGGTATAGAAGCAAGGGAAGCAGATATAATTCTGTCACTGTACAAATCTCTAGTACGCCCTCATTTGGAATATGGAGTACAATTTGGGGCAACACTTCATAAAAAGGACATTTTAGAGCTGGAAAAAGTACAGAGAAGGGCAACAAAGCTAATAAGGGGAATGGAGGGGCTACGTTATGAAGAAAGACTAACCAAATAAAACTTATTTTCCCTAGAAAAAAGGCGTCTACAAGGGGATATGATTACCTTATTTAAATACATCCAGAGTCAATATAATGCTTTGTCAAGTGAACTCTTTGTACCAAGAGATTTTCAACTGACCAGAGGACATCCCTTGAGGTTAAAAGTAAAAAGATTCCACCTTAAAGAAAGAAAAGTGTTCTTCACAGTTAGGGTGGTTAAACTGTGGAATTCTCTACCAAAGGAGATGGTGACAACAAATTTGATAGATAACTTTTTTAATAAAGAGGGCATTCAATGTTATCCTAGATAACTAGCAAAGGAATATTTATCCAGGAAGAAATTTTATCGTCAGGAAGGAATTTTTCTTTTTTTTTTCCCTTATGAGACAATTGGCAAAGTTTCCATGTTTTTTTTTTTCTGTTTGCCTTCCTCCTGATCAATTAACAATTATTAACAAATAGTCCATGTATTAAAAGGATCAGAAGAGATCTAAAAAGGTTGAACTTGATGGACTAACAGTGTTTATTCAACCTCAAATACTATGTAACTATAAATAAAACATAATCATCCTTAAGCATATTTTACAAGTATAGCTAAAAAGAATGCCCAATGCGGAGGCTGCACAGGCTCCCTGGGTCAGCATGTAGCGTCACGTGATCCAGCGGAGCCTGTGAGGCGTCCTCCAATCAAGTTACGTCGTGGGGGCGGGACTTCCGCCTGTTTCGCACGCTTCTCCAGAGCAGCACGACCGCCACCAGGAATCCCACCCTCCCATCCTGTTAGTTGGTTTTTGTGTTAGATCATTTTATTATTGTAAAATAATTTGTTGTTGTAAAAGAATTTGAAAATAAAAAAAAGAGAGCTATGGAAAGAATTGATACATTGGAGAGAGTGGACTATTTAATGTTATGTGATTGTAATTGTGTGGTTGGTGGGAGGTGAGTTGCCCGGCCCACTGGCCTAAGTGGGCGTGGCCCTACCTCACAGGCATGCTTAGTATAATCATTGGGGCCCTGGGCACGGTCCCAAGTGCATGAGATCACTGACGTGGCTGGGCTCCTCCCCCTAAATTATGCTTATTTATGGTATTTATCTTTATGTTTAATTTGTTATTTGTTAATAAAGCTGTGGCCCGTGTTTTCTCCCACTCAGTTGTCGTGTCCAGTTATTTCCATCTAAGCCTGAATGGATCCTGCTTGGGTCAAGTTATAGTCTTTCTCAAGATTGATACCTTTTATTATAGATTTCCATACTTTTAACACTTCACAATTATATGTGTATATCAGCATGTACAGTGGATATAAAAAGTCTGCACACCCCTGTTAAAATTTCAGGGTTATGTGCTGTAAAAAAATTAGACAAAGATAAATCATTTCAGAACTTTTTCCACCTTTAATGTGACCTATAAACTGTACAATTCATTGTTTTTCAATTGAGTTGTACAGTTTATAGGTCACATTAAAGGAGGAAAAAGTTCTGAAATGATTTATCTTTGTCTCATTTTTTTACAGCACATAAACCTGACATTTTAACAGGGGTGTGTAGACTTTTTATTTCCACTGTATGTGGAGGAAAACCTAAAAAAAAGAGTAGATTAAAGAAGGGCATCATCATTAGCAGCCACTGTGAAGCTCGTGCTAGCTACCATATAGCCCCATCCATTTCAATGTAAAAGTAGCTAAGCAAACACAGGTTTCACGTTTCCCAAGTTTTATATATGTTCATTAGTTGGGTTGCAGTAAATCAAACTCAAGCTTTTCATTCATTTCTGTGTTTCTATGTTTACTTAATGTAATGTTATTTATCTTTCATGTTTTTCTTTTTTTAGAAAACTCCAACTTGTCTAACGTCAAGACTTCATGGATGCGTGTACCCTGTACAAGTGTATGATTAGCTTATAAATCAGTTGAGAGAGGGGTGCAGGGGGGAATGAGGGATTAGCAAAAGAAGAGGGAGTTTGCATTTACTATTTTACACCCACCACATTCCATTCCTGTCCATGCAATTATATAAGAGCCCTCTCAGACATGCAAACTTCACCAAGATATCCTGGATGCCTCCAGAAACTAGCATATAAATCAATATGCCTTTTTTACTCATCAAAAACAATTTTCATGATATTTTTCTACCTAATTAAACTTTTAGACTCAGGTTTTGCAAACATATATTTTTTCCGTAATACTGTAGTCCATTAAGTATAGTATTGCAATGTTATCAGTAACACATTTTCTATTTATGCATGTTGTATTTAAAAATATATATTCTTTCATTTTAATGCAAATAAATGTATAATTTTTTTAATTCTATGTATTTTGATGAAAACACATAGGAGGTTGAGGGGAGTGCATACCTTGTTGAGCTTGTTTTAGATTTCACCAATAAAATTACATTTTCTATTTTTTTTTGCCTTGCTTAATATTGCATTCACAATTTAGAAAATTGTTTACGCCTGAGAAACGGTTTCTAATAATAGGATTGAGACAATGGATAAGGAAGTTAAAAGAGGAAATAAAACACTAGTCATTGTATATTTTCCTCACTCAGCCACCTACATAAATGTAAGAATTGCATGGAACTATAATTAGATAGCACTAACAGCTGTCCAAATGACCTTACAACAGTAACCCTCACTCTACACATTTCATGTCAGTGTGCAGTAATAATGTTTTTTTTTTTTTTTTGTTTTTTTTAGAATGGTGTGATTGCTTGTTTGGCCAAAATTGAAGGACATTTGAGGCGAAGGAGAGAGAGATGGGGAGAGGTGTGGTGTGGGGAACAGTTGAGATGATTGGAGGAGGAGAGAGATAAAGGCATGGTGAGGGAAAGAGGTTAGATGAGAAAAGGAGGAGCATAGAGGGGGAAAGGAGTGGTGACGAGTATGAAGTGGGTGAAGTGATAGAATTAGGAGAGGAGAAGAGGCATGATAAGGGGAAAAGGTGAGATGAGAGAAGGAGGAGAGGGGGAGATGGGGGGTTTAGTGGTGCTACTAGAATAGGAAGACCAGAGGTGGGCCAATGGGGAGTCCTCTGGGGTTTGTAGGGGAAGGATTTTGGTGCACCAAGTCTCATGGTTAGCCCAGGGAGGTCCTGATCCCAAAGCATAGTGAGGGGGTCAGGGGTCAGGAGGCAAACAAAAGCACAGGGCACCCAAGTACTCCCACAAGGAATGTATTGTCCTTCTAAATGTCACCCACAACTGGTTGCATATCCTCTTTGTTGGTCAAGAGGTCAGAGCTGTCAGTGGCCATGGATTTGGAGAAAGATGGCAGACAAGACCAGCAATGTGAGTTAATGTTAGGGATGTCAAGAGCATGAAACACCACTATGATGACTTTCAGGCCATAATCGAGAAGAAGATGGCTGAGGAACTTCTGCAAGTGGTATTCTACTACAGTGGTGGAGCATGACACCTGAGAGGGGCAGAATGTCTATTTCCTAAACCATAGTTATTGGAATATCTGCTTTTGAACACAAACTGGCTTGACCCTACAAGGAGAGAACATGCACCACCATTCATCTAATGCGTTCATCAATCCTGTTGACCAAACATACACTCCTAGCCAATGATATGGCCTAACCACACAGTAATGTCTCAGTTGTGCTCAAAAGTTTGCATACCCTTGGCGAATTGATAATATGTACAATTTTTAAAGAAAACATGAGCAGACAAAACACATTTTTCTAATAACTTATGGGATTCATATTCAACTGTAGGTTATAACAGAATTGCACAATCATAAATCAAAACATGGCAACAAAGAATAAAATTAAATTACCCTGTTCAAAAGTTTGCATACCCTTAGTTCTTAATACTATGTATTGCCCCCTTTGCCTTCAATGACAGCATGCAGTCTTTTTGTAATAGTTATCTATGAGGCCCCTAATTTTTGCAGGTGCAGGCCCATTGGTCTTGGCAAAATGCCGCCAGGTCACGCAAAGTCTTTGGTTGTCTTGCATTAACCGCACTATTGAGATCTCCCAAGAGTGGCTCGATGATATTAAGGTCAATAGACTGTGATTGCCACTTCACAACCTTCACCTTTTTCTGCTGTAACCACTGGAGGGTTTAACTTGGCCTTGTGGTTAGAGTCATTGTCATGCTGGACAGTCCCAGAGCGTCCCATGCACAGCCTTCGTGCCGAAGAATGCAAATTGTCTGTCAGTATTTTCTGATAACATGCTGAATTCATCTTGCCATACATTTTCACAAGATTCACTCGTGCCTTTATAGCTCACACCCCCCCCCAAAACATTAGTAAACCACCACCATGCTTCACAGTGGGGATGGTATTGTTTTCACTATAGGCCTTGCTGACCGCTTTCCAAACATACCGTTTATGGTTGTGACCACAAAGGTCTATTTTGGTCTCGTCACTCCAAATTACAGTGTGCCAGAAGCTGTGAGGCGTGTCAAGGTGTTGTTGGGCATATTGTAACCAGACATATTGTGGCATTGGTGCAGTAAAGGCTTCTTTCTGGCAGCTCGTCCATGCAGCTAATTTATGTTCAAGTATCGTTGTATTGTGCTCCTTGAAACAACCACATCGTCTTTTCCCAGAGCAGCCTGTATTTCTCCTGAGGTTACCTGTGGGGTTTTCTTCCGAACAATTCTTCTGGCAATTGTGGCTGATCTCTTTCTTGGTCTATCTGATCTTGGCTTGGTATCAAGAGATCCCCAAATGTCCATGTTTTAATGAGGCATTGAACAGTACTAACTGGCATTTTCAAGGCTTTGGATATATTTTTATATCCTTTTCCATCTTTATGAAGTTACATTACCTTATAACACAGGTCTTTTGACAGTTCCTTTCTGCTCATTGACTATTTATACGCAGACACTAGTTGCAATTTAAAAAGCCACAGGTGTGGAAAATTAACCTTTAATTGCCATTTTAACCTGTGTGTCACCTTGTGTGTCTGTAACAAGGCCAAACCTTCAAGGGTATGTAAACTTTTGTTCAGGGCCGTTTGAGTGATTTCTGTTTTTACATTATGATTTAAAAAGTAGCAAAACTACTATGTGATAATAAATGGCTTCATATGATCACTATCTTTCGACAAAAGACATCTTTTTTGCATGATCAGTCATATTTTCAAAAGAAATTCCCAAATTTCACAATTTCCGCTAGGGTACGCAAACCTTTGAGCACAACTGTACATCAGAAGTACAATTAAGCTCTTGACCAACAATGACTAATCATTTTGCCTGGAAATGCACACAATAATGTGTGACATGATACTGATACTATTAACACAGAATAAAAAGCCATTTCTTTATAATTACATAAATCCTTGGTTTAACATAACCCTGAGTCCAAACTATGGATACATGAGAAATATTACATCCTAGATCATGTAAATCCCCAGATCCATGATATCATAATTCACTTATAGTGATAATACCAATATTTATCCTAATCTTTGCCTATGCAAAGCATAATTGAAAACTGTACATACAAACACTGAATTAAGTTATAGTTATCAGAATTATAAACTAAATATCTGTTATTCTTATTCTACAGCAACACCAGCAATGCTGGATGAGCACCAGAGGAACAAGAGAAAAATGCACAGTAGGAGGAGGAGGAATTCATGTAGACAATGGAAGAGATCCCGGGGCCTCCTGTGACCATGGTGGAATTTGACCCAACAGCTCCCACCCTCCCACAGATTGATGCTATTTCCAGCTGCTCCGAGTGGAAGGAGCCTGAGTATGAGGACCTTGACCAGGACTCTCAGCTCACTGTCCTTCCGCCCCACCACAGCCAGCCACGTCTCCTGCACCAGAATTGGAAACATCAGCTTGCTGATTGGAACACTAAAATGTTAACCTTACTAAACTGTGCATATCCATTTTTCTTCTCCCCCTCTTTTTCGTAACAGAGCTTTCAAGAGCTGTGTTATACCATTTTTATACTTTTCCATGAAACTTACTGTGTAGGTGAATGGACAATCTTTTCCACTTTAGGATTTAAATAGTTGGAGAACCCCTTCTCTAAAATTACAATTACTCTGGTGTACTCAACAGATATGACTGATATGTAAGTGCTAAGCATTTTTCTACAATTTTAGGAGAATACTGTAGGTAGTTTATTGGTAGCCCCCTGGAATCAATTTGCACTACAGCAATTTTATTTGTGCATGTGCATGGCATTATTACAACCTCTTTATTTTGTGATGGGTGAATGTTATGTGCATATTCAGTAGACCAATGGTGGTGACTTCTGTGAGTGCAGCCAGTAGTCCAGGATTTCAGTATGTTTCTGCCTGTGTACACGTGACCATGTGAGTAACTATGTAATTTATTGTAGTCATACACCTGAGCTCCACCTGAGAGAAAGTGTTATGTGATATGTTAAGGTTTTAGACATTATATACCAACTGCCAACTTTTTGATTAGGTTTATTATCATTGCACATGAACATTGTAGTTCAAACACATCTTATTATATGTTAATTTCGCACATATTACATGTTTTTAAACATAAAGGGATACACATTGAATGCTAACACATAATTGAATTATAATTAAGGGGGATGTAAATGTATTTGTATGGCAGATGGGTAGGAGTTCATTAGTAAGGCTCAGTATTAAACAGGTGTGATTTAGCATTAGTTGGGTGTTAGAGTTTAAATGTGTGAGCAGGTATTTGTAATTGACTTTGTTATTTGGAATATAGACCAGGGAACAGTTGACATAGAAAGATCACTTGTAAGAGTTTATATGTCAGGATTTGATATGGGTCGTATGTAATAGCTATGTTTGGGTTTAGGGTTGCGCTTTTGTATTGCAAGATTCCTTGTAATCAAGCCCACATTCCCTAATACCAGCTAATGCCAAACAAGACATTGATCACCTTCTGTTTATGGATCATTCTATCTCAATGGACCATCAACAAGCAATCCATTCCTTTTTCGTCTCTAATACTCTTAACCCACACACATCCCACAACACATTTTGTCATGTTTGTTTTATGGTTTCATTGTAGCCCCTGTACAATACAATACATGTGTATATGCTGTTTTCGTTTTAATCGGCATGAAAATGTTCACAATGTCTTGAAAAATATTCTAAAAATATTTTCCACAATACATTAGTCATTTAAGTTTTCAATAAATAAAACACATGTAATCACACAATAAAGAAAACTAATAACAAACTGACCGTGCAATAATTGTTTATATCGAATTCTATTCATTCAATATAGATAGAAAACTATCTACTTATCAATAAATGCCCAAAAATAATAATCTACTTCTTATAAGTTTTAAGCAGGAGAGACAGTTAGACTAACTTTCAATTTATTGTGAGTAAAAATAATTGAGAGAAACCTTCTACTGAAAATAACTGATTTTTTTCCACCAAGTTCTGCTATGTTTTACAAACTCTTGCAGGGATGGATTATTGTTGCCTATTAACTAGACAGCTTTACTGGCAGGAAACTGGGAGATGAGCTGCTGACTTTGGGACATATTCTATTAGCTACTTGCAAATGCCTTGAACTCAAAAATTTGGCTTCTGTGTTTTTTTTTTAATAAATGTTTATATGCATTCTATTGACTTAAGAATTAGTGCCAATCACATATAATAGTTGTCAAACTGCGATTTGTCGTCACGCTTGCGGCAAATCGCAGTTTGACAACTACGCATTGCGAAACGGGCCGTGCATGCTCATAACGCAACGGCCCGCACATGTGTCTGGAGTGGGAGTAGGGGGGGAGAGACACAAAGGCACTCATTGCAAGGCCAGTAAAGTAGAGGGGGAGAATCTCCCATTGTATGGCAAACAGCATTGCCAGGATTCACATTTTATTGCCGTTATTTTTGACGGGCAAGTTGCTAGTAAGTAATATTTGCCGAATATGTAGCAATATTAAGAGTTATTTTAAGTGTGTATAAATTTACACATTTAATTAAATCAGGTTTTTTGACAGTTTGAAAAGTTGGGAAGAGCTCCAGCCTAACCATAGGAGAACAACCAGTACATTCATGTTTATTTTCTCACAAAATATCAACTTTTTATCTCAATGAAACGTAAAGTTGTTTATACTGACCAACTACTTAAATGTCATGAAAACTGGCTTATTACTTTTATCCTTTACCCTGGGGCAGCAGGGCTGTGTTAGAACTGCTTGAAGTTATCTTGAGGTGTCTGGCATCATCTCTCCATTTCTATGTTGTCTTATATATATAATATATAATGTTAGCAGATATACACTGTGCATAAAAAGGCAAAATCCCTGTGGTATCTGAAGTTTTGTAGAACGCATGAAAATGTGTAAACTAGATGAGTTAAGCAATTGTTATCTGCCATCTGTTTAAAGGACCACTATGGTTATTATTTTTTCTATATGCTCTTTTAAATAATAACATGTGCAAAATGTTGTCATAAAGTAAAAATTAACCACAAGGTTTTCACTTTTTATAAGCAACTATTCTTTACTACAGGCTTTCATTCTCTTTAATAAGCCTGCTTCATGCAGCTTCTGCTCAACAGAGCATGTTCTTCCAAAGTAATGAGCGTTCCATCAGAGCTAATGACAGCTCTGGCAGAAGTATCTCATTGTGCAGATACAAACTATATTCAATGTCTTCACCTACTTCAAGAAGTTGATTACTGGAAACTAAAATGGTATATTCCACAGCAGCATAATTGCATATAAAATAATAGATTAGAGGTTGTATTATTGTTTAATGTGATTTAACAGAGTTAAAACCTTTGTGAACTCATTTTTGCATGTCCATGCCTCAATTCTGAAATTTCTTGAGATTTTAAATTTTAAAGGGGTTTTCTGATCTATTTTAGACATGCAAAGTACACATACGTTTATTAGTTTGCTTGCTGTCCTTTGTATAGTGGGGTTTTTATCAAAACATTGCGTAGTGTAAGCTTTAAAGGACATTTAACCTCAATGTTAAAGAATATAATGTAAAAGTATTCTAACGAACTAGAATGAATAACGGGCAAAATTATTTTACAATGTTAAAGTAAAAATAATGTTATATTTTCAACTTATTTATGTAATTATATGCAGACATGGTCATCTCCCTTGTTGTCTTATAAAGACCTCACAGTGTTAGGTCCCAACTTTCAAGGTTTTCCATGCAAAATCATTTTATATTATATAAAAGTAAGTGGCAGAGAAATAATCTCATAACTAAAAGTTTAACATCTACTTGTGAAGAAACATTCCTAGTGGCGCTATTAGAAGACAACAGTGGAGATGACCAGGACAGCATACAATTACATTAACCGCTAATACATTTAAAGGTTATATTCAAAGGTTGTTTTTTATTTTTATCTTATAAAAACGTTTTTACTTATTATCAGTATTAGCATAATAAAATACTGAACTACATTTTCTCTTTAATGTATTTCAGTTATCCTATTACTGAAACTGGGCAAATTTTAGTTATGTTGCAAAAGTATGTTGATCCGAAAATACGTTTTTTCTTGAAATGTGTCTACTCACATATTGATTATTTAGTAAAAATAATCTTACACATAATACTGGCAGAGGTTTTAGCCTCTGTGGCCCAATAAACACCACCACATAACTCTTTCCAAACAGTGAGCCAACCACATGGGCTTTCAAACTTGTGAGATTATAGCTGTGAATATAAGTGTGAAACATTTTTTGAGCCTTTTATATACACAAACTTTGTGGTTTCCAAAATGTTTACATTTTGTTTCATATAAAATGTTCTCTTGCTCCATAGTTTGACATTGGCTGTAGAAATCTAGTCTAGGCTGCAACAGTTTAATACGACTGCTTGAGTCACTTTCCTGTGAACGCCTTCCTTCCTCTTACCAGAGCAACCGCCTAATAAAGAGCCACTGTAGTTTAGGGGGAAAATAAAAATTTTAACAAACAGACAACAATAACAGCTGTGCATGCAGTGACAAAACAATATTTTTAGAGAAACTCTTATTTTTTTAAGCTGGATATAGCTGCACTAGAGTTTGCTTATAATTAAAATCTTTCATTGATTGGCTGTTGCATATAAAATACACCACAGCTAAATTCTCTTCACTTATGGTGAGGTAAAATCATAAAACTATCTCAGGCACTGCCATGGTATTTTTGCCCATAGAAGTCATACAATATCTGCTTCTCAGACCTGCAATATTTAGTGAACAACAGCCTTATTAAATTGCGATTCAGCAAATTGAATAGGGCCCTATTTAAGCACATAGCATATTTTTTTACAGAAGTTTTTAGTTATTGAACCTCTATCCAAAAGCAAGGTCTTCACTAACTAAAAACTTTAAACAAATATGCTATGTGCTTAAATAGAACCCTATTCAATTTTCCGAATTGCAATTTAATAAGGCTGCTAGTGTTTAAGTCTGATGTATGCTAGAGTTGCATTCTACATTTTTACCAGTAATAAATTTCCCCAAATGCATTATTCATCTGCATTTTTCTGTGCATTTATATGTGCAAGCAAGCAAATAAATTATACTGATTTTGGCTGAAACTTCATAAAGTCCATATAATAGGTTACTAGTCATTACTGACAATAGAAGTAAACCCTTAGATACACTAAGCTTTGCCAGGGCTGCAAAGCAGATAGCTGAAAGTTGCGGTGTCTATTTCTGAAGGCAGATATTGACACCAAACTCACAGTAAAGCCCTTTGCAGCACATGCAAAACTAACAAATATTATTTTGAAGAGCTTTTATATATTGAAAAGTTGACATTAGTAAATACAATAAATATAAAAAAAATGTTTAGTTTATTGCTTCAAAAATCTCTGTGAGTTAAGAAGTCACAAGATTATGCACCATAATAAAGGAGATTGAAAATGTGATAAAATAGTTTTTCTCCTGGGAAATTACCACTATATGGATTTGGAATTGAAATTTTAGAGCACATTTACCTTACCTTAATCTGCAGCATGCATAATGAGCTGCAGGTAGCATTACGTAGAACAGCTGTCTAGAAGTACAGTATTTTCTGAGTTAATTATATTGCACCATTAAATCAATTGGTAATTATATAAATCAGATGGCGCAGAGGCTAGAGCAACTGGCTTTGCAATTGAAGTTGTGAATCCAAACCCCATCACTTCAATTTTTTTCTTTCCTTTTTTAACCAGTATATTTTCTAAACGTTAAAGAGATAGTATAAGATAAATATGGATTTTGTAATGTTTTTTTTTTTAAATAGTTATTTGAACTAAATAAAAATGAATAATGTAAAAAAGGTGAGGACTCATATTCACAACTCGCAAGAAGTTAGAATAAAATTCAATAAAGCTAAAATACAATTAATGTGTCACCCTCAGACTAAACATCATTATCTATGCTGTTTGTTGCTGGAGGTCTTTGTGGACTAAACAATGAATAACTAAAACAAAACTACTAAGTAAATTTGTGATCATTTAAAAAAAAAAAAAAACTGTTTCAAGTGATTTTCTTGCCTCTGCCTGTTACTGCACAGCAGTTTTGGTGACTTTTGACGATTTTCACTTATACTAGCACTTATAGTTAAAGGTATATGGAAGTTTCCCTGTTTTTACCTTTTTCTAATCATACATACTCAATCAATACATACTCCTTATATCAGAAACACAAATTACATTGATTCATTCTATACGCATACAGATTTATTTTCTTTAAAACAATTGGTTTCCACACCCCCAGAGGTGCCTACAAATACATCTGGTACCTACCAATAGAAACACTGCATTTGGATACATTTTGTAGCCCTATATTAACCTTCAAGCCAACAGCAGCACAATGTAGAAATCCACATAACAATGCCTGAGCTTCTCATTGCTTCCTTGTGGATCTTAAAAAAAGACTACACACCCCATTATAATTTGCTGCACAAACTGACTCCCCAGACATTGAAACAAAGTTAAAGTTGCCTGTGAATGGCCAAAACAAATTATTCATTTTATGCTAATTTAGTTAAGGTTTCCAAGGAGCATTCCTTCTCGAAATTAAGTGGCAGAAAACTGAAGAAAGTTGAAAATATCAGGATAAGTTTATTAATGTTTATTTTGGGATTTTTTCCATGCAATTTTTTTTTCATACACTACTGATTCTCCTCTATCAGAAATCAGTAGTGAAAACAGACATACCAAAAGATGATATTTAAATTACTATAACTATTTAAAATAATAACCCACGTCACTTTGATGGAAGAAAATGGCTAATGGATTACGAGAGTACTGTACATAAATCCTAAATTTTATTTGTGGATATAAGAGAAAATAATTTACTAAAAACTATAAAATATGGATAATAGGCCCAAACAGCATTAATATTTTTATTTCTTCTAAAAAAATAAAACAAATGTGGCTGCGAACAACTATAATATGAGAAATAATAAGCTATATGGGAAGTGATATCTGTTAGTGATCACATCGGCAGTGTGTGTTTCCATTGATACTGAAAAACAATATGATTATACTGAAACAATAATGATTGTTTCAATAACCTCCTGTATGGTATACAGTAATATGAACCTATATTAAATGCATTATTATATACCTAAAAAAATGTCCTTAACTTAGATAAGAAAAGGATTGAAGAAAATGTACTCTAAACTCAGGGAATAACCCCATTGATAGTTATCCCTCCAAATAGTGGTGGAGACATGTGCCATCTGCGCTTTGTTCTCAGACTAAGTGAAATATTATCAAGCGGCATAAAAATAGCGTCACTAGTACTGGAAAAAAAATTGCAATTTTAAAGAATTACGATTAAAAACATGCAACAAGTTTTTAGAATGCAAAAAAAAAATACAGCAAATCAACTTTCTGAGGTGATAGAAGATTTTGCATACACAAGTCTGTCTGAACAATGGAAAAGTGGCTCTTATACCTGTCCTCAACAAGATTAAAGGGAAGTTCATTAGTTAACAAGGGCACATCCATCTGTAATAGATATCAGCAAGAAAGAAAGGAAAATTGATCCACAGAGTAACTGTAATAAGAATAAAGGTTTTGTTTATTTATTTATATTTTTATTTAGCTTTCCAAATATATTTCACCCACTATCATGTTTAGTAATTAAAAAAATTAAATAAAATAGAAAAAAAAATTGACTACAGTGGTCCTTTAAGACTTGCTACTACGATTGGACATCAAACAATTGGCTACTGGCGTCTGTTATGGAAAGCTAGAAGTGAACATAAGAAGAACATGGAGGTCATGGATAATGGATGGTTTGGACACCATATGCTTTAAGTTTAAGATTGTTAGAAGATCTTCACTTGAAAATAAGGCTTGATCGGATAAAACAGGAGAAAGGTCTCTCTCACCGTAGGGAAAGCTCAAACCACAATGAATCTATCGGAAAGATGAATGCAGAAAACCTTTGCATAGACAACTGACAAACTTGAAACAGCCCTCAAAAAACATATGTGACAAAAAAAAAGAAGAAGACCAGATAATATTCTATGAAATTCAAAGATGGAAGGTGAATAGGAAATATGAGGAAGTACTGCTCAGGTGTACAGTACACAAAGAGGTAATTAATGCAAGACTTGGTTTCTCAATTAAAGGCAAAATAGTAAAAGTTTTTATTTTATTTTATAAACATTTTATTTATTGTGTCTCAAAGACATGTATAGTTTTAAATCTACCAATAAGTGCAATAGACTGAAATTTCAACCACAGTGTACAGTTAAACTACTAAAATAATTGGGGCTATTATGACATTAAAATATAATAAATTATCTGACACTTTTCAAATTGATTCCCCCCGTGTAGTTTGTTGGATCCAGTAATATATGTGGAAATTTACAAATCTCACGGTAGGGCAGTCTTTTCTGTCCCATCTTTCAATCTGCCCAATTTACCCATTATATGTTGGTTGGCTACATATTGAGGGGAATTTAATTTACAAAGCAGCTCAAATGGCTGAGATGAAGTGAGTGATGTCAGTTTTTCCCCACAGGAAATAGTTCATAGTAAACATAGGGATGTATATCTCAGCCACTTGAGATGCTTAGTAATATCCGATATGTTTATCATGGCCCTTTGTAATTTTTTTCTGACTTTTTTCTTCTACACTCTCTATTTTGCTTTTTCACTCTATTCACTTTATTCTCTCTCATCCCCCCTTTCCTTTTCCCTTTTAATTTTTCTCTTTTAAATTTAGCTTTTTTTGCCTATTATAGAGTTACATAATAAAAAATACCATATAGAAGAAATGACTACATTGCTCCTTTTACTTTTTGTCCCCATTTGAGGCATGACCACCCCCACTCCTGATGTTTGCATTGGACACAAGCCCTGTGTTCCCCTCAGGCACCTCCTGTCATTAACCTCTTTAGGTTGAGGGACATACCTTTAGTATGCTTCCATGGCGTGCCAAGAAAGCTCCTGTATTCTCTCAAACTCAATACAGTGCACTTCATTTCCCCCAATACCATCTGGAGGTGGGTCCTACCAGGTGGAGAGAACTATATTTCTCTTTGCTTCCACAAACCACCAGGGATCTGGAGAGTGCTCCATGGTGTTCTGAGCACGAGAGAGTACCTGGCTAATTTCATGGACTTTCCAGCCACTTGTCCATTTTGTGGCAAGGGAGAGTCCATGTACCATGTTTACTTTAATTGCGCCAGACTGCAGTCCCTCTTGTTGCTCTTGAGGGCCTCCTCCTGCAGTTTTGCTTGCATTTCTCCCCTCGCATTTTTCTTTTTTGATGCCCAGTGTGTGAGGGTAATAGGGCCAGGGACCTCCTTGTTAACCTTTTCCTGGCATTAGCCAACCTGGCTATTTATAAGTCCAGGAAGCAAGGTCATATTCTGGGCACTGAACACTCCCGTATCTGAGTACTGAGTGGCTTTGGGAGGATGTTTTAGTTTGCCTCCCAATGGGCTGTAGATGGAGTACTTTTCTTGCTCAATAGTTTGATCTGGTTTCATGTATATAGGTAGGATTTAATATTATATGATAATTAAAATTAAATGCATTTCATGTAAATGCATTTTATAACAGTTTTGAATCACATGTGCTTATCAATTTTCGTGTCTACATAATATTTTTCTAAAGTGAGAAGAATTGCTTAAAAAGAACCGTCATTCCCCCATTATCTCAAATGTGCTGCTTCATAGTCCTTATTGTTGATGGTAGAATTAAAAAAATATGATTTTATATGATTCTTCTTGATGCTGATTAGGGCCCCTCGAGCGATATAGAGGTACAAACCACAACCTATTTTTTTCTATTTAAGTTTAGAGTAGTGAGTGGAAAGATTAAACTGGGGAATAGGAATAAAATCTAATTTTATTTACTTTCTTATTTGATGTTTGCTCTTATTTCGACTTACTCTTCCTTTTGTTTGTTCCATCCTATTTACTACTTTTGTCCTACACATTTTATATTATACCCCCGCTCATTTTGGTTGAAGTTAAGTTGTATATTATCCCTTAAAACACTTTAATAGAAAAATAAATAAATAAATAAAAATAGAAGAGATACACTGTATAGTATTACAAAATATATGAATATTTTTGGCTGAAATACATTGATACAGAGAATTTTTCATGCTTTCTTTTTATCTTAATATACATTTTGTATACTTATTGTTGCAATAAACCGTGTTACTTATTTACTCCTTATAAAACTTGAACGTTTAAATCAAACACAGGAATATCACATATCTGTTGATGAAATATAACACAGGGAACTTTATCGCACTGTGCCAAAATGATCTGATCCACCCTCATAAAGAGATTGAACTGCGTTGTTAATGAGAAATCATTGCATGTAATTATTGATAAAACTCTTGAGGCATTCATTGTTTTTTGGTGCAGTTATCCGCCCCAAAAGAGACTAGTCATGCTTATCAGTAATGAAATGGAATGATCTCTCAAAACTTCAGTGCTAGATTACTATGGGAAAATACTATTTTTTTAACATTCAATTAATAGTACTTGTTATTATGTATAGTTTTAAATTTTTACCATATTTGAAAGCTCCACTGTGTCACTTTAATTCACACACTGTAAAGCACGGGAGTAACGCTGCTAATAGTGCATAATGTTTCAAAAATAAGTTTCCATCCATGGCCATCTGAAACGGAAGTTTTAAGCAATTCTACACTGTCATTAGTCGATTTTATTTCACAGTGAAATTTGTATAGATTAAAGAGCTATAGAAGATGAAAACCTTTCATTTTCATCTGTGAACGTAAAATGTAGTTTCTGCATTTCTACTCTGCATTAGCAACTCCCACTTCATATGTGGTTTTCTGCGGCCGCAACACAAACTGTTTTTTTAACTTCCTTTTTTTTCAGTTTTGCTAACATTTACCTACAAAAGGCTTACTAGGAAGAATACACATCGTATCAATGACGCAAAATACGAGGCTATGGTTTCCTATTAGTATACACACATTTCTACATTATGGGAAGTCGCAAATGGCTGCTATATCCTATATAGAAAAAGGTAACTATACATTATTTAGACATTAAAATGAATATTTACCCATTTAGTTAGCTAATCTAGAAGGAGATTTCACTTTGGCTGTGATGTGCATCACTGTATCCAATGCAATTAAGGAATGTAAGCCTAAGGCTGTCCAGAGGATTAATTAAGCCAAACATTTAGGCAGATATGATTTGCAGAGTAGATGAACCTTTCTGATTCTTATCCACTGTCAAATCTTTGTTTCTATGTAATATGCTCTATTTCCTATGGGGGAAATTTCCATCACAGCCCTTCACACCCTATCACACCCTTTGTGAAATATTTGTTGTGTGGCAAGCAGGGCATTAAAAAGGCACTAAAAAATACATACTATAATAAGCATAGATTATTTAAATAATAATATGAATTTTATTTCCATATCATTTATTTGTACTTAGAATTTCCCAAATTACTGCAAAATTATTTATATATGATTTTCAAAACAAAATTTACAAATAAAGAAACATTAAGGGGAATTATCATAAGATGAGTTATATTTATTATGTATTATATATATATGCCTTATTACTATGCACTTCTGGATTTTTAATTCAAGTAAATAAAGGAAAAGTGAATTAAATGCCAGAAATCTATACTGAATATCAATCTATTTTTAATTTATAAATATATTATTATTATTCCAATAAATAAATCAGATATTTGTCATAAAAAGTGTTTATATTTTACACATAATATAAAATCCCAGAAACAAACAATCATAAAGATGCAGTTGTTCCTTTAGCCAACTTACCTTCTTAACAAGGTAGCCTTCTCTTATTTTCTGTGGTTCTCTTTCCATGTCCAGCACGTTCTCAGGATATGTGAGGAAAGAAGTTTTACTGATAATATGACAGTTGAATATTTGGTCATCCTTTATATCTGCTACTCGACAGCTTTCACAAGACCTCAGTTGACCAATCACATTGAACTCTGGTTATTTCCTTATTTTGAGGTGACATTGGGGAAAGCCCAAGCAGAAGCAAACATTGTGATATAGATTTAGTATAAAGAATTCACATGGGCAGCACATGTGCATCACCGAATCGTATATAGAAAGGCAGAAGCAATATAACGCAACCATCAAAACCGTAATATACACAGGTGTTCTTGCACTGGATTTATATTAAGAACACACATAGGAAATTAAACAATGATTTTTTAAAGTCCAAAGACATATAACTTTCTAGAAGAGAAATAAAATAACCTCTATTCACTAAATAGAGACCAGTGGCTGTTAACTGCTTCACTGAAAATAGTCACCTAAGCCTTTAATGAAGTAGTTAATACCTGTTCTGAAGTTTAGGCAATCTATTGGTATACATTATGACTTTTATATTTATACTAGCGAATTGCCCGTCAAAAAATGACGGCAATGAAATTGTAAGGTAGCTAATGCTGTTTAGTGTGTAATAATGAAATATATAATACATTAATAAATGAATATACTTTACCTATTTTAAAGCATTGTGTGGAAGAGCTGTGAATGTGTTTTGATGTTGCTGCAGCATTAGTGGTGTGGATCTGCTGTGTAAGCGTGCTGAATGTGTGCAGTGTAACACTGTGCGTGCGCGAGACCAAACCGTTAGCGTAGTCGTGTACTTCCGCATTGGCGCGAAATGGCGAGTAATGTGTGTTATACGTTTGTATCGGAATATCCGTAGTTGTTTTGTGGTGTTTTGCGAGTTTCTTGTGGTGTTTTGCGAGTTTAGAGTGCTGTAGCCTCGTTTTCGTTTTGTTCGGCGGCCATTTTTTCTCTCGCTTCTTTTTTTTTTTAGTGTTTAAACTGTTTTATTTGAAGTAAAATCGAGGTGTAAGTTGTATTTTTGAGGTGCTGGGTGCTCCCTCTTGGTGTAGGTAAGTTTTTTATGTATGTGGTGTGTGTATGTATTGTGTTTGACATTTTGTAATGTTCGCGAGTTGCGTCCGAGTGTTGCGAGTCCGTAATGTGTGTGAACGTGTGTCGTATGGAGTTTGCGAGTGTCGTAATGTGTGTGTCGTACTGTTTGGGTTGCGACGTGAAGTTTGCGAGGGTCGCAGTTGCTGGCAAGGAGCGCCTTCGGCGCTCCATGCCAGCAACTGCGGCCCTCGCTTTGCGAGGTCCTCAGGTGCTGGCATGGAGCGCCTACGGCGCTCCATGCCAGCAACTGAGGCCCTCGCTTCGCTACAAAGAATAAAAGGATTTCCATGTCCCTATAATTTATTAATGAACCATTCATTGCCACACCTTGCCAGCCTTTGATAAAGCCGCTTGTGTAGTGATGAAACGGATATATCTTAATTAATTGCTGAACTCTTCCACTATACAGGGTTTGTACAATAGCTTGTATGGACATAGTTTGTGGGAACATATTTTAGCCTTTTATATAATAGCAGTTCCTTCTCATTTTGAGAGTATATTTATTGTTGCTACCATGTATTTATCTCAGTGCTGCTTTGTCATTAGTAGGTTGATTGTTATATTGATCTGTATCCCTACCAATCTTGAGCATTTTATTTGCACACTTTAGCTTACTTTAGCCATTAAAGGCCTAATATCATTATATAGTTGCTATACATTATTAAGCAATAGGCGGAGTTGAGATTTACTGAAATGTATCTATACACCTATAAATATGTAGGATTTCACTTAAGTATTGCGTTTAATGGTATTTCAGAGACTCTAGCTAATTTTGGGGGCTCTAATACTGTTAAGCCTTCCAGATAGGAGGTATCCCTTCGGGGATAATAGATTCAACTTACATTTTTGACAGACCTTTCTGTCAATATTTTAGTTTATAGACCAGTGATACCATTTTATATTTCTGAGGTGTTTAACATTAACTATATATTCCAATTTATTCTTCTTATAGTCATATGTATTTAGTGTCAAGCACTTGGAACAATTTCTAGGCATTATTTGTTATAGCTTTATTAAAAATAAATAATAAAATCATTTTGATATCCTTTATTTTTTATCTTGGGAAGGTTTTCCTATTTTGTTACCAATAGGTAAGTGTCAAGCACAAAAAGCTTACATAGTAGATATTTTCAATTTATGCTGTTAATGTTCATAGTTGGTCAGTTACTTTCCAATTTTCATAACATTCACTTACCTAATATCCTTAAAATCTCATTTTTAGGGTAGTTTACTTTCTTTTCTTTCAGCAGGAGTTTCAAATCAATGGATTCATCATTGCTCGCCTCAAGGGGAGATCTCAGTGCACCCAGTCATTCTCAAATAACACCAAAGGTCACTGGTGCTTTTAAGTTTCTCATAAATCTGTGTTTCTCAAACTATTTCAGTCACACAACTGTATTTGGCTCCAAAAGTATTAACAAAATCCCTGGACTCCAAAATGGATCACTTGAAACCCCACACCACTCCCCTCCTGACTCCCCAGGCACTAAGCCTCTAGAAAACAATGACAGCCACATTTCAATACTACCACACAGATGTCCACAGAGTGTGGCCTTTTGGAGTCATTTTCTTGCTGGAACTCTTCTCATACTCAGATTTCAACAAACTTAGTTTGGAAAACACTGGATGTACACTGATATCTTCTCTAATTCCTTCTGACAGTCTAAAATTGAAAATGCTACTCAAGCATGGTATGGGAGCTCAGATCCATTTTCTGGCATAATCAGAAAGTGAATTGTGGTTGCTTATTTAATAGGAGCTTCTGCCCTTTACGAAAGCACTAAAACCTTTCTATTAGAGCAATATTGTAAGAGCTGTCTCACTCTGCTCACACATTCATGACCTACCCTAACATGTCTTGGCATCTTAATATTCTATCTCATTAGTCTCTACCAAGAATGTCTTAAAGAAACACAGAAAATATCCCAAATATAGCAAAATATTGTGCTAAAGTAACATAGCAAGGTCAAATGTAAACTTTTACAACTGCTTGTCATTAAAAAAGGTACTTTGTCTACATTTCATAAACAGTTCTGTTGAGCATAAGCAATGGGCAGGTTTAGGTCTAGATCTATGAGGCCCAAATAGAATAAATTTGCCCTCCCCTCCTTCCTCCCTATCACCACTCCATATTTTTTTCCAGTACAAGAGGGCCTCACAAGGTGCTGAGTAAGACTTCTTCCTGTTTGCAGGGATCTACAGAGTTGAGCGGTGATGTTCTTAACATCAGCACCTTGTGGCTGTCATAGCCTGCAGGAAGGAAGAACCCCCCGCTGGGAACCTCATGGGCCCCTCCTTTCCTGGTAATGAATTCAATGCATTGTATTTTGGGGAAGAGAGGGATGGAGAAAAGAGAGTGGGAGGGAGAATATAGAGGATTAGGATAAAGAAAGTAGAGGTGTATGTAAAATAGAAACTTGAGGGAGGAGAAAAAGAAAAGAGGTAAAACATGGGTTAGTAAGGATAAGAGAGGCAGTGAGCAGGAGAGATAGAAAGGAGAATGAGGAGGGAGAAGAAGGGGAAGGTGTGGAGAATAAGAGAGGGGAGAAGAGGAAGGATAGGAATAGAGAGGAGAGAAGAGGAAGTCAAAGAGAGAGGTTGGCCGCAAATAGTGAAGGAGAAGAAATATAAATAATGTATAAATAAATAAATATATATATATATATATATATATATATATATATATATATAAATAAAATGTATGTGTAGATCTGTAGACCTGTGTGTGTGTGCATAAAAATATATACAGGGGTGGACAAACATATCTAACAATTTATAGTCAGGATGATTTTACAGGCTTTTACAGATTTTTACAGATGTTACTTTGTAAAAATATTTAGGAACCAGAAGTGCTAATTGTAGGAGTCATATACACTAAATGGGAAAAAATTAACAAATTGAGTAGTGGGGGCATTCTCTTAGGCATGCCTCGGGCAGCAGTAAACTTAAATACAGCACTGGCATGTGCCTTATTTTTTAATATTTGCTAGGCACTCTTAACCAATCATTTCAGCTTTTAATGCAATAGTTAGCACACATAACCAGGATAGATAGGTAGATAGATAGATAGATGCCCTGCAAAAGTATTCACCCCCCTTGACTTTTTACCTATTTCATTACATTACAGCCTTAAAGCGAGGGCACTGTGCCAGGTTCTCAGTTGCTGGCATGGAGCGCAAAAGGCGCTCCTTGCCAGCAACTGAGGACCCTCGCGAAGCGAGGGCCTCAGTTGCTGGCTTGGAGCGCCGCAGGCGCTCCATGCCAGCACCTGAGGACCTCGCAAAGCGAGGTCTTCAGTTGCAGCAACTGCGACCCTTGCAAAAAAAAGTTTACGTCGCAACACATTACGACACTCGCAAACAACATACGACACACGTTCACACACATTACGACACTCGCAAACAACATACGACACACGTTCACACACATTACGGCCTCGCAACACTCGGACGCAACTCGCGAACATTACAAAATTACAAACACAATACATACACACAGCACATACATAAAAACCTTACCTACACAAACAGGAAGCACCCAGGACCTCAAAAATGCAACTTACAACTTAATTGCACTCAAAATAAAAGAGTTTAGACAATAAATAGTTTGTTAAGCGACACAAAAAATGGCCGACGAATAAAACGAAAACGAGGCTACACACGCAAACACCATACGAGACACGTTACCACACATTACGACTTCGCAAACATCGGACGCAACACGCCGACATACAAACATTTAAAACTTAACAAAGACACACAACAAACACATAAAAAGCTTACCTACAGCAAGAGGAACCAGCCAGCACCTCAAAAAAACAAGTTACACCTACATTTAAATCAAAATAAAACACTTTAGACACTAATACCATCGCTAAGCGAGAGAAAAAATGGCCGACGAACAAAACGAAAACGAGGCTTCAGACGTAACTATACTACACTTACTCGCAATAATGAAACACATACTATGCGGAACGTATCACAATCATATTAAACACCATTTTGAACAGTAATACGCAGAAAATGGCGGATGGAACGCAAATTGTAAGCTGGAACGCAAATAGCGCATGCGTATTGCGTTCTAACGGTCTCACTTTCCAGAACTTTCTACAAGTTTATAAATACTGCCTATTTCAAACAAAAAAATAAATTTCTCCTCAGGTGATCAACGGAGTGACTTCTGAGATAACTGCTGCTTTTACTTGAGAAGACAATTCTTTACTAATTTACTACTTTGCATTGTGCAAATTACAACTGAGAGGTAAGCTATAATATATTACATTTTATTATCAGGACAGGTCAAACAAATAAAAAAATAAACTAGGATTTATGTAGTCATCATGTATGGCACATTTATGTGTATAGGCTCACAAAAAAAATACGGTTCATTTAACAAAACAACAAAAAAACATAATTAAATATTAAACAGAGGTTTATGTATAGTGACATCTGACACGCACATATATGTCTATAATGTATAGTGACATCTGACACGCACATATATGTCTATAATGTATAGTGACATGTGACACGCACATATATGTCTATAATGTATAGTGACATCTGACACGCACATTTCTGTGTATTGCCCCTTCATAGTGACATGTGACACGGACATATATGTGTATAATGTATAGTGACATGTAAAATAAACTAGGATTTATGTAGTCATCATGTATGGCACATTTATGTGTATAGGCTCACAAAAAAAATACGGTTCATTTAACAAAACAACAAAAAAACATAATTCAATATTAAACAGAGGTTTATGTATAGTGACATCTGACACGCACATATATGTCTATAATGTATACTGACATGTGACACGCACATATATGTCTATAATGTATAGTGACATCTGACACGCACATTTCTGTGTATTGCCCCTTCATAGTGACATGTGACACGGACATATATGTGTATAATGTATAGTGACATGTGACACGCACATTTCTGTGTATTGCCCCTTCATAGTGACATGTGACACGGACATATATGTGTATAATGTATAGTGACATGTGACACGCACATTTATGTGTATTGCCAATGCAACAAAATTAGCTTACAACAAAATCAGTAAACAACTACATTTAAATGACATTATATGTCATGTATACTGATATGTCACACGCACATATATGTATATCATCTATAGTTACATCTCACACACAGACATTTATGTGTGTTGGAAAAAAAAATATAAGGTTAATTTAACCATTTAAATTTGACTCATGTATACTGATATGTCACACGTACACAAAATAATTACATTAAACTATGGAATGTGCTTCATGTATGTGACATATGTGTGTAGCCCCCAACAAAAAATAAGGTTACTTGAAAAAAATTACACAACTATATTTAAATTACATTCCTTTACTGCAATTCAATAGATCATATAAAGCTGAATCGTTTTATTTCTTTGAATATTCAAACAGACTCTGCATCAACAGCGTCTCTCAACAATTTGCACCGTGCACTGTGAAGCACAATCCCTTTTAAAGAACACCAACAAAGAAGAAGAGGTAAGATACAACAAGACATTACATGCTCAAAAGGCCATGCTTTGCTAGATGAAAAATTATAAATATACAAATAACTATTTCACTTTCTTTTTCAAACAGACACTACAAGAAGACCGGCGGATTAAGATTGGCAGGAGGGGACCGTCTGTCATTACAAACTTCAATCAAGGTAAAGTATTAAGTATAAACAAGAAATAACCATGAGCCTTATTCAATTGCGACTTCCTCAATTGAATAGGGCTCTATATAAGCACATAACATATTTTTGATACAGAACTTTTTAGTTACTGAATTTCTAACCACAATCAAGGTTTTCAATAACTACAAAATTTGCTCAATAAATATGTTATGTGATTATATAGAGCCCTCTTCAATTGGCAAAATTGCAATTCAATGAGGACCTATATATCTTTAATGGCCAAGGGCCTCACTCAAATGTGATTTGCCCATTTCAATAGGGCTCTATATAAGCACAGAGCATATTTTTGAAAGGAAATTTTTCTTTTGTGAAGACGTTGCTTTTGGATACAAGTTCACTAAATACAAAATTCCGTAAAAAAATATGCTCTGTGCTGATATTGAGCTCTATTCCATTGGACAAAACACAATTGAATGAGGAGCTCACAATATAACAAATGCAGTAACCAAAGGCCCTCATTCAATTGCTATTTTGGACAATTAAATATGGCTATAAATAAGCACTTTTAGGCCCTTATTCTATTTTAACAAATATATGTGATGTGCTTATTTACAACCCTATTCAAATTTCTACATTGCAATTCAATTACGGCCTTAGGCCCTCATTCAATTGCAATTTTGCCAATTGAATAAGGCTCTAAATAAGCACATAACATATTTTTTTTAAAGATGTTTTTTGTTAGTAAACATCTATGCAAAAGCAAGGTCTTCACTAACTAAAAACTTCTTTAAAAAAAATATGCTATGTGCTTATTTAGAGCGCTATTCAATTGGCAAAATCGCAATTGAATGAGGGCCTTAGAGTACTATTACATTGTAAAAAATGCAATTGAATGAGGGCCAAACTATGCAACATATGGTACACACAAAGGCCCTCATTCAATTGCAATTTGCCCAATTGAATAGGGCTCTAAATAACAACATAACAATTTCTTTAAAATAAGTTTTTAGTTACTAAAAAAATATAAAAAATAAAGTTTTTCAATGACTAAAAACTTATTTTAAAAAATATGCTATGTGCTTATTTAGGGCACAATTCAATTAGCCAAATCGCAATTGAATGAGACACAAACTGCTACACACAAAACAGATTTTATTATTCAATGTTTAACAACCTATAAGCATGACAAAGAAGCAAAAATAAAAATAACAAAAGTGTTGTGCACCTAATAGCATTGTACAAAAAATCACACAAACTCATAGCAAACTACATTAACATTCTTCTTTAATGTTTAACAACCTATAACCTGTACAATCAAGAAGAAATAAGTTTTGCACAAGTGCTGCGCACCAAACAGGATTGTCAAAAACTAACACAAACACATAGCAAACTACATTAATTATATTATTTCATGTTTCACTAACTATAACCATCCCAATAAAGGTTAAATAACTATACCACAAGTGGTGTGCACAAAACAGGATTGTACAAAAAATTACATAAACACATCTTATTTAATATATCACAACCCACAAGCCTTACTAAGAACCTTCAATAACAATAACAAAAGTTGTCGGATTGTACAGAAAGTAAAAAAAAACAAAGATAGAAAAAAATAACCATAACTCATACAATACAGTCAAATTAATACATTTTTAAATTATTTAAAAGACATTTCACTCAAAAAACATTTTCTATTTTATATTACAACAGATACTGCGTGAAGACAATCGGACGAGGACTTTTTCCACAGGTCCGGACCATCGGACGAGGACTCGGACCAGACCAGCAGACGAGGAATTTCAACACAGGACCAGACCAGCAGACGAGGAATTTCAACACAGGACCAGACCATCGGACGAGGACTTTCACCAACGGACCACAACATCGGACGAGGGATATCGCCACAGGACAACAACATCGGACGAGGGCTATCGCCACAGGACCACACCATCGGACGAGGACTTCCAACAGAGGACCACACCACTGGACAACGATTTTGAACCGAGGACCAACAAACATTCGGATTTAAATCACACTTCAACCAAGGTAAAGTATAATAAGTACTAAAGTATAAAACTAAAGAAACTGCTTTCAGTTGCATCCGTGTCAACAGAAAAATAAAATAATTAATTTACTATCTCCCTTATTTTATTTAAATTGCTACTATGCAATACAAAGCTCAATAACCACATCACTATTTTTTTTAGCAAAGAAGTTTTGCAGTGGTAAATATCTATCCACAAACAATGTTTTTAATAAATAAAACCATTATTTTACAAAAATATGTTACATGCTTATTTACAGCAGTATTCCATTGGCCAAATTCTTAGCCAGTGAGGACAGGAATTATAAATTTAACTAAATATAAATGATACATTAATGATTTGCCTTTTATTTCACCAATTGTGCACAAGAATCTTTAACAGGAATTACAAATTTAAATATACACAATTACATTTATTTTTTTTCCTTTACAGATTAATATGGCTGATAACGAGACCAAAGAAGAGAAGAAAAGACGTCAAACTAGAGAAAGACAAGAGAGATGGGCCGCCCAGCAGACACCGGAGGAGAAAGAAATTCGACGAGAAAAAGAACGCAAAAGACTTGCAAATAAAAGAATATCAGCTGCAAAAATGAAAGATACAACCAAAAAAAATAAAAAAATAATAAAGCATTTACAAACTGTTCCTAAAACATCAGATGACATTTTACAAGATACCAGTCAAGACAGACCAAAAAAAGCAACTACAAAAACAAAGCATTTACAAACTCTTACTAAAAACTTACAGGACATTTCAACCAAACAAGTCCAACATATACCAAGAAAATGTACGAAAAAAACTAAACATTTAGAACCTGTTGTTGAAACATTTCATGACTTTTCATCTGATGAATATGAAAGTCAACATCCAATATGCTTTGCAAATTGTCCTTTACTGAAGTCTTTAGCAGTAGAGGTTCATAGTTGTGGGGACATGACTACTCAATGTCAATTTTGTGAGGCTTATTATTTTAAACAGGAGAGACCCCGAGATGGACAATTTATTAGTTGTTGTCAAAAAGGAAAGTTCAAACTTCCACAAAGGAAACAATTTCCAACCTATTTACTAAATATTATGACTGAACCTACTTTTCCAAATTACAAAAATTTTAAGACAAACATAAGATCCTACAATAGTGCCATATCATTTGCATCTATGGGGGCAACATTGGCTGCTAATGTACCAGGACATGGTCCTTACTGTTTTAAAGTCCAAGGACAAATTTATCATCGGACTTCACATTTACATCCAGAGGAAGGAGAGCAAAGAAAATTTGCTCAACTATATGTCCTAGATACAATGGAAGCTGTTGACCAACGTATGCAGATGGAAGAAAATAAAAAATGCTTACCCAGTGTTTTTATAGAGCTAAATAACATTATGGACAACAATCCCTACAGTAAAGCTTACAAAAAATTGGCAGAAGTAGAAAATGAACAACTACTTCATGCACAAAGACATCAATTACCCATGCCAAAGGTTAATATGGTGCTTAAAAGAGACAGACATACTGATAAACGTCGTTATAACTTGCCAACATCAAATGAGGTTGCAATGGTCTTTCAGAATGATGAAGGAGAACCACCATTTCAAAGAGACATTAGAGTATATCCCAGAAATGAGGACCAACCATTTATTAATATTAATATCTTAAGTCCAAATTTAGATCCAATGACATATCCCATCTTTTTCCCACACGGAGAAGCAGGTTGGCAACCAAAATTAACCCTTCCCAGTTACCCAAATGCTAAAGCCAGAATCCGAAATAATGTTTCTATGCTTGAATTTAAAGTTGCTCAAATTGCCATTAGAGATGAATTTAATCCAATTTTATGTGGTGGGAAACTAACACAACAATGGATTATTGATTCATATTTGCAAGTTGAGGCAAATAATTTAAACTTTATAAAATATCAACAAGATAAACTACGTGTAGAACAATATTGTGGACTCATGGACTATGTTGCTGACGTGGCTACAAGCAGAGACATGACAGCTGGCAAAGCCATCATTTTACCATCTTCCTTTCAAGGATCTCCTCGAAATATGAGAGAAAGATACAATGATGCTATGGCTATTGTGACAAAATTTGGAAAACCAGATTTATTTGTGACATTTACATGTAATCCACAATGGCCAGAAATTAATCAAAATCTACTTCTTGGACAAAGTGCTTCAGATCGACCAGATTTAGTAGCCAGAGTTTTTAAGATAAAATTAAATGAATTAATACGTGACTTCACTATAAATCAGTTATTTGGCAAATGTCTTGCTTATGTATATACCATTGAATTTCAAAAAAGAGGCCTTCCACATGCACATCTTCTCATAATACTTCAAGAGAAAGATAAATTAGATACTTCGGACAAAGTGGATGCAGTCATAGTTGCTGAACTACCGGATCCAGAACTATATGGTAGACTATATGAGATTGTTACTCATCGCATGATTCATGGACCCTGTGGAGACCTTAATCCACAATCACCATGTATGGAAAATAATCAATGTTCAAAAGATTTTCCAAAAGATTATAGAGACAAAACATATGAAAATTGTGAAGGATATCCACTTTATAAAAGAAGAGAAGGAGATAGTGCCATTATTCGTGGAAAAAAAGTGGACAATAGATATGTAGTACCCTACAATCCACATTTACTCATGAAGTACAACGCCCACATCAACGTAGAAGCCTGCACTTCCATCAAATCCATTAAATATGTCTACAAATATATTTACAAAGGTTACGATGCAGCTACTGTAGTCGTCAAAAGTGCAGACAACCCTGAAAGTAGTGAGTTAGTACATGATGAACTTGCATCTCATGTAGATGCTCGCTATGTTAGTGCGCCAGAAGCTATGTGGCGGCTTTTAAAATTTGAAATGCATGATAGATCACATGCAGTATATAGGTTAGCAGTACATTTGCCACAACGACATCTAGTCTATTTCCATGCTGGAAATGAAATGAATGCATTGGCCTAAAGTGAAGATCGTCACACTACACTAACTGCATGGTTTGCATTAAATTCCACTGATGCTCAAGCAACACAATACTTATATATTGAAATTCCATATCACTATGTTTTTGTGAATGGATTATGGAGAGCAAGAAAAACCAGAGGCAATAAAATAATTCCACGAATTTACACAGTCAGTCCAAGAGATGTTGAACGATTTTGCTTACGGATATTACTTTTAAATGTTCCAGGAGCACAAAGTTTTGAACAATTAAGAACTGTTAATGACATTGTATATGAATCCTTCCATTTAGCTGCAAGAAATAGAAACTTACTCGCTGATGATACAGAGTGGGAAAGATGTTTAGAAGAAGCAGCACAATGTCAAATGCCACGACAGATGAGAGAACAATTTGCTTTTATTTGTATCTTCTCAAATGCTCCAAATGCATTAGCTTTGTGGGAGACTTTTAAAAGTAATATGGCTGAAGACTTTATGCGACGATACAATGAACCCATTGCACACTTAAAAGCCTTAATGGAAATTCAAGAAGTCTTTTTAACTCATGGATTAAGTTGTGCAAGTTTTAATTTGCCTGATCCAGGTCTAATAGATGACATTAACTTTGAAGACTATGACATTCAACTACAAGCAGAAAGAACAGAAGAAAGACTTGCAACTTTAAATACACTACAATTGCAAGCATTTCATGCCATTAAAAATGCTATTGATGATGACATGGTGACAGAGCGTTATTTCTATCTTGATGGACCTGGCGGATCATGGAAAACATATTTGTACAATTTATTAATGAGTTCAGTACGAGCACAAGGACAAATAGCAATGGCGTTTGCCACTACTGGAATTGCTGCACTTTTATTAGAAGGTGGAAGAACTGTTCATAGTGGATTTAAACTGCCAGTGCCTATTTTGGAAAATTCCGTGTCAGATATTCGCATGACATCCTTACAAGCAAAGAAATTGAAGAAATGTAAATTAATTATAATAGATGAGGCCACAATGATGTCATGCTATGCCCTCCAATGTATTGACCGTTTGCTTCGTGAAGTCATGGATAATATTTTTCCATTTGGTGGAAAGGTAATTTTGTTGGGTGGCGATTTTAGACAAACATTACCTGTCGTTGTACATGGAAATCGAACAGACATTATTGAAACATGTATAAAGTCAAGTACAGTATGGAAACATTTTACCCATCTTCAACTGCAACAAAATATGAGATCAGAAGGCCAAACTGATTTCAATGATTGGCTTATTAAAATTGGAGAAGGAAGAACAGAAAAAATACTACATTTACCTGACGACACTGTAGAGATCCCACCTCATATGATTTCTCAACAAGATATTATATCGGCTATATTTGAAGGGAGCATAAATAACGAAGAATATTCTGAGCTTGCCAACCAAGTTATACTGACGTGTAAAAATAAAGATGCATTAATACTCAATAATGAAATCTTAAAAAAAATTAATGCACCACAAAGAAATTATCACAGTGCTGATTCTGTACTTGCTGATGACAATGAAAGTCAGGCAAACTTTTCAACTGAATTCATTAACTCTTTAACTCCTTCTGGAATGCCACCACATATTTTGCAGCTAAAGAAAGGTGCAATTATCATGTTACTGCGAAATATGAACCCCAAAAAAGGCCTATGCAATGGCACAAGATTAATTGTTCAACAATTAAAGGACCATTTTATAGATGCTGAAATTTTAACTGGGACCCATAAAGGAGAGAGAGTTTTCATACCAAGAATAGATTTAGCACCAAGTGAAAGTAGTCTCCCTTTTATACTTCAAAGAAGACAATTTCCCATTATTATGGCATTTGCCATGACCATTAATAAATCACAAGGTCAAACTTTCAAATCTGTGGGTATTTACTTGGAAGAACCAGTTTTTGCACATGGTCAATTGTACGTTGCGTTGTCACGGTGCAAAAATCCACAGGCTATTAAAGTTTACATTGAAAACAATGAAAGTCAAGGTGATTTATTAGAAGATGGACGTATTTTTACTAAAAACATTGTCTACTATGAAGTACTATAACTTTGCAGGATACAAACTAAAGCCATGCAAACATTTTGGAAAAACATTCAAAAATACAAAACAATTGGTTGTTTAATTCAGTCATAATTAATGGAAGTCATGTTTATGGATAATTCGCCTCACAAAATACTTGCCTTGCATTTCTATGAAAAATTATGTTAAAATGTTAAGTCACTATGTTAATGTTTCTAATGTTACAAGTTTAAAAACAATATTTTCAAGTTATTTCATTCAACATATTACAAAGTTCATGTTAAGAGCTCAAGCACCTTTTAAGTCACAATGTAAATATTCTATGTTATCTTAAGATTACTACCTACATTAATGTTTATCGCCAGTTTATGTGCTCAGTAATGAATTACTTTAATTACGTACGGTTTAAGGAGAGTTTTTACTGTATGCCTTCCTCTACATTCAATGTATATTAAACTTAACAATTATTCTGATATAAATTACATGTTAATACTGATTAATTTAAAGTTAAACTGTTTTTACATTCAAATGTTAATACTTTTAATTCAAAATTATGTTACAAAATGTATTTACTATGTTCCTGTTTATAATGTTCAAAATTAGACAAATGTTTTGCAAAAATTACAAAGTTACATAAAAAATAAAGTTCAATTTTAAAAATATATACTTTCAAGGTTATTGCTTACATATATTTTAAACTTCATGTTAAAATTCGGCACGTTTAAAAAAGTATTTTTACTTTTTACTTTTCTCTGGATTCTATGTATATTAAAGTGAACAATTCTTCAGATACAAATTTCATTTTAAAAAACCATTACATCAACGTTTTCCAAAAATACATGTTCATATCACAATACTTACAAGGGTCAAAAATATATTTAAATAACTAAACAACTTCACAAACATATACATCACATTGCCGTCATTTTTTGACGGGCAAGTCGCTAGTAAATTAATATACTTGACCTATTTGTAATTAATATATCCAGCAATCAATATCCTGAAGAGCTAACAATCTCTTTTTTCCTGCAGCATACAAGGTACATTTGTACTGTTGCTGACCTGAGGTGTAAGTGTCAGCAATGTGGCAAGTGTGCAGTATAAATAGGCTGCGTGCTCGAGGCCAAATTTTAGAATCGTAATGTTATCAGTTTCAAGTTAGTGTTGTAAAATGGCCGCGATTGTGTATGTGTTAGCGTAGCTTGTAATAGTGTATTTTGTACCTCGTACATTCCAGGGTAAAAGTCGTATGTGCCTGGTGGTGTTTTGCGTACTTAGGGGTCGCGAAGCCTCGTTTTAGGATTTTTCGGCTTCAATTTTTTGTATCATGTAGGAGATTTTCGAGTGGAGAAACTCTGCAAATTCGACTTAAATTCCCATGCAACCTCACTCCAAGATGTCCTGGCTGTCCCCCCGTGCTGTGTATGATGGTTTTTTTTTTTTTTGTATTTTTTGTGTTTTTCATGTTTTTCGATGTGCTCGGTTCGGCCACTAAGTTCGTATTTTTTGCGGGTCGTATTTTTTTTTGTTTGTAAGTGGTGGTTTCCTTTTCAAAGTGTTACGGGCTGTATTATTTGCAGGCAATTTTTTCACGGGTCCCTCACTGTGAATTGTGTATTCAAGTTTTTTGTTGATCTGTAGTCCCGCGGGTCGTAGGTATGATGCTTAAGTCGTGCAGGGTAGTAGGGATGAGCGCCTATGGTGCTCATCTCCACCAGCGCAGTGAGCGCCTTTGGCACTCCCTACCAAAGTCATGCGGGGTCGTAGGGGAACGCCTTTGGTGCTCCTAGCCTGGCCGCGGCCCTCGCTTTGTGAAAGCCGCAGTTGCAGCGGGCTCGCTTCACAAGCCCGCAGTTTTAACATTGCGTTTCCAAAGTTTTTTGCAAGCTGCTGTGAACTATATATGTGATTCTTTATCAGTATTAGTATACTACATAGAACTAAATTCTGTAAAGCAACAATATATATTTAATTTAAATAACATTTATTTTATGAGACATTTTTCAACATATCCTCTTCATTGGTTGTTGTTATTGCATGCAACAATTTCTGAAATATTTATATGTATGTATATATAGTAACATATGTATGAAGATGCACAAATGTGTTTTCCCTAAATAATAACTCATAATTAAAATGAGCCTAATTAGTAGATTCATGATGACTGCAGTTATTAATAACTTTATCTGTAGACAATGAGGCTTTCGGGGTAATCTTTTCCTGTCAGACTATAGCTGACTGTAAAGTTAGGTCAGAAATTGATATTTAACAGGAAAGCCTGAAAGTGGTAGGATAGCTGTGGTTCTCTGTATCTCTGTTTCTCAGCATTATTTTTGCCACAGTAAAGGAAAATGAAATCTTCCACAACACCAAGAACATTCTCCATACAGCATATAAAAATATAATTAGAACATAAGGGTTCAGTAGTTGAACAGAAAGAGATGATTGTAGAGTGTGCATTAAACAACAAAATGGCTTATTTTCCTTTTAAGTTATCTCTTCATATTTTTCATTTCACTAGAGCCATGCTTCTCTTTTCCAAAAAGTTTCCAAACTATTCATAGAATCCCTCTACTATATGTAGGGTCACCGTGACCAACCCAAAGACATTTGTATAGGGTACTATTGTTTGGTCATAAAGGTTCATGAGTTGACAGAGGGTGGTATTAATTTAGTATTACTGTTTACTATTAATTGTAGGATTTTATTAATGTGTTTTCACCGTATTTTGAATACAGAATATTTGATAGTATATAATAGTATCTCTTGATGCTGGCGGAAGGATAATGTATTTGTAATGGTTATTCAGTTATGTTAACTTAATCACCTGTGTTAAGTATGGTAAACTATAGTGTATGAGACTGGTAGATACTGTTTGTACTATGTTTGCACTATGTAGTTTGGCAAAAGCTTCACATGCTTCTAAAGTATGTAACACAATAACTACATTAGGTATGCAAGACTGGGATAAAAAGCATTTTAAAGAAAATCTTTAAAATCTTTAAAATATTAAATTACTCTGATGAATCCATCTCAGACTGATAGTCTGCCTGCAACTTAAGTGGGGGGACTATCCTATAGGGCCTTATTCTGCTATTCTATACTATAGTCAAGAGGTTGTTTTAACAAAAGCCAATACAGATCTTACATGCACCCACATTTCTTCTAACCTCTCCCAGTTTGTGAATGCTTTTACAAACAAAGGCAAAATGCCCATCATCATTATAGCAAAATTGAGTACAATATTAAAGTAAGGTTATGGTTGTAATTATTTATTTTAAACTGAGTATACACATTTGATTCATTATCAAAGCAAGCTCTTCAAACTATAAATATTACACTGCAGTGGTCCTTTAACTTTGTAGGAAAATGATGACCCCCCTACTAAAAGTATACACAGATCAGGAGGGCAGTTGGTTTCTACATGTTACTAACGCTTGTTTATGTCATTGATTTAAGCTGTTCTGTGTAGCAGAATGTAATATATTCATTTGGATTTCCTTGCTAGTTTCTGTGTACAAACCTACAAATTTAGGGCCTCATTAAATTCCAGCCTCGTAAATAAGAGGCTTCTACTTAAGCCCTACGTACTGCAAAGTTTCTCTAACTTACAATGCTATTAAATTAGCCCTGCTGCGAGCAACGTATGAGCTACGCAGCAGGGCCGTACGTATCTACACTGCGTAAATGTACATGAGGAGTGACAGCCTGCGAGATGATATCGCAGGCTCCCACTCCTCATCAAGTGCTGCGGGGGTCCTAAAAGGGACCTCCGCGGCAGTCCCCCACATAAGCCCTGCCGTGGGGGGTACTCCAAACCCCCCCCTAGGCACCTAAAATGAACCCCCCTTCAATGCGGGGGTCCCTGTCGGGACCCCCGAAGTGTCCTCACATGAACACCTTGCTGCAGGGGTCCATAGGAACCCCCGCAGCCCCCACACATTAACCCCTTGCAGCGGGGGTCCCCGATCGGCACCGATCAGGCCCCCGCTGCATTTAAAACTTTTAAATTCCCCGCCGCGGCTCCTTAAAGGGGCCGCGGCACACTATTACCCAATCCCGGCCGCGGCACTTAAAATTAACCCCCCTCTATGCTGGGGGTCCCCATCGGGACCCCTGAAGTGTCCCCACATAAACCCATTGCAGGGGGGGTCCCCGATCTGCATAGATCAGGCCCTCCGCTGCATTTAAAACTTTTAAATTCCCCGCCGCGGCTCCTTAAAGGGACCGCGGCACACTATTACCCAATCCCGGCCGCGGCACTTAAAATTAACCCCCCTCTATGCTGGGGGTCCCCATCGGGACCCCCGAAGTGTCCCCATATAAACCCCCTGCTGCGGGGGGCCCCGATCGGCACCGATCGTGACCCTGCTGCAATTCAATTTTAAATTTCCCGCCTCGCGGGTCCTCAAAGGACCGTAAAGGTCCTGAAAGGACTCGCACTAAAAATATTAACCCCAGGCAACTATAATTACCCCATTAACTCATGATGGTCAATCCAGACCACCATAAGGCCTAAATTAACCCATTAACTCATGGTGGTCAATACAGACCACCATAAGGCTCTAATTAACCCATTAACTCATGGTGGTCAATACAGACCACCATAAGGCCTAAATTAACCCATTAACTCATGGTGGTCAATACAGACCACCATAAGGCTCTAATTAACCCATTAACTCATGGTGGTCAATACAGACCACCATAAGGCCTAAATTAACCCATTAACTCATGGTGGTCAATACAGACCACCATAAGGCTCTAATTAACCCATTAACTCATGATGGTCAATCCAGACCACCATAAGGCCTAAATTAAGCCATTAACTCATGGTGGTCAATACAGACCACCATAAGGCTCTAATTAACCCATTAACTCATGGTGGTCAATACAGACCACCATAAGGCTCTAATTAACCCATTAACTCATGGTGGTCAATACAGACCACCATAAGGCCTAAATTAACCCATTAACTCATGGTGGTCAATACAGACCACCATAAGGCTCTAATTAACCCATTAACTCATGGTGGTCAATACAGACCACCATAAGGCTCTAATTAACCCATTAACTCATGGTGGTCAATACAGACCACCATAAGGCCTAAATTAACCCATTAACTCATGGTTGTCAATACAGACCACCATAAGGCTCTAATTAACCCATTAACTCATGGTGGTCAATACAGACCACCATAAGGCTCTATTTAACCCCATCAGTCCCATAAGGGTATATTATTACCATTATGGGCCTGTTACAACCCAACATTAACCACATAAGTGCCATGATGGTCCTCAAGGACCATCATGACACTAACTACAAACACTACACTATAACCCCCAATAAACCATTTAATCTAAACTAACCCCCCTCTACACTAATCTATTAACACTTACACTACCTACCTACACTACCTACCCCCTAATAAACCTCCCCAACACTCTAATTACAAAAAACAATAAACCTACAGCACAGAAAACAAAAAACCTACAGTACAAAAAACAAAAAAAACTACAGTACAGAAAAAATAAAAATTACAACCCCACCCCCCACTACAGAAAACAAAAAAATTACACACCTGAAAAGGAAAGACAGATAAACACAATACATTACATACATATAATACAATACATGACATTACATACATTAAATATAATATATTAAATATAATATATTACATATAATATATTACATATAATACATTACATACATTACATACAATACATGACATTACATACATTAAATATAATATATTAAATATAATATATTACATATAATATATTACATATAATACATTACATACATTACATACAATACATGACATTACATACATTACATATAATATATTAAATATAATATATTACATATAATATATTACATATAATATATTACATATAGTCCTAATCAAATACCCCCTATCTATCTAACATACAATCTATTTAATTTAAAATAAATCCTAACTATATCAAATACATCCCCCTATCTATCTAATATACAAAAAATCCTAACTACATACACAGACCCTAATTCTAAGCTAAAATCAATAAATTAAGACCACTTACCTTTAAGATGTTGCTTCAGATCACTAACCTATGGGTCAAACAAAAAATAAAAATTAGTACAAAACATTAACATCAAATAAATAAACATTCTATACATTCTAAATATTCAACTCACCTTTACAGCATGTCCAGTCACTGTTTAGCTCTTCCGGCGCGGCCCTGTTAAAAAAAAAAACACAATACATGAATACAATATATAAACAATAAATAAAATACACAAATAAACATCTAAATATACATTTAACTTACCTCCCCGCGATGTCCCCGGCCTTCTCTCCTTCAGCCCCGGCTGGGCCGCGGAACCATCCGCGCTCTAAAAAAAAAAAAAAAAAAAAACAACGGAGGTCTGCACTGGCAGACCTCCCCGACGCTACTGAACCTCCCGGAGTCGTTTCCGGGAGGAAATTGGCATTGTCGGCTTGTGATTGGCTGAAAAAGCTGTCAGCCAATCAAAAGTCGTCAATGTAGGAGCCAATCAGGATGCGCAGATGTCTTCTACCAATCACTCCGTGGGGGTGCATCCCATAGTGATTGGCTGAAGGCATCTGAGCGTTGTGATTGGTTCCCAGAAAGATAGACAAGTGTTTAAGCCAATCAGGGTGGGATATTGGGGTGTATCCCATCCTGATTGGCTCACACATTGACGACTTTTGATTGGCTGAAATTGATAGACAGCTTTTTCAGCCAATCACAAGCCGCCAATGCCAATTTCCTCCCGGAAACGACTCCGGGAGGTTCAGTAGCGTCGGGGAGGTCTGCCAGTGCAGACCTCCGTTAGTTTTTTTTCTTTTTTTTTTTTAGAGCGCGAATGATTCCGCGGCCCAGCCGGGGCTGAAGGAGAGAAGGCCGGGGACATCGCGGGTAGGTAAGTTAAATGTATATTTAGATGTTTATTTGTGTATTTTATTTATTGTTTATATATTGTATTCATGTATTCATGTATTGTGTTTTTTTTTTAACAGGGCCGCGCCGGAAGAGCTAAACAGTGACTGGACATGCTGTAAAGGTGAGTTGAATATTTAGAATGTATAGAATGTTTATTTATTTGATGTTAATGTTTTGTACTAATTTTTATTTTTTGTTTGACCCATAGGTTAGTGATCTGAAGCAACATCTTAAAGGTAAGTGGTCTTAATTTATTGATTTTAGCTTAGAATTAGGGTCTGTGTATGTAGTTAGGATTTTTTGTATATTAGATAGATAGGGGGATGTATTTGATATAGTTAGGATTTATTTTAAATTAAATAGATTGTATGTTAGATAGATAGGGGGTATTTGATTAGGACTATATGTAATATATTATATGTAATATATTATATGTAATATATTATATTTAATATATTATATGTAATGTATGTAATGTCATGTATTGTATGTAATGTATGTAATGTATTATATGTAATATATTATATGTAATATATTATATGTAATATATTATATTTAATATATTATATGTAATGTATGTAATGTCATGTATTGTATGTAATGTATGTAATGTATTATATGTAATATATTATATGTAATATATTATATTTAATATATTATATGTAATGTCATGTATTGTATGTAATGTATGTAATGTATTATATGTATGTATTGTATTGTGTTTATCTGTCTTTCCTTTTCAGGTGTGTAATTTTTTTATTTTCTGTAGTGGGGGGTGGGGTTGTAATGTATTTTTTTGTTTTCTGTAGTGGGGGGTGGGGTTGTAATTGTTTTTTGTTTTCTGTACTGTAGGTTTTTTTGTTTTTTGTACTGTAGGTTTTTTGTTTTCTGTGCTGTAGGTTTTTTATTTTTTGTAATTAGAGTGGTGGGAAGGTTTATTAGGGGGTAGGTAGTGTAGGTAGGTAGTGTAAGTGTTAATAGATTAGTGTAGAGGGGGGTTAGTTTAGATTAAATGGTTTATTGGGGGTTATAGTGTAGTGTTTGTAGTTAGTGTCATGATGGTCCTTGAGGACCATCATGGCACTTATGTGGTTAATGTTGGGTTGTAACAGGCCCATAATGGTAATAATATACCCTTATGGGACTGATGGGGTTAAATAGAGCCTTATGGTGGTCTGGATTGACCATCATGAGTTAATGGGTTAAATAGAGCCTTATGGTGGTCTGGATTGACCATCATGAGTTAATGGGTTAATTTAGGCCTTATGGTGGTCTGTATTGACCACCATGAGTTAATGGGTTAATTAGAGCCTTATGGTGGTCTGGATTGACCACCATGAGTTAATGGGTTAAATAGAGCCTTATGGTGGTCTGGATTGACCACCATGAGTTAATGGGTTAATTTAGGCCTTATGGTGGTCTGGATTGACCACCATGAGTTAATGGGTTAAATAGAGCCTTATGGTGGTCTGGATTGACCATCATGAGTTAATGGGTTAAATAGAGCCTTATGGTGGTCTGGATTGACCATCATGAGTTAATGGGTTAAATAGAGCCTTATTGTGGTCTGGATTGACCACCATGAGTTAATGGGTTAAATAGAGCCTTATGGTGGTCTGGATTGACCACCATGAGTTAATGGGTTAATTTAGGCCTTATGGTGGTCTGGATTGACCACCATGAGTTAATGGGTTAAATAGAGCCTTATGGTGGTCTGGATTGACCATTATGAGTTAATGGGTTAAATAGAGCCTTATGGTGGTCTGGATTGACCATCATGAGTTAATGGGTTAATTTAGGCCTTATGGTGGTCTGGATTGACCACCATGAGTTAATGGGTTAAATAGAGCCTTATGGTGGTCTGGATTGACCATCATGAGTTAATGGGTTAATTTAGGCCTTATGGTGGTCTGTATTGACCACCATGAGTTAATGGGTTAATTAGAGCCTTATGGTGGTCTGGATTGACCACCATGAGTTAATGGGTTAAATAGAGCCTTATGGTGGTCTGGATTGACCACCATGAGTTAATGGGTTAATTTAGGCCTTATGGTGGTCTGGATTGACCACCATGAGTTAATGGGTTAATTTAGGCCTTATGGTGGTCTGTATTGACCATCATGAGTTAATGGGTTAATTTAGGCCTTATGGTGGTCTGGATTGACCATCATGAGTTAATGGGTTAATTTAGGCCTTATGGTGGTCTGGATTGACCATCATGAGTTAATGGGGTAATTATAGTTGCCTGGGGTTAATATTTTTAGTGCGAGTCCTTTCAGGACCTTTACGGTCCTTTGAGGACCCGCGAGGCGGGAAATTTAAAATTGAATTGCAGCAGGGTCACGATCGGTGCCGATCGGGGCCCCCCGCTGCAGGGGGTTTATGTGGGGACACTTCGGGGGTCCCGATGGGGACCCCCAGCATAGAGGGGGGTTAATTTTAAGTGCCGCGGCCGGGATTGGGTAATAGTGTGCCGCGGCCCCTTTAAGGAGCCGCGGCGGGGAATTTAAAAGTTTTAAATGCAGCGGGGGGCCTGATCTATGCAGATCGGGGACCCCCCCTGCAATGGGTTTATGTGGGGACACTTCGGGGGTCCCGATGGGGACCCCCAGCATAGAGGGGGGTTAATTTTAAGTGCCGCGGCCGGGATTGGGTAATAGTGTGCCGCGGCCCCTTTAAGGAGCCGCGGCGGGGAATTTAAAAGTTTTAAATGCAGCGGGGGGCCTGATCTATGCAGATCGGGGACCCCCGCTGCAAGGGGTTAATGTGGGGGTGCTGCAGGGGTCCCGATAGAGACCCCTGCAGCATGGGGATGTGTATAGGGTGCAGGGGGGAGCCTCACACTGCTGTCTCGGGCTGTTCCGAGGCAGCACGTAGAGGCTTTCGGATCCCTTGCGTGGACTTTTTGTCCACGTAGGGATTCTTACGATATGCGAGACTCGTGCATAGATTTAAGGCTACGTAGCTCTCTCGGAGCCTATTCTCGGCCATTTTCTCGCAGTCATATCGTAAAGCAGGCTGCGAGAGATTCGGTTCTCGCAAACAGCAGGAAAACTGCCTTTTGCGAGCACCGAGAGAACTACGAGGGAGAATTTAATAGGGCCCTTAATTTGTACACCAGGATAAATGCTTTGAGTTGTATTTCTTTATCCTGAAACAATTATAGTTCTTTTATCAGAGTTTCTGATTACTGCTGCCAGTGAGGAGGGTACGGATCCTGATGCACATTCTGTGAATCATTTAGAGATAAACACTCACCTATTCAATTTCTTCAAAGGCATCATGGAGAATTCAGACTTTATGGCCGTTTGAAGGCTAAGTGAAGCCATTAACGGTTTCAGTTAGTGACCTTCTCAAATAGATTTACACCAAAGATTTTGTGAACACTTTGCTTTATAAATATGTAGACCAATAGACTAATGCCTACCCAATGGGAAACTTACTTCTGGTGTCTGCTTCATGGTCCGGAACCAATTTGCCTCCAAACTTGATAACCTGCCAAAGGGTCACTCTGACCGCATCGTTTTTATGTGTCTCCCACTTCAAAACAAGCAGCATGCTACAATTGTCAGTGTCTATGACCCAACTCAAGCAGATCCTGCAGAAAATGACAAGTTTTACACCGACCTGCGCTATCTTGTACAAAAGGTCTCTTCAGACGACAAGGTCATCACCCTCTGTGACTTCAATGACAGAGTAGTCAAGGATCCAGAAGCTTGGAAAGGGGTACTTGGCAATCACGGTTTTGGAAGCTACAAGGACAATGGGCACCTTCTGCTAGTGTTTTGCACTGAGCAGAAACTCACCATCACCAATAGAGTTTTCCAGCAGAAAGACAGTCTAAAGACAACCTGGATGCATCCTCGGTCCAAGCACTGGCATCTTATAGACTACATTCTGGTGCGCCAGCTAGACCTTCGAGATGTCCTGCTCGCCCGAGTGATGCCCAGCGCAGAATGTAATATGGACTCAATGACTGGTGCGCTGCAAACTTCGACTCCACTGTAATCCAGTAAACCCCTAAACCAAAGCGGAAAGGAGCCATGAAGAAGAAGTTACAGACCTGTAACCTCCAGTCAGCTGAAGAGAAGGCCAACTTCCAGGCAAATCTCCAGTCAAGACTAGAAGATCGCAGATGGTTCATGGATCCTTCCTCAGATGCTCTATGGGAACATCTCAAAACCAGCATCCTGCAGACCCCTGAAAAGGTCCTAGGTTTCTCCACAAAGAAAAACAAAGAAAATCCATAAATTACTGTTGGAAAACAAATATGCTCATCAAGCGCATCTTGCTCAGTCGTCTTGCCCTAGCAAGAAAGCAGCCTTCCGTCTTGTATGTAGCAACTTCCAATGAAAGCTTTGAGAAATTCAGAACCAGTGGTGGACCAATCTCACCGAAAAAAATCAATGTTGCACAGATGTCAGTGACTACAGAGAGTTTTATGAAGCCCTGAAGGCTGTGTATGGCCCTTCACACCTGGTCCAAGGACCATTGCGCAGTGCAGATAGTCAAAAACTCCTTACAGATAAAGCATTGATTCTGGACCGGTGGTCTAACCACTTTCAGACTCTATTCTGTGCCAACCTCATAGTTTCAGTCTCAGCACTCTGTCGCATTCCACAACAACCAATGAAAACAGAACTGGATTAAATCCCTACTCTTGAAGAGACTGTAAAAGCTATTGAGCAGCTAAAAATGGTAAGGCTGCAGGAGCTGATAGGATCCCAGCTGACATCTGGAAACATGGAGTCCCAGCACTTCACGCTAAACTCCATAAGCTCTTTGTTTGCTGCTGGCGCCAAACTGCCACATGACCTTCATGACACAATCATCATCACCCTGTAGAAGAAGAAGGAAGAAAAGTCAGACTGCTCCAATTACCAGGGGATAACTCCCTGTCGCAAGGAAAATCCTTGCAAGAGTACTCCTGAACAGACTGGTGCCCACTATTGCAGAAGAACCTCTCCCAGAGAGTCAGTGTGGCTTTAGAGCCAACAGGAGCACCGCTGATGTGGTTGTTGTCCTCAGGCAGCTCCAAGAGAAATGCAGAGAACAAAACTAGGGACTTTATGTGACGTTTGTCGACCTTACCAAAGCGAGCAGGAAGGGTTTGTGGCAAATCCTGGTACGTCAAAAACAAAATTAGAGGTGCTCAATCTGAGAACAGACAATACCTGAAGTAGGTTTGTCCTATTGGTCTGGTTACCTACTCAGAGAGCAACCTCTTTTAGCTCACTTGTGCCCTTCACAGGGAGAAGTATCCTGTAGTATATAGTTACATAGTTACATAATAATTGAAAAAAGACAATACACAGATTTATTGTTAATTGATCCAGAGGAAGGCAAACAGAAAAAAATACCTGTGAAACTTTGCCAATTGTCTCAACAGGGAAACAAATATAAAATTCCTTCCTGACCCCAGATACTGGTGATCGGATTCATCCCTGGATCAATACTTCCTCTCTATTTATCCAGGATAGCCCATAATGCTCTTTTTATTTAAAAATATATCCAATCCCTTTTTAAAGTTATCTATCAAATCCACTGTCACCACCTCCTTTGGTAGATAATTCCACAGATTAACCACCCTTACTGTGAAGAACCCTTTTCTTTCTTTAAGGCAAAATCGTTTTACTTCTAATCTCAAAGGATGTCCCCTTGTCAGTTGAAAACTTCTTTGCACAAAAATTTCCCTTCACAAAGCCTTGTATTGACCCTAGATATATTTATATAAATAATCAGTCTGGTCTCACACAAAAGAGTGACCCAGCCCCGAAATACCAGGCAATTCTACTCTGAACAGAAGAAACAGTTAACCCCACACACGTTTTGGTCTCTGTGGAATCCTGGAACGTATAGGATGTCCTTTCAAGTTCCTCAACATGATCATCCAGTTAAATGAAGACCAGCAGGGCCAAGTTAGGCGAGACAACGACCTAGCTGAGCCCTTCCCAATAAGCAATGGCGTGAAGCAGGGCTGTGTCCATGCACCCACTGTATTCATGCTATTCTTCAGTATGATGCTGCAAAGGGCCACAATAGACCTGGATGTTAAGGATGGACATTCACCCACTGTGGTCGAGTCTGCCTGTCCTGCATTGATCTCTTCAGCCACCAGAGAGCCCGTAGTTGTGGACACCCCTCTTAAATCTTTGTTCGTGAAAGCCTATATATAATGCCTACCATATGTGTAGATAAAGGATTTCATTGGTTGGTTAACATTATTATTGCTTTAATAAAAGCAAAATATATGAATACATGGTAAATTAGAAGTAAGGATTGTACAGCTGTTTTTTCAGGTTATGTTTATTTCCTATATTAATTGAAGAGTGAAGCAGCCATGAATGTCCAGTAATCTATTAATGTAGTAATAATGAATATATATATATATATATATATATATATATATATATATATACTAGCGAATTGCCCGTCAAAAAATGACGGCAATGAAATCGTAAGTGAGCCAATGCTGTTTGGTGTGTAATAATGAAATATATAATACATTAATAAATGAATATACTTTACCTATTGTGAAGCATTGTGTTGAAGAGCTGCAATCTGTTTTGATGTTGTTGCAGCATTAGTGGTGTGGAGCTGCTGTGTAAGTGTGCTGAATGTGTGCAGTGTAATACTGTGCGTGCGCGAGACGAAACCGTTAGCGTAGTGGTGTACTTCCGCATTGGCGTAAAATGGCGGGTTATCTGTGGTATGCGTCTTTGCGGATTATCCGTAGGTGCTTCGTGGTGTTTTGCGAGTTTCTTGTGGTGTTTTGCGAGTGTGTTGAGAGTGCTGTAGCCTCGTTTTTGTTTTGTTCGTCGGCCATTTTTTCTCTCGCTTAGCGATTATATGAGTGTCTAAAGTGTGTTATTTTTATTTAAATGAAGGTGTAACTTGCTTTTTTGAGGTGCTGGATGGTTCCTCTTGCTGTAGGTAAGCTTTTTATGTATGTGTTGTGTGTATTTATTGTGTTTTAAATGTTTTTATTTCGGCGTGTTGCGTCCGATTTTTGTGAGGTCGTAATGTCTGCTAACGTGTCTCGTATGGTGTTTGCGTGTGTAGCCTCGTTTTCGTTTTGCTCGGCGGCCATTTTTTCTGTCCCTTATGAATTTTTTTAGTGTATAAACTCTTTTATTTTGAGTGAAATGAAGGTGTAAGTTGTTTTTTTGAGGTCCTGGATGCTCCCTGTTGCTGTAGGTAAGTTTTTTATGTATGTGCTGTGTGTATGTATTGTGTTTTGAATTTTGTAATGTTCGCAAGTTGTTGCGAGGTCGTAATGTGTGTTAACGTGTGTCGTATGTTGTTTGCGTTGCTAGTAAAAGTTTGCGAGGGTCGTAATTGGTGTGTCGTGTTGTTTGCGTTGAGAGGTTAAGTTTGTGAGGGTCGCAGTTATACAACTATATATGTGATATATATATATATATATATATATATATATCACATATATTGTTGTGAGCGTACGAGTTGTTGCTAACGCTGCGGGCTCGCGTAGCGAGCCCGCGGCCCTCGCGAAGCGAGGGCCGCGGGCTCGCTACGCGAGTCGCGGCCCTCGCGAAGCGAGGGCCGCGACTCGCGTAGCGAGCCGCGGCCCTCGCGTAGCGAGGGCCGCGGCTCGCGCAGCGAGCCGAGGCCCTCGCGAAGCGAGGGCACTGCCCGAGGGTCTCAGTTGCTGCAAGGAGCGCCGAAGGCGCTCCTTGCCAGCAACTGAGACCCTCGGGCAGTGCCCTCGCGAAGCGAGGGCACTGCCCGAGGGTCTCAGTTGCTGGCATGGAGCGCCGAAGGCGCTCCATGCCAGCAACTGAGGACCCTCGCGAAGCGAGGGCCTCAGTTGCTGGCATGGAGCGCCGTAGGCGCTCCATGCCAGCACCTGAGGACCTCGCAAAGCGAGGGCCGCAGTTGCTGGCATGGAGCGCCGAAGGCGCTCCTTGCCAGCAACTGCGACCCTCGCAAACTTCACGTCGCAACCCAAACAGTACGACACACACATTACGACACTCGCAAACTCCATACGACACACGTTCACACACATTACGGACTCGCAACACTCGGACGCAACTCGCGAACATTAGAAAATGTCAAACACAATACATACACACACCACATACATAAAAAACTTACCTACACCAAGAGGGAGCACCCAGCACCTCAAAAATACAACTTACACCTCGATTTTACTTCAAATAAAACAGTTTAAACACTAAAAAAAAAACGAAGCGAGAGAAAAAATGGCCGCCGAACAAAACGAAAACGAGGCTACAGCACTCTAAACTCGCAAAACACCACAAGAAACTCGCAAAACACCACAAAACAACTACGGATATTCCGATACAAACGTATAACACACATTACTCGCCATTTCGCGCCAATGCGGAAGTACACGACTACGCTAACGGTTTGGTCTCGCGCACGCACAGTGTTACACTGCACACATTCAGCACGCTTACACAGCAGATCCACACCACTAATGCTGCAGCAACATCAAAACACATTCACAGCTCTTCCACACAATGCTTTAAAATAGGTAAAGTATATTCATTTATTAATGTATTATATATTTCATTATTACACACTAAACAGCATTAGCTACCTTACAATTTCATTGCCGTCATTTTTTGACGGGCAATTCGCTAGTATATATATATATACTAGCGACTTGCCAGTCAAAAAATGACGGTCAATAAAATTTTAAAGCTGGAAATGCTGTTTGTGACCCAATGTGATTCTCTAAGACTCTTAACCTTTTTGTTATCTACAAATAAGTACAAAAAGGTATAATAAAGTTTTTATATTTTTTTAACAATTAACTGTTAAACCATATTAAACTTTTTAATTGTCATGTATAGAATAATAATATAACAATTCATAAAATGTCTCTGAATACTTATTGTGAACCATTACATACATTTTTGTAATATGCAACCTATATTGTAAACAGTGTTGAATTGTGTTTTTTTAACAATACTAGCAAAAAATTGCTGAACTTTTTCTAAATGAGTCTCTTAAACCATTACAGAATACTTATTAACATACAACTTGTATTTAAACTCCTGGTAAAGCACATAGGTCTTGAATCCAGAGGAAGGCAAACAGTAACAACACCAATTGCAACTTTGCCAATTGTCGCAAAAGGGGGAAAAAATTTATTCCTTCCTGACCTGTTTAAATGGCGATCAGATTACACCCTGGATGAATACTGTCTATTTAATTATACATTGCATTTTGTTAACAAATGTTTATGCTGCAAATGACATAAATCTTTACTAACATTCAATAAAGTAACTTTTCAAAACTTGTGAAATACAATGTTAACAATGCAAACATTAACGTAAGATAATAACATTTAATCTGCATTTTTTTTTAACTATAGTGATCTTGAATATTGAATCCAGAGGAAGGCAAAGCCAAAAAAAGCACATTTAAACTTTGTAATTTTTTTGAAAGTGGTGGCAAAAGGGAATTCCTTCCTGACTCCATTAACTGGCAATCAGATTCCTCCCTGGATCAATAATCTATATATCATGAAACATTTAAATTTTTCAACAAATGATGATGCTGCTACTAACATTAAACCTTAATTACATAGAATGCATCAACTTTTCAGTCCTTTGCAAACAGAATTTTAACATTACAAACCTGAAATAAACTTATTAAATTTGAAACAGTAAAGGTAAGAAAATGCAAGCTAACTGTTTTGTGGGGCCAATCATGGCAAAAGTGGCAAGACATTCCATTTTCTTTTTGTTTTGTCTGTGAAAGTGGTTCCCTTTGAAAGAGCCCAGCAGACATTTATTTGTGTCAATGGGATGTAACCACTGTTTTGTTTTTTTTTCTTCCTTTTTTGTTGGTTATTACTGTATTTTTCTCAAATTGTAGATATAGTTTTGTAAGTGAAATAGTGGTCCTCTAAGAAGAGGCCAGGTGACCTTAAATGTCTTACTGGAAATGAAACCACTATTCTCTCTGGTTACATAGTACACAGTGTTTTTTGTAAAAATGCATCAATTGTGTAGTAGATCACCCTGACTTGGCTTGTCTTCAATTTAAACTTTAATCTTATCCTGATTTGTGCACCTTGAAAAAGCAACATAGAGTTGTCCATGTGCAAAAACTGATTCCTGTAAAAAAAATACCCACAGACGTAAAAGTTTGTCCTTGAGATTTATTGATGGTCATGGCAAATGTCATGATAACTGAAAATTGTCTCATTTGATGGACAAAAGGCAAACCACTCTCACTTGGAGCCAAATCAATTATTGGTATAAAAACTCATTCACCTTTATAGGTCCCAGTCATAATTTCTGCATGTATACAATTATCTTTTTATTATGTATAAAATTATCTTTTAAATTGTGCACAATTAATCTGGTCCCATTACAAAATCCTTTTTTTGGATTCATATTTCTCGATAGCATGACAATTGCCCCTTTTTTCAATTGCAAAACATGTGGTTGCATTCCAGATGGGGTTAAAGAATTAATAAATTTGATACTAAAATTAGATTCACTGTCTTTGTCGTCAGCCAGAACTGAATCTGCACTGTAATAATTCTTTTGGGGTGCGTTGATGAATTTTAAAATGTAATTATTTAGGCATCTATATTTTTTTCAGAGTGTTTAGAAAGATTGCTGATATTAGTGATTCCTTGCAAACCATTGTTGATGGAATTTCAATGGTATCATTGGGTAAATCATATATTTGTGGATGTTTTCCTTCTCAAATTTGAATGAGCCAATCATTGAATTTGTTTTGGTCTTCATATCTCATGTTTAATCCTAATTTTGAGGTGTGTAAATATTTTCCACAGTTTACTTGTCTTGATATATGTTTCAATGATATCAGTCCTATTTCCATGTGGCACAACAGGTAATGTTTGCCTAAACTATCCTCCTTTCCACCAAATGGCAAATCATTATCCATCACTTCTTTTAATAATCTATCAATACATTGCATGGCATGACATGACATCATTGTTGCCTTGTCTATGATAATTTACTTTCTTTAAATGTTTTGGCTTGTAAAGAATTATGTCGAATATCTGCCATCTTTTAACAAAAGTGCTGCAATTCCAGTTGTTGCAAATGGCATTGCTATTTGACCCTGTGCTTGAATGTAACTCATCAAACAATTATACAGATACGTTTTTCCTGATCCACCACGGCCATCTAGATAGAAATAAAGGTCTTTGACCATTTCATCATCTGTAGCATTTGTGATGGCATTAAATGCTTGCAATTGTAAAGAATTTAAAGTTGCCAGTTTTTCTTCTGTATTTAGTTTTTGAAGCTCAGTGTCATAATTATCAAAGTTATAAGTCCTGGATCAGGCAAATTAAAACTTGCACAATTTAATCCATGAGCAAGAAATATTAATTGAATTTCCATTAAAGTTTTTAACAGTGCAACTAGCTCATTGTAACGTTTCCAGAAGTCTTCCGACATATTTAATTTAAATGTTTCCCACAAAGTAAATGCATCAGGTACATTGCAAAAGATGCAAATGAATACAAATTGTTTTTTCAATTTCTTTGGCATTTGACATATTGCTGCTTCTTCCAGACACCTCTCCCATTCTGTATCATTTGCTATGAAGCTTTGATGTCTTGCAGCTAATAGGAAAGTCTCATAAACTATGCCATTCACTGTGCGTAAATGTTTAAAACTTTGTGCATCGGGAACATGTAAAAGAAGTAATCTTAAACTGAAACGTTCAATGTCTCTTGGACTGACAGTATAAATTTGTGGTATCATTTTATGCGTATCTCTTTTTCGTTGTCGCCACAGACCATTTAGAAATACATAGTGATATGGAATCTCAATGTATAAAAATTGTCTGGCCTGCGTGTCCTGGCAGTTTAATTTAAACCATGCAGTAAGTGTTGTTTCTCTGTGCTCCCTTTGGGCTAAGGCAGTTCTTTCATTGCCTGCAGTAAAGCAAACAAACTGACTTTGTGGCAAATGTACAGCTAATCAATACACAGCATGTGACCGATCATGCATCTCAAATTTCAGAAGCCGCCACATTGCTTCTGGAGCACTGACATAGCGAGTATCTAAATAATTAGGAAGTTCGTTATGTAAAATGGGATTTTCCTTTTCGTTTGCAGCACCTTGCACAACAACAGTTGCTGCATCATATTCTTTGTATATATATTTATACACATATTTGATTGATTTAATAGAAGTGCAAGCTTCCACATTTATGTGTGCATTGTACTTAGTGAGCAAATATGGATTGTATGTAACGACAAATCTATTATCAACCTTTTGTGCACGTATAATAGCTGTTTGTCCTTGTCTTCTTTTATACAAAGGGTATCCATCACAATTAGCATAGGTTTGCATTTAAAATTGTTTTGGAAATTCTTTAGTACATGTTTTATTTTCCATACATGGTGAATTTGGATTCATATCTCCACATGGCCCATGAATCATTCTGTGTGTAACAATTTCCCAAAGTTTGGAATATTTTTCTGGATCTGGCAATTCAGCAGTAAGGACTGAATCCACTCTCTCTGCAGTATTCAATTTATCTTTTTCCTGCAGGATTAAAAGTATGTGAGCATGTGGCAGTCCTCTTTTTTGAAATTCAATGGTATAAACAAAAGCCACACATTTTCCAAATAACTGGGCTTTAGTTATATCATGTTTTAATGAATTGAGTTTTATTTTGAATACTCTTGCCACTAAATCTGGTCGGTCAGAAGTAGTTTGTCCAAGATTCAAATTTTCCTTGATCTCTGGCCATTGTGGATTACATGTGAATGTAATGAATGAATCTGGTTTTCCAAATTTTGTGATAATAGCCATGGCATCATTATATCTTTCTCGCATATTGCGAGGAGATCTTTGGAAAGTGGATGCCAAAATGATTGCTCTTCCAGCTGGAATGTCTCTGTTGGTAGCCAATTCAGCAATATAATCCATCAATCCATATATATTGTTCTACTCTAAGCTTATTTTGTTTGAATGTTATAAAATATACATTATTTGCTTCGACTTGTAGATAGGAATCAATAATCCATTGTTTTGTGAGTTTGCCCCCACATAAAATAGGATTAAAAGAATCCTGAATAGCAGTTTGTGCCACTTTATATTCCAGCATAGAAATATTGCATCTAACACAAACTTTACCATTAGGATAACTTTGCAATTGTAATTTGGTTCCCATCCAGGTTCACCATTTGGAAAGAAAATGGGATATGTAATTGGATCTAAATTACAACTTAATATATTTATGTTTATAAAAGGTTGTTCTTCAATGTGTGGATATATTCTAATATCCCGCTGAAAAGGTGGTTCACCATCTTCATTTTTAAAGACCATGGCAACCTTATTTACTGTTGGTAAATTATACCATCTTTGATCAGTGTTGCAATCTCTTTTTAACACCATATTTACTCTTGGCATTTTCAATTAATGTCTTTGAGCATGTTGCTGTTGTTCTTTTTCAACCTGTGCTAAAAAAAATTATGCTTGACTGTATGGGTTGTTGGCCATAATTTTATCCAGCTGTTCAATGACTATGTGCAAACACTGTTTATTTTCTGGAAGCATCATCATTTGTTCAACAGCTTCCCTTGTATCTAAAACATATAACTGTGCAAATTTCCTTTGCTCTCCTTCTTGTGGGTGTAAATGTGAAGTGCGGTGGTAAATTTGTCCTTGAACTCTAAAACAGTAAGGACCATGTCCTGGGACATTTTCTGCTAATGTAACACCCATTGAAGCAAATTAAATTTAATTGGTATAATTTGGAAATGTTGGATCACTCATGATACTTTGTAAGTAATCTGGAAATGTGTGTCTTTGTGGAAGTCTTACCTTTCCTTTCTGACAGCAACTAATGAAGTCTCCGTCAGTTGGTCTTTCCTTGAGAAAATGATAGGCCCCATAAAACTGACAAACAACATTGAGTAATCCACAATAATGAGTGTCTACTGTTAGTGCTCTAATAAACACAGTATCCTGAGCTTCCTCAACATAAATATCACTACAACTTTCTATATCTACATTGGTGTCATGTTTATGAATATTGGTGTCAATGGGCAATATTGGGCAATGTTTCACAGAAATGTTTTGTTTACTTTTTCTTTTCTTTGAAGCTCCAGCACACTCACTTTGTGCTTTCTTACACATTTTTCTTTTATTTAAAAGTCTCTCGAACTTCTTTTAAGCTTTTGGAAGTTTCGGGTGACTGTGCATCTCTCCACCATTGCTTCCTTTCCCTTGCCAATCTTCTTTTGCGTTCAATCGTGTCTTCTCCGTTGTCCACCATTGTAATCTGTAATTGTAAATACAGGTGTAAGGTGTAATGTTTTTTTGTTTTGTACATATTGTTTCTAGCTGCTCTCAATCCAAAGGTAAATAGCATTAATTAAAGAATGCAATGATTTGAAAACCATTTTTAATTTTTCTATATAAAAAATTAAACCTTTTTTTTTGTTTTATTTGCATACATTAAAAAGCAAAGCACTGCACATATATATTATATTATTTTTTTCGACTAATGAATTATTAAGTCATTATTAAATGAATATACGTTACTGAATTAATCAATAGCTGACATCAATGGTAAACCTAAAAAGTTAATTATGTTGTCGTAAAGAAGGGCTTTTCGTTATGAGGAAGGTGTGTGGATTCAATTTCAGCCAGATCATCTTATCTAACAAAGCCTCCAACTTCTCCTCCTTCCCTCCTCCCCACTCATCCCTCCACACAATTGAGCTCTCAGAAAGTGATGTATCAACGACAAAATTCGTTTCTTACTGCTTACTGCTTCAAAAATTCTTACTTTTATATACAATGTGTTTATGTCCATGACTTACACAGCTGCTTATGTTGCTAATTTGTTACATACATCATAAACAAGTGCCTTTTTTGAAGTACTTAAACATAAACAAATAATTAGTTCAGGTTTTATCCCATTTGATAAATATATAGACTATAAGCCCTATTCTATTAGATGCTTGCAAATTCCTCTAAGGTGTAATTTTGGCCGGGGGTGTTTTTTTCTCTAAATGTTTATATGAATTCTATTGCTGAAAGCACGCAATTTACCTGCTTAAGACTAAACTCATAAACTCTGCTCATGCTTGCAAGCTTTCTGGGTGCGTGAGTATATGACATTAACATTGTGAAAACAATCCCGCAATTACTGTGTGCTCCACAGCCCTAGGAGCCAATAGAAAACAGTCTAACCTATCAGTGATTGACAGGTAGACATAATAAAGCATAGAGCTTCACGCGCATGCGTCGACTGTGCTGTAGATTAAGACAAATTAACACTCAGGTTCTGGAGCTGTAGGTTTTGGTCTTGGAGAGTGGGAGTAGGCAATTTTGGAGAGCATTTTATTGCGGTTTTATTGATTTATTTTTCTAAAATACTTATTTTACACTTAATACATCAAAAAACATATTAATTGATAACACATAATATACATACACATAACATATAATAGTTGTCAAACTGTGATTCGTCGCCACCTTGCGACAAATCGCAGTTTGACAACTACGCATTGCGCAACGGGCATGAGCATTGCGCAACTGGCCACGCATGTACATGCGCATTGCACAACGGGCCACACATGCGCATAGTGCGGCTTAAGCCGCGCATGGGCATTGCGCAACCCCCGCGAAGGCGCACTGCGCAGCGGTGGCCCACGCAGGCGCATTGTGCAACGGCCCATCCAGGAGCATTGTGTGGCGGCCCGCGCAGGCGCATTGCGCGCCGGAGGCCAGAGAGGAAGAGGAGGGGAGACACAAAGGGAAGGAGGGGGAAGACACAGAGGAGAGAGGGGAGAGACACAGGGCAGGTAGAGGAGTGGGGAAAGACACAGGGAAGGGAGAGGAGGGGTAAGAGACAAAGGGGAGAGGGGAGACATACAGGGGTGGGAGAGGAGGGGGTTTGACACACAGGGGAGGGGGGAGACACAGAGGGGGGTACACAGGGGAATGAGAGGGGGAGAGACATAGAGCAGGGGGGAGAGACACAGGGGAGTGAGGGGGGGAGAGAAAAAAAGGAGTGAGTGGAGGAGGAAGAGACACAGAGGAGGAGGGGGGAGACACAGGGGAGGGAGAGGAGGGGGAAATGCGGCGAACAGACTGAGGGAGGGGGGAAGAGACATGGGGGAAAGAGACACAGGGGGGGAAAAGAGACACAGGGGAGGGAGAGGGGGGCAAGACACACAGGGGGACAGGGGGAAAGAGACATGGGGGACAGAGGGGGAAAGACACAGGGGGAGAGGGGGTAAATATACAGGGGGTAAGGAGACACAAGGGAGGGAGAGGAGGGGGGAAATGAGACACAAGGGAGGAAGTAGATAGAGGGAGAGACTCGCTACACCACACCACACCACGAAGGCGCTCATTGCGAGGCCCGTGATGAGCGGCGAAGGCGCTCATCACGAGGCCAGTAAAGTAGAGGGGGAGAGGCTCCCATTGTGTGGGAAACAGCATTGTCAGGATTCACATTTTATTGCCGTTATTTTTGACGGGCAAGTTGCTAGTAGAGTAATAATCCACATAGATACACAAACAGATAGGTCACTCCATCCACACATACGCACAGCATATACCGTAACATATCAGTACACATAAAACATACATTTTTTTAACATCAGAAATATATACATTTACATTCATTTTCATTATCCTTATTTTATTTTGGGGATTCTTATGGAGTGTGGAGAGGAGTGAGGAGTGGAGAAGTGGGAAAGGAGAAGAGAGTGGGGAGAGTGGTGGCCCTGGGGCATGGAGGTGATGGTGGAGAGAGAGTGTAGGTCAGGATGGAGGGAGTGGTGGTGAGGGTGGAGGGAGAAGAAGTGGAGGTGAGGTGAGAATAGATGGAGTGGAGGTGAGGGTAGAAGATAGAGGAGCAGGGGCAGTGTAGATGCAGGGAGTAGAGTGAGGAAGAGAGGGAGTGAAGGTGAGGTGAGCAGAGGGAGGAACAGCCTAAGAGTAGATGATGAGAGCAGAGGGAGGAAGAGAGGGAGTGCAGGTGAGATAGAGAGAGAGACGGATTCCCACATAGTTATAGGCACACCTTATACAGGGTCAAAGGGGGAGGGTCTTGATCTCAAAGGGGGTAGAGGGGAGGAGGGAAAGGCCTGATGGTCAGGGAGGGAAGGACAGGATTCCTGTCCACAGCTGGTAGGGCAAGAGGCTGGAGGCAAACACAGATCCCCTAACTACAGGCAGGAGATGGTGGTCCTCCTCAGTGCCATCCATGACCACCCCACTATCCTTGTGGAGGGAAGTAAAGCCCATGGCATCGCTTCAATGACGTCCGTACCAAGGTGAGGAGGATGATGGCAGGGGAAGAGTGAGTAGTAATAGCACCAAGTATCGGCCCCCAAGTGACTGTCAAGTACAACAAGTGGGAGAGGGTTCTTAAGGAGGTGTTGAGCCAGGTCATTATCAGATACACCAACATGCCTGTACATCACACACACATATAAAACTCAAAACACATGTAAGTGATGACAGCCAATGACACTGAGATGTCAGCTCCATACATTTACCAATAGATAGTTGGGTCATTCATGTGTCATTAAATTCGTGAAACTAACAAATCACTTTCATTAGTTGGCACAACATGAGTAATCATTAAATAAAGAGTCCATGCATGGGTATGCCCACTGCATCATATGCAGATACAGACTCTGTAGGGATGGATGTGCAGTATAGTGTATTAGCCTATCAGGGAATACCTCTCAGCAGCATGTTATCAACTATTGCTGAGATATGGTCACTGATTGGTTAGTATGACACACTGCCCAGCAAGTACTGAAGAGTATGTGTATGCATATACAGAGTGCAGCAGGAATCAAGATATTGTTATGAGCCAATAATAACCAAGCTGATAATCCAAATAATTGATCACATCTAGCAAATGATAACTCCACACAGTAGAAATTAATTAAACCATCCAGGTCCAAGACAACAAGATGTCAGATAGATAGGAACAAAGAGCAAAAAAAATATCATTCAATATAATTAACACATTAACCCTTCTTCTCTCTTTTTCTGCTGGCAAGAATCCCACAATGGCATGTTAATAATGTCAGCATTAATACATGCATTAGTGAAGCATGTCATCCTCTCCTCAATTTAAATAATTTAAATATGATAACATAAACTTTTGTCTGATGTAATTAGGATACATTATGTCTGCTTACCTTTGTGTCTTCTCCTTATTAATGGGTAGTTGTTCAGACATCATATCATAAGACTCACCGAATGAATGTGATATCAATGTGGCTAAACAATATCATATAGAGATGGTGATAGTACTCTTGGCCCACTGCTAAGCATTCATTGTGGGATGACATATCATTATTAATGTTCATGGCTACTGATTTATCATGACAACTACCTAATGGTTAGTAATGCTTGCAGATGAAGATCAGGTAAGTTGGTTTATTGTTACAGTTGCAGTGTTTAGCACTGTACTGTATACGCAGGGATTTTTAGATTTTTATATTACGTTGCCTTTTTTAGGTTTTGACCACCTTTTTTTTCAGATTTTTGTTTTTTTGAACACCCTGTATGTGTGTAACTGAATTGGATTACATAGTCCAGTAGTTTATGCATCTGTTTAATTGAGCAGATGAAGACCAGATGTAAGTGCTATGCCCATTACTGGTTACTTCTGTTAAATTGAGTGATATATGATGAGATTTGTATGCATCAACTTTTAGTTACTGTGGTGTAGTGACCACATTTGACCCTAGTAGATACTATGTATCCTTAATATTATACAGCATTAGGTTTACCCTTTTTACCAAACCGCCACACCCATGATACACCACACCCATGATATTAAATGCATACCCACACCACACCCATGATATTAAATGCACAGTCGGTTACACTTATGAGGGGGTTCTGTATATATAATAAAGTTTTGTTATACTGTTATCACTGTTTCCATGAGTTTGTAATGGTTATGTAGATCATTTTTCTGGACACACATCCCTTTGTGCATTTGAGTACTGTTATCATATATTTGCATGTCACTAATCTTCAGTTAATTGGGATGTGATGTTGTCATGACCAAGTGTTTATACGTTCAATGTTAAAAGTGATGTTTATATCATCATTTTTAACATCATTTCACATACTGGTGCACATAACACCTGCAAAAATCTGCTTGAAGTGTGCCATCTTTATGAAATAATTATCCCTATTTACAGTCCAATACATTGTTAAGTGAACATTACAGTGCATTACAGTGGCACAGGCATGGCTTCCAAGTGATGACATATATTAATATTTCCAAAATGCGTTAAAGCACTATTTTATGTGTTATTATCACAATTTTTAATAACATGCTTGAACAAGGTTATTGGTTATTTTTGTTCTTTAACCAAATGACAGGTAGTATTAATAATTAATCAATATGATAACACTTGCTATGAAGTAACATTATTATTGTTATACATCTTGCCATATGGCCATCAGCAATGGTATTGGAATTTCCAGAATGGGTGTACGCAAGATTGGCCTTGATAGTGGTCAGTTGGCTGTTGCTCCATGTGCCTCTCCACAGCCTACTTTTGTGTTTGTTGGCCTTCCTGAACATCTTGACTACATTTGTGCAATCTCCCTTGTCCTTATTTGTCCCTGAATTAGTCACGTACTGTGTCTCTAATTGCTTTATGCATCTTTCAGCAAACCTTTTAGCATTAACATATGAATGACCAGTCCAAAATATAATAAAAAAAAAAATGTTTTTCATATATGTTTCTTGGAGACTGTTGTGCAATTAATTATAATGGGTGTCCATGCCTTCCCAGGCTCTTAAAGTGCAGTATTGTGTGTTTAATTGCTGTTACAGCTTTTAGGAGTGTTTGAAAAATGTCTTGCGAGTCCTATTTAGTAATATTTTTGACAGAAACGTGATACTTTTTTCAATTGCGGGTTGGACTATATTGGCTACAGGTCTAATAGAATATTGATTTTGTGTAACTTTAATTATTCAAGCTGTGCTTAAACCAATGCAGTTCTACGGCCGAATTCACTGCTTTGGCTTGCCCATAGTAATTGCGGGCGGGTAACTCATAATCGGATAGTGAGTAGCTAACAGAATATGTGGGAATATTAAGAGCATATTAGGTGCATCTAATCAATTGCTTGGGGAAGTTAACTATGTCAGACCTCCTAAGGAAAAGGAACTTTGTAGAGTCTGTAGCTCACGCAAACCCCTTGTTTGGGGTTGAGCAACCAAAACCATGAGGCAGTGTTTGTGGGGCAACGCATCTACTGTACCATCTCTGTAAATGCCTCCTTTTTTCCTCTGCACTGGTGAGACCCTCTTGTAGATGCTAAAGCTTCAGCTCTTCCATTACCTTCTTCATTCTCGTCAGAAGGCTTTTCTGGTGTCCAAAGCTATGTTGGGTGAGATGTGACTGTAGTTCCAGGTTTACATATTGCCATTCACCTTACACTAATCTCTTCACACTGTGTAACAGTTCACCTTTTCAGTCCTCTCCATTATCATCCACATCCTACTTCTTCCTCTGTGCCATCTGCTTTAAGGCATCCCACAGTGACTGGATTGGATCTTGTAGATTCAGCTTCTCTTTATGTTAGATGTCAAGCAGGTGTTACTAGTATTGGGAAGATGTCTTGTTGTAGAAAGTGTGCTCAGACAGGGCTATATTCTTCTTGCTCTCCTCATGGTCCATCTGTAACATGGTCTGGGGCCCGGCACTATCACTTCCCCTACTGCCCTCAAAATGGCCCCGCCTGGTGCCCCCTTCCCCACTTCCTTGTACTGTTTCTCCCCTCCCTGCACATCTTTGGGAAGGGGAAGGGAATCACAAATTATGTCACACTTACTGGCCCAAAATGTTTTTTTTGCACCAAGGACCTCCTAAACTAGCTCTGCCACTAGCTCTTGCATTACAATAATGATTGTGGCTTTCTAATTCACTAAGTGCACTGTTAATCTTCTGCACCTCACCTTGTTCTTTTGTATCTCTGCTTTAACTCTCAACTTTAAGCTTTGCCAGCTCCTGACTCACTGCTGAGTACACTATGCATCCTATAAAGTTTAGCTTCTCTCTCCCTTGCAAACATTTCCACGTCACTCAGTTGCTCCCCACGTACCACCCACCACCCATGGCTCTCCTTCCCCTTCCCCAAGGCACCTATGCCTCCCTGGTCCCTGCTTTCTCTTCTGTCCTCTGACCCATGGAAGATAGGAGGAGTCAGCAGTGGAAGGAGCTGACAGGGGGAGGAGCAACCATACTCAGAACACTAAGAGAGGGGAGGGAGACAAGGGGGAGAGTAAAAGCAGGGGGAATAAGAGAGAGAGAGGAGGGAATAGAGAGTGAGACAGAATGGGGAGAGAGAGAAAAGGCATAGAGACAGAAAGAGAGGGGACGGATAGAGAGTGAGAGAGATAGATTGAGAGAGAGGGATTGAGGAGTCAGAGAGGGATGGAGGGAAAGGAGGGAGAGAGGGAGGGAGAGAGAGGAGGGAGATAGAGGAGAAGGGAGAGTGAGGGAGAGAGAGGAAAATAGAGAGAGCAGGGTAAAAAGAGGGGAAGAGAGAGTGAGGTAGAGAGAGGGGGTGAGAGAAAGGATGGAGAGGTGGAGAGAGAGAGAGATAGACAAAGAAAAAGGAGGGGGAGAGAGACGGAGAGACAACACAGGGTGAGGAATAGAGAGAGGAGGGAAAGAGAGAGGAGAGAGAGACGAGATGTAGACAGAGAGAGAGAGAGAAGGGAGAGAGAGAGAGAGAGAGACAGAAGGGGGAGAGAGGGTAGAAAGAGAGGGGGAGGGACAAAGAGAGAGAATGAGAGAGAGAGAGTGAAAGAAAAAGAGGATGGAAAGAGAGGGAGATAGAGGGGATGGAGAGAGAGAAAGGAGAGAGAGAGGAGGGAGAGAGAGGAGAAAGAGGATGAGGAGGGAGATAGAGGAGGGAGAAAAAGTGAGAAAGGAGGGAGAGAAAGGGGGAGAGAGCAGAGAGAGAGAGGAGGGATAGACAGAGAGAGAGGAGGGAGTGAGAGAGAGAGAGAAAGGAGAGAGGAGGGAGAGAGGAGAGAGAGACAGGAGAGAGAAAGAGAGAGAAAAAGGAGGGACAGAGAGATAGAAAGAGAAGTGGAGATATATATAGTTCCTTTATTCCTTTACTAGCGACTTGCCGACAACAACAACATTTGAAGGCTGGCAATGCTGTTTGCCACACAATGCAAGGCTCTCCCTCAACTAACTTCAGCGCTCATCGCAGGACTCACAATGAGTGCCTGCAGTGGTCATTGCGAGCCCCCCCTCTACTTTACATGCCATGCGATGAGTGTCTTCGGCGCTCATCGCAGGCCTCACAATGAGTGCCTTCAGTTGTCATTGCAAGCCCCCCCCCCCCTCTACTTTACAGGCCATGCGATGAGTGTCTTCGGCGGACATTGCAAGCCCCACAATGAGCAGTCATTGTAGGAGTTGTCCAACCAGCCACTTTTGTGCCTTCGCCGCAAGCCACTCCCCACTCTCTAAACCCCTGTGTCTGTTTGCCACCTTTTCCTTCCATTTGCCTGTTTCCCCCTCTCTCCCTCCAGCTGTCTATTTGCCCCCTGTACCTGCCCTTTATTTCTTTTCTCCCCTGTGTCTCTTTCCCCCCCCTCTCTCACTCTGTGTCTCCTTGCCTTCTTCCACCCTCTCTCTCCCTTGTGTCTTTCTCCTCCCTCTCGATCTTCAAGTCTTGGGTGCCTCAACATGAGCGCCTACGCCCTACAGTCTTCGACCTTGTTGTGAGCATTTTTTTTTTTTAAATTAGGGCTTTGCGGCCGCCATTTTTTTCCCCGATTTCAGACCTGACTTCCCAAAAACGCCAATTAAACAATAAATTAGCTTGCAACCTGCCTATCCCCCTATGCTGTGTGTTAGGTTGTAAGTTAATTTTTTAATAAATCGGTGTCTTTTGGAGGTCTTTCGTCAGCTTCGGAGTTAAAGCCATAATTTTTTCAAAGTCTTGCGTGCCTCGCGATGAGCGCCGAAGGCCGTTCGCGGGCATCACCATGAGCACCTTCAGCTCATCGCAAGGCCTGCAATGAGCACCTTCGGTGCTCATTGCGCATGTGCAAGCCTGTAACTTTTAACATAGCGTTACCGATAAACTTGTAATTACAACAACAATTATATGTGATATATAGAAAACATTTATAATGTTCACACCAGGGTGGGCAGACTCAGGGACAGACCTGGGCAGCAAAAGCTCTATCTGCATCACTGGACTAAACTCACACAGGAGCTAGCAATTACCTTAGAAACCTTGTTTTCATTGTTTCTTCCTGCTTTGCTCCAGGGCTTCCAGAATTTAATTTTTCTTCTCTTCCTTCAGCCCCATCTTCTGCTCCTTGACTTGTTGCAGATCAAGAGCCCGATTTAATTGCAAGCCTGCATCTCGCGGGATCGTTGCCACATGTCTATGGGCATGCTGCAGGCTACCATTCTTCTCCCATTCCAGAGCTATTCAATTGACCAAGTGCGCAAGTTACAGGCCGAAGCCTCAAGCCCATAAACCCTGCTTTCACATGTAACACTTCCGAGTATCCGATCCAATGAAACAAGCCAAGATCAAGCAAGGCCGTAATTTGCGATCCCATCACAGGTCAATTAACCAATAGGAAGCGGAGAACGCCAATCAATGTTGCGGATAAAAGCCTGCAAAATACATGTCATTGACTGTTCTGTAGCTGAGAAAGTCAACACACAGGTATAGGCATTAGTGGGGTTTTAATATATATATATATATATATATATATATATATATATATATATACAGTGGATATACTACACACCCCTGTTAAAATGTCAGGTTTCTGTGCTGTAAAAAAATGAGACAAAGATAAATCATTTCAGAACTTTTTCCACCTTTAATGTGACCTATAAACTGTACAACTCAATTGAAAAACAAACTGAAATCTTTTAGGTGGAGGGAAGAAAAAAATAAAAATAAAATATTGTGGTTGCATAAGTCTGCACACCCTCTTATAACTGGGGATGTAGCTGTGTTCAGAATTAAGCAATCACATTCCAAATAGTGTTAAATAGGAGTCAGCATAGGTATCAGTCAGGAGAATGGTACAAAAGAATTTCCAAGGCATTAGATATACCATGGAACACAGTGAAGACAGTCATCATCAAGTGAAGAAAATATGGCACAACAGTGACATTACCAAGAACTGGAGCTCCCTCCAAAAGTGATGAAAAGGTGAGAAGAAAACTGGTCTGGGAGGCTACCAAGAGGCCTACAGCAACATTAAAGGAGCTGCAGGAATATCTGGCAAGTACTGGCTGTGTGGTACATGTGACAACAATCTCCCGTATTCTTCATATGTCTGGGCTATGGGGTAGAGTGGCAAGACGAAAGCCTTTTCTTACGAAGAAAAACATCCAAGCCAGGCTACATTTTGCAAAAACACATCTGAAGTCTCCCAAAAGCATATGGGAAAAGGTGTTATGGTCTGATGAAACCAAGGTTGAACTTTTTGGACATAATTCCAAAAGATACGTTTGGTGCAAAAACAACACTGCACATCACCAAAAGAACACCATACCCACAGTGAAGCATGGTGGTGGCAGCATCATGCTTTGGGGCTGTTTTTCTTCAGCTGAAACTGGTGCCTTAGTTCAGATAGAGAGAATTATGAACAGTTCAAAATACCAGTCAATATTGGCACAAAACCTTCAGGATTCTGCTAGAAAGCTGAACATGAAGAGGAACTTCATCTTTCAGCATGACAACGACCCAAAGCATACATCCAAACCAACAAAGGAATGGCTTCACCAGAAGAAGATTAAAGTTTTGGAATGGCCCAGCCAGAGCCCAGACCTGAATCCGATTGAAAATCTGTTGGGTCGTGTGAAGAGGGCTGTGCACAGGAGATGCCCTCGCAATCTGAAAGATTGGGAGTGTTTTTGCAAAGAAGAGTGGGCAAATCTTGGCAAGTCAAAATGTGCCATGCTGATAGACTCATACCCAAAAAGACTGAGTGCTGTAATAAAATCAAAAGGTGCTTCAACAAAGTATTAGTTTAAGGGTGTGTATACTTATGTAACCATATTATTTTATTTTTATATTTTTTCTTCCCTCTACCTAAAAGATTTCAGTTTGTTTTTCAATTGAGTTGTACAGTTTATAGGTCACATTAAAGGTGGAAAAAGTTCTGAAATTATTTATCTTTGTCTCATTTTTTTTACAGCACAGAAACCTGACATTTTAACAGGGGTGTGTAGACTGTGTATATATATATATATATATATATATATATATATATATATATATATATATATATATAGATAGAGAGAGAGAGAGAGAGAGAGAGAGAGAGAGAGAGAGAGAGAGAGATAAACTGAGAAAGATATAGAGGGAGTTAGAGAGAGAGATAAAGAGTGCTAGAGAGAGAGACAAAGAGTGCTAGAGATAAAAACACGAGAGGAGGAGAAGATTGAGAAGAGGAGGAGAATGAGGAGAGGAGGAGAGTGAGGAGAGAGAGGGAAACACCGGAGGAGGAGAGTGAGGAGAAGTAAGCAGGGCAGAAAGGGGAGGGACAGGTGTAGGAGAGCATGTGGGGGGATGGATGTGCCCCCAAATGTAGGCACAAAAGGTGTGGGAGCAGAGGGTCAGGGGCCTAAACCCGGGGGGAAGTAGTGAGGATGAGGGGCAGGCCCCAGGGAGAGAACAAGGAGGCCAGGAACCCCAGGCCCAGAGGGCAAGAGATTGTGGCAAAGCAGATGGCCCACAATTATATTCCAGAGGAGACAGAAACACTCCTCAGGGAAGTCGAAGCCAGCCATAGCATCAACCATGGTGGGAGGGATGTGAGGCCTGGCGATAAGACACATGCCTGGGATGAGATTACTGCAGATGTTGCGTCACTATGGGTTACAAACTGAGATTAAACACTGATATGATGTCAAGAAGAAGATGGCAGCGGAGGGCAGAGCAGCCCGTGGAACTGGTGGTAGCCCACCACTCAACATCACATAATGTGCATGGGAGCGTAATATTAAGGAGTCATTGGAGCCAGCAGCAGTAGTGGGCCTTCCAGGACAGTTGGACACTGGATTTCAGGAAACCCTGCAATGTGATTATGATATGCAAAATCCCACCCTCATATGCACACACATGAACCCCACACACTTAGATAACTGACATACAATAGCACTATAAGATCTCTAGTTATATATGGGGCAGCAATAACCATGTAAATATTATTATATATTATATTATTACTAGCGACTTGCCCATCAAAAAGTGAAGGTCAATAAAATTTGAAGACATGGCAATGCTGTTTGGCACACAATGTTAAGCTTTTTAAACTCTAAGGACCTTCGGCGTTCATTGCGAGCCTCTCTTTGCGTGTCTTTTGGCTCCTCTCTATATTTTTTTTTAATAATTATTAATGAATTAATTGATTAATAAATTAATTTAGTTTACCTTTTTCTAATTAATATATGTAACAATCAATAGCCTGAAGATGTAACAATCTCTTTTTATTGTCCTGCAGCATATAATGTCCAGTTGGACTGTTGCTGGCCTGAGGAGATAGTTGAATGAATGTCCCAATTGTGCATTAGAAATAGGCTGCATGCGCGAGGGCAGACCATTGGCTTATTTGAGTAAAGCGCTACTTTAGATGCGTAATGTTGTTAGTGGCAAATTAGGATTGTAAAATAGTGTTGTTTGTCTACAGTATGTGCTACGCGGTTCGCGAGCATTTGCCAGCCTTTATAATAATGTATTTTGTACCCCGTACGTTCCTGGGTGAAAGTGGTAAGCGTTTGGTGTTGTTTTGCGCGGGCCAGGCTCGTGTAGCCTCGTTTTCATTTTTTGGGCCGCCATTTATTTTCTCATTTAGCCGATTTTCGTGTGCCGAAACTCAGCAAAATCTACTTAAATTCCCTTTACACCTCACTCTCAGACGTCCTGGCTGTTCCCCCGTGTTGTGTGTGATGTTTTTGTTGTATTTTTTGTGTTTCGTATTTTTTTGCATTGCGCGGTTCGTCCGTTAACTTAGTATTTTCGTCAACTGCTTGCAGCCTACAGCGATCGCGAGTTTCCTAAGTGTTTGGAGTCTAAGTCCCATGTGTTTCATTGCCTTCACTGCTCGCCTCGCTTTGTTAGGCTCCCAGGCAATGAGCGCCTTCGGCTAAGTCGTACGCACCACGCAAAGCATGACGACGTCTCGTAGTTCGACAATTATAATATCTGATCATATTAATATCATAATTGTTATCAATTAAATGTCTGTCCAATACCTTGAGTTAAAAAGGATTCTGAATAGCAGTTGCAAATGCAGTTTGTGTTAGTGTTTGGGTTTGCTGCTTGTTCAAAGTTCATATAAAACAAAACAGTTTAAACATCAATTGCAATTGTGTATGTTTTGCCATGAGTACCCCTATCCCTATCTTCCCCATGTTAAACTGCACTGTTTAAAGCTGTGTCCTTTAACACTCCTACTGTTTGGAACTGATCCCCGACATTAAAAGAGGTATAGCTGTATATGAACATTGATTTTACATCCAAATGAAGGACTGCATGTGCGTGTCACGTACTAGCCTGACCTGGACCATGTCTCAGATGCATGTTAACACCCATTGCTGAGAATTGTTCACAGATTGGTCAGTCTCACACACTGCACAGCCGATTCAGATGAGCATGTGTCCTAATGAACTGCAGATGGCACACTGCACCAGCTTGAAGAAAAAAATTGGAAAAACAAGAAAGACAAAATTAATTGGCCAGAGTTAAGTGAGAAACAGACCAGCATTGTAAATAATGTCCTGATGGGTCAGTAAGTCTATAGATCAGGTTGTAGATAAGAACACAGCAGAGTAAAATAAAGAGCAATACATTTCAGCATAGCATAGCTTACAAAAACAGCAATAGAAGGGGGGGAGGTAAGTGGAATGTGTTAGCTATAAGACATTAAGATAGTGGGCCAGAAAGCCTAAGTCGATGTTAATGCCCAAATCCTTTGTATTAAAAAATTGAATCATTTTTAATTCAAAAGTTTTCCGCTGTTGGATAGTTCTGAAATTCCCTCTGAGTACTTTTATTTTGAGGTTCTGGATGGAGTGATTCTCCTGGGTGAAATAGTGTCCAACTGGAGTATAATAGCTGTCTTCCTGTTTTTTTTTTGATGGAGCTTCGGTGGAGGTTCATTCGCATGTGTAGTTTCTGGCTGGTTTCCCCAATGTAGCACCCTCTTTTACATACAGTACATTGTATCATGTACACTACATGAATGAGTAGTGAATGTAGTGTACATGATACAATGTACTGTATGTGAAAGGGGGTGCTACATTGGGGAAACCAGCCAGAAACTACACATGAGTATGAACCTTCACTGAAGCTCCATCAAAAAACACCAGGAAGACAGCTATTATCTCTCGAAAGCTTGTCGTTTATTATAATACGTTTGTCCAATAAAAAAGGTATCACTATTCCCTGCAATACTCTAATTATTCAACTGTATATATATATATATATATATATATATATATATATATATATATATATATATATATATATATACAGTATAAATATATATATATATATATATATATATATATGTATATATATATATATATATATATATACAGTATATCGATATAAGTCATGATCCACAATGACCATGATACAGTTCAATTTTTATCTGCGGGAAACAATACCCACAGCCAATTACAAGTGACCATGATGTCAGGGATATGGAAACACACAGCAAACAATTATTTAGAGAATCAATACTCAAATACTATTGTCCTCTCATTTCAGGTCCCAGGAGGGGTACCCCAACCACAGAGACCCAGTCGGTGGTTCCACCGGAGGAACCACAATCACCAAACCAGGTGGTGGTGGAGGAAGCCAAGGGCCCGGGCCCATCACAGGAGGCTGGGCCATCAGCAGCAAGACCATTGTGGATAACACCCCCTGGGCACTCACATGCATCACAGGCACTTTCCCAGCTCTTTCAAACGATTGAAATGCCATTGAGCCAGCAACCACCTGCAGAGATGTCGAGGTCCTAGGGACCACTCTCAACAGGCCCACTACTTCCACCTGGTGACACGCAATCGATGCGTTGACCGGACCCCAATTATCTCCCACTCCTGACCATGTCACAACAGATATTGTCCCAACAGATGATGCCACAGCAGTGGTTGTCCCAGCAGTTGTTGTCCCAGCAGTGGTTTACCCATCACTTGTTGTCCCAGCAGTTGTTGCCCCAACAGACCAGGCCAACACCATCCCTATGGGCAACAGCATCCCCATTGGCAACAGTGTACCTACAGGGAACATCATCCGTATGAGAAACACCATCCCTCGGGCACACCATCCCTTCGGGACATACCATCACAACTGGCAACAACTCTGGCCTCACCACAGCACATCAAGAGTCCAACTGCATCTGGAGACAGAGCTCACATCCCTGCACAAGGCACCTTGAGGGACATCTTTCAGCACACCTGCATGTCTGATGAGCGCGACATTTGATCAGTGCAACTGCTGACAGCTCAGCTTCAAAGGCAGAACGATATTGGTACTGAGCAGATCGAAAGCATCAAAGCAATATATGGTGAAGTGAGGAGGCATAATCTTCGGATGGAGAGGTATGAACAAATGGCTCATGGGGAAGGACAAGCCTAGACACATCACTTGGCGTGGCTGGTGCAGTTGGGGGAAGCCCATGTGAATACTCTCCAGCCTTCGGTTCCACAGGCTCCACCCCCACCACAACCAGAGCCTGCGGCCTCCTCATCTTACCCCTTACCACGAACCCAGTTGGATTCATCCCTCAATCCAACACCTCCTGGCCATTGTAGAGGAAGGAGGCGCAAGGGCACGCAAGGTGCTATGCAATAGATTAATACATAAAATAACAATAATAATAATGATAATAATAATAATAATATCATAAGATATCATATTATAATATGTATCATATATCATAATACACATGCAAAGTCCAATTTGAAGGCCTGATAACAACATGACAGGTGATAATGTTAAGTAATTGATAGCAAAACACTTAATGAGATGTCACCAAATGATAATGAGTATACATCTTGGCACATGGCCACCAGCAATGGCAGGGGACTTTCCCGGGATGGGCCTAGTGGAGCTTATCCCTGATGGAGGTGAGTTGGCTGTTGCTCCACATGCCTCTTCACTGCCTCCATGTAGTTTTGGGGCCCTTCCTGATGGGTTAGAGTAGATTAGTGTAGTGTATGTTCCCCTGGTCCTCTTGTGAATTGCTATGTGGTGGCGGTGAAGGGGCTTGTGTACCTGAATTAAGCTGTGAGCTATACCATGTAGGTCCACAGTAGGTGGGCAGGTCATAGTAGAAAGGTCAGACGAATCACAGTTCACTAGAAAAGGAACTGGCAACCCACTCTAGTATCTTTGGCATGCAAACCTTGTTGATAAGCACAGACAGAGACATAAGTAAGTGTGCTGCAGTCCATAGGGTCACAGAGAGTCAGACACAACAGAAAGACTGGACAACCAATTGTGAATTGTTCCCCTGGTACTTGATATATGGCATGTGGCTGTGTAATTTGGCTACTATTTGTTTTCCCAATGTAGATGTGATGAGTGATATGCATATAAGATGATCTTTGTATTTTTATGGTCCACATTAGAGCCTCTGTGAGTGAGATAGGGTTAATATGTCAGCCATTTCCATGTATTTGTGTTGCAATTTAATGAAGTAGTGTGTCTTTAATTGTTTTCAGCATCTTGCAGCATGCCTTTTCATATTGGCATATACATTACAACCTGAGGAAAATAACATTTTATGTTTTGCAATATTTGACAGTTGGGAGTTGTTGTGCAAGTAATTGTAATGCCTTCCATTGCTATACCCATATTTTAAAGTGCATTGGTGTAATTTTATTGTGATTTGCAGTTTTCCAAACTAGTCTGTGAACCCTTTGTGGGTCCTATTTGGAAGCAGTTCGCTTTGGGGCGCCTTTTACCGTATGCAGGTTTGCCTGCAGGTGCGGTCTTGAGTGATTTGTGCAATTGAATAATGATTTGCGATTTTAGCGATCTGAAGCCTTGCAGCCATCAAAGATCAAAGGCTTTGGGAGGTTGTAAGTTTCGGGTTTAACCACCGCAATGTTTTCAAAGCTGTAACCCATAATCCGTTTGTCGCCCGCAAAAAGATGCCAATTGAATAACAAATTAACATGCCCTCACTTACGGGCTACAGTAACTTACGATAGCTCAATTGAATTGGACTCCAAGTTCACTCTGCTAGTGCTGGATCTCTTGCTGCATATTCAGCTGAAAAATCTTCCACCTTCCAGCCGTCTTCAGACATAGCTGTGCACTCACATTCACCTTCAGCTTGGGTAGAGAAAAGCATACCACTTCTCAGGATCCCATATGCCATCACAGTCATATTTATCCAGAAGACAGAAGGTTGCTGTCTAGAATGTGGAAGCTCTTTCATGTCCTATAGCTCTTCCTTGCAATAACAATACAGGTTCTTACTGTCCAAAAACTTCTTTGTGTGGAATCTCTGTGCTCTGATATCTGGTAATTCCAAACCTGTCAACAATCTCTGCTTTGAGATCAGCATAATTTAATGCTTGTTCTTCATCCATGACAATTAAGGCTTTCTGAGCTTCACCACATAAGTAAATGTGTCTTGCACTGGCAGAAATTTGTAATTAACTTGCTGTGTGTCACTGTCTCACTTAAAAATTCTCAGCACTGTGAACTTCCTAGACCACTGTCATGAAAGTCATGCAGGTAGAAATGTGGAGGTTGTTGTTGTTTTGTGTGTAGCTGAGACTACACATCCCAGAATACTTTGTAATGAAGAAAGGAGATAACTTCATAAGTAGCTCAACTCAGCTTATCAGAGAGGAGCTTTGTTGTTCCCATCCCAAGGCATACATTCTGCAATGATCTATGTGTAAAGTACAATGTATGTTATGAATTTGTTTTAATACATTTTAAGTGTAAAATGTGATGCTTACAATAGGCATGTGATGCGAGAGGTTTGCATATTGTGCCTTTTAGTAAATCTGGGCCTGCATGTTAGTATATTTAATACATACATATATTTTACTCAAGCAATATTACAAAGTATATACAGTATACCTTGATAACAACTGATTACAGTGTTACAAGCAGGGTTATCAAATATTCTAGGGCTTTCCAAGCATTTTCATATTTATTACTATTCATACACAATGTCAGAATCTCAGTTAAGTAATTTTGTCATATTGAATTATATATTCAAATGGAAGGAATGGATATGGTTCTTAAAGCAATGGAGGATACAAAACATTAATTTAAAGGGGACATTCTGGACTACAGATGCTACACACACTGTACAGAATGCACATATACACGCTATACGCATAAATAGTGCACCAGAGTACACAATGGACTTGCCTGAGCACACACTAGAAACACGCAAAATGGACTGGCGACATAGACAGTAGCCTAAAGATACTCCTCAGTGAGGGACGAGGGTCGTTTTTATTTTTATTAAAAAAAATGGAAGCAAAAAGAAAAGAGCACTTTTGCCAAATGCAGGCTCCCCCTTTTATCCTAATTCCAAGAGCATGCTCTGTAAGGGAGGGGAGGTCCATTACTGCACCTCTGTAATCCTCAACCATTATCCCATCAGACCATTTGATACACCACCATTTCCCATCTGGCTAGTCAGCCCATTAGGAAACGCCGCATGTAAGTACACCCTCAAGAAAATAATAGTTATAGACCTCTCTTCCCCTCACAACACTTCCTTGTCCACTCATTCACTCAGATGAGTTTTCAATACAATAAGCCAAAATCGATGATTCTATGTCTTTCATCACACAACTTGGACCTAGAAACTGTCTGTCCAAGTCTGACATCAAAGATGTTTTAAAACAGGTTCCAATAGATCCTGCACTATGGCATATACATGAAGTCCAGTGGAAAGATAGATATTATTTTGGCACACAATTCAAATTGGGATTAAAAAAACAGTTTGAAGATTGTTGATCATTTCACTGAAGGGCTATGTTGGATCCTGGTTAATTTTAGAACCCCACACAGTGGACTGGACTGTGCACACGTTGGGCATGCGCAGACAGAAGACTGGTTTCTGCACAAATACAAGTACTGGACTGACCACTCGCACTGGACATGCACACATAGTGGACTGGACCGAGTACAAACGCTGGACATGCACACAAAGTGGACTGGACTGAGTACAAACTCTGTACATGCACACACAGCGGCCTGGACTGAGCACACACAAAGCCAAAGGACACATACATTGTGGACTGGACTCTGCACATGCAGTGGACAACAAACAGTTGAAAGGACTGAACAAATACACTGGACATATACTATGTGAGCGGTGGCACGGCATCAGCGTGCGTGCTGAAGGTGCGCAGACATCAGGCTGCTGACAAAGCCCAGTCTCCTCATATTCTGCCTGTTCCGTCTGCCTAAGGGGAAATTTTAAGAAGCAAAGCTCTCAGTCAATACACTTTCCCTTATGTAGTGGGGTAATACAAATATAATTATAAACTATGATAAAACATTAAATACATTTGGTAATTTTATGAGATGATAAAGACATTTCTATTAGAAAAGTGTTTTTTTGAGAGTGTCATCTTCAAATGTTGAATATTTAATATTTTTTCTCATATATAGGATTACTGTAATTCTATATTTAAAATCTACTTTTTTTGAAGAACTACACTTGATATTTGGGCACAATTATAAAGTAAAACAATAGTTATGGATCCTTTCCTTCGACGCTCTTTGCAGCCTAAGTCCTGCGTGTCCGGTCGACGGCTCGCCTCGCTTAGCGAGGCTCGCAAAGTGTGAACAACATCATAAGCGTTCCCAAAACTGACAACAATATATGTGATTACGCTGCTGTGTATTCTGTCCTTTGGGTTTCTACTAATCTACTTTGGCAGGTGCAAGGAGGCCTTGAATTCAGACAAAGCTTTTACTGCGGCATTAGAAATGTGGCAGTTAAAATGCCCGGGGTTTAAATAGGCTCATGAAATCATCCTCCTGAGAGAGCGCAGAGAGCAAATGGGAGATCACAGGAAAGACTAATTGCATAGAAAATTATAAAGGCTTTTTTATTTTACTGTGAGGGTGTACTTTGCCAATCATTACATTTATTTATTCTTTGTGTTTGTTTGCATTGTTCAGTTGTGTCCAACTCTCCATGACCTCATGGACCATAACACACCACGCTGTTCCACTTGGTTTTCATAGTAGAGATACTGGAGTAGGTTGTCAGTTTCTTCTCCAGTGGGACACAGCATACAGCTCCTGGTATTCCTATGTGATCTCTCATCCAAGTACTGACCAGGTCAAGCCTGCATAGCTTCAGAGTGGTGTGACCTCTTGTTTCCCTGACTGGAATTTAACCCAGCTCACAGCAGTGAAAGCACAGAATCCTAACCACTGGACCACCAGGGATCTTTAATTTTCTATAAATGAGCAACATACTACAAACAGTTCTATTAGTGCCACCTAGTGGATGATGAAATCCCATAACAAGATGTTTTTTTCTTGTTTGTTTTAAAAAGCTAGAATAAATAATGCTAAAAATCTTTTCATAAGGTTAAAAACAGCATTTAATGTATTGCTGTAGTGCTGGGGGGTTCCATTACTGTCCATTGTCATCTTCATTATCAGTCTGTCTTGTGAAGCAGTAGATGTATAATTAGCTTTGTTCTTCAATAACACCTCACATTGTGTTTGGTGTTACTTACATTTATGTATCACAGGGTCAGCTTCAGCGCTCATTGCATATGAACATGTTAGAATTAAAGGCAGGGGCTTATTTAGTTATACTACCCATATATATCTTACATTCCATAAAATTAATTGTGACAGTGTTTTTAAATGTTTGTCATGGTCCCTTATATTAGAGAATATATAGCACCTCATTGCTTGGCTGTGACTGACGGTTTGCTTATTGTAAGAGGAATGGAAATTGGAGCAGTGAAGGTAACTGCATCTGCCTGTGGGTTTTCTATATACAGATTTGATGAGTGTGCTTGCTATAATAGTACAAACAAAGTTAATTTGTTCAGTAAAGAATGTTTGACAGATGGGTGGAATGTATTGGATAAATTAGGAAAGTCTGCGAGTTTGTGTCCTTCTGTTCATCTATGTAACAGTAATATATGTAAGGCTTGTAAATATATGTTTCATCAGCCATGAACAATTAATTAGCAATTTGGTACTTTGTTCCATAATTTAATGACTTGGAGCAGTGCACTTCCAACTTTTGGTATAGCTTTGCATATTGCTCTGTTGCTCAGCTATTTTGTCTCAATTTTTAGAAATTTAGAATACAAGGTTTCATCTTTTGAAGGATCAGTAAGCATTTCTAGTAACACAATTATGAAGTGTGTGGTAGCAATGAGTGTCCAGTCATCTAGATGACTGATTACAGTATTGCAAGGACCTTTCCTTTTCTAAACAACAGCAATGGCGACCAGCGAACACTAGGTGGTGTGGACAAGATTTTAGTCAATTTCGCACAAAACTTTAGTCAATTTCCCAGAGTTACGCTAAGATGATAATCTTTACACTAACAAGAAAATGACTCAAATCTCGTCCATGCCACCTAGTGGCCCGAAGGCCGCCACTGCTGGCGATCCTATTGCAATTTATAGTGATACCTTTTTATTGGACAAACGTTCTCTAACATCACTCCAACTAAAATATTTGTCCAATAAAAAGGTATCACTATATACTGCAATACTCTGATTATTCATTCAGTAACACAATTGTTATATTTATGTTGTCAGTACTGGTGGTTGTTTTCAAAGCACACAACAATCTGAATACTTCCTTGTAGTAGTACTTTTAATTATTGATTACTGTAATAGCACCATTTGGTAGATATTTTTATCATCCTAATTATATATAAATATATTTTTTAATAAAAGTTATTTTTTAAGTTTATTATTCTATCAATAGAGACTAGGATAAAAGCTGTGCCCTGTAAGGGGATCTTTCTTCCTCATTATTTTGGTGACTATTCAAATTATCCCTAGGAGCACGCTTTAATAATTTTGTTCCAACTAAACCTTTGAACCATCATAATATGTATGTGTTGGTAATTATATAAGGAATTGTTTTTGATTTTATTTGCCACAATTTAATATTTTTCAATATATTGTTTTCAATACAGTAATAAAAGTTATGTTTTACTACAAGGAATAGTTAAAGGTGCACATAAAACCCACTCCTTTGATTTTTAGTAAAAATATAAACTGCTACCTAGATTCTGAGAATTTTTGTGAATCTTCCAAATTTTCTGCTGATTTATGGCCATAAAGAAACACGCATCAGACAAATTGCAAAACATAGCATTTCACAGTTTACCAAAACATAAAATTTAGTCACACATCCTTCTTTAAAACAACTACTAGGCAACATCTGACCATTCAGTAAACAAAATCTGCTACTTCCACGCTAATTCACAGTTTCTTCTATTGAAATAAACATTATTTAAATACTAAAATACTGAACGGAAGTACAATTAAAAATTACAGTGATTATGTAATGATATTTACAAAATAATACATTATTAGCAACATAATAAAAAAAACTACACAAATAATATAAACAAATCCATTCACTCAGGTAAAATGGTCATTTTAAATAAACATTAACACAAAATGGTTGTAGCTTATGATATGTTATCTATCCTGTGCTCAGTGGCTTCTTGTTTATAGGCTTCTTGCTGGTTGGAGTTGGTTTCTCGTAGGATTGTCCAGCATTGATGGCTTCTGGAACCTTCAGTGGAACATCTCTTTATTGATCCACATGAGACTACGCGTTTCGTTGGGTTTGCACTCATACTCAATACTGCTGAAGCTGTTTCCCCATTGACAGTGATCTCTCTTGTGGTAGTTGTAGAACTTCACTTGCCATACGGTCTCAAAGCTCCCAATGTCATTAAACTGTGGGCATGACACAAAACAGAGATTAGAAATGGACTCAGCAGACCTACAAGACATTGAAGAAATAAAACACATATACATCACAATATAACTGTAATTGGTAGTTATTAAAATTTATTATTTTAAACATAAATTATGTGTAAACATTCTTCTAATTTGGCTAATAACTTTATCTAAGATGATTAACTCTCACAGAGCCCTATTCTATTAGAAGCCCTCAAATGACTCTAACCTGTGATTTTGGCTGCAGGTGCTTTTTTTCTCTAAATGTTTAGATGTATTCTGTTGACTCAAGCTCACAATTTACCTCCTTAAGCCTAAATTATAAACTTCGCCTTTTTAAGTAGGATTTCAGGGGGTAGATTACAATTATTGCTTTTTTGTAATGCACCAACACATTCCGTAGCGCTATACATGCATTGTGATCAAGACAAAAACACATTACAAAGATGGAGGGCCCTGTCTTTGAGCTTGGAATCCAGTGTCCATAGTGCTTTCCCCAAAGCACTATGCAAGATTAAAAACTTGCACACTTTCATCAAACGATCTGACAATATTTAAGCAAGTCAATAAATTACTTTTTAGACACAACGTCATCAAGACGTCAATAAAACATGAAGTTAGACGTAGAGGCTACAAATTAATGAGAGCGAAAAAGTAATTTTGAATTGCATATTTGTGGATTTGAGAGTGTTGTGCAATGAATTGTAATGTCTTTTCATGCCTTCCCACGCTTTTAAAGTACAGTAGTGTGTGTTTAATTGCTACTACAGCTCTAATAAGTGTTATCCTCTGTCTCAAAACGCACGCATCGTATCAGGATCGGTGCTGTCCCCTTCTGATGACGTCAAACGCCGGCTTGTGATAGCTGAGATGCCCTAAGATATCGTCATCTATAGATCAGCCACAAACTCTATGTGCTAAGGTAAGTGGAAACGCAGTGGGAATAGTCCCAGACAGTTCAGGGTAGCATTCAGAATCATTCTAGGGAGAGGGGATAAGTAGTGGGTCCTCACAGATGCTCCAAGGGTACCTCCACTACAACCTTTCTAAAACAGGGCCACAGTCGTAAAATGACACTTCCCCTGTGTTTTCCACCTCTGCCTTCTGTACTATATTTAATCCTGTAGAAAGTCACATATTAATTTAGCACTGATATTTCTGATGTACACAGAAGTCAATAAGAGTAATACTATTATACAGAACACATAACATACGGGATCATTAATGAATATCCAATTTAGTTTTAATCGTTGTACTTTTATGGTATTTGTGTGACTGTTTTTAACACTTGATATCAATAAAAGCTTAATTTTATTTCAAATTAACCAGAGTTGGTCTCCATTTTCTCAAATCAAGAATATACCACTGTGATTATGGTTGCTTACACTATTGGATGGATATAAAGGTGTCTTTCCTATTTTCTCCCCCCTTTTTGAATCTGTATTTTACACTGCTGGCCATATAGCTGCTCTTTAGATTTATAGAACTACAAATTAAGTGACAAAACCACGTGGGTTCACTTTATACTATATTAACCATTAAAATACATTCATCTATTAGTGACATCACTGATATCCAAAACTAAATATTTTCCTTTAAAGTTTTTGACTGCAGTGGCCCTTTAATGAACCTGAGGAGATAGTGAGCTTCCCAGTGCTTACCAACTGTAAGTGACCTCTACTGGTCCATTTTAGCGTCAATGCTTCTATCAGATACTATGCTGTTAATTGGCTGCTAATTTACTATACTTTCATTCTAGATTCATGTAACTTAAGAACTGGTTTACTGAAACTACAAGATACAACTCATAGGGAAAGATAGTATAAAGCATAATAAATACACTGAAGTCCCATGTTAACAGCACTCTCTTTTGACGAACTAGACCTAATATCAGGCAAAACTTTTTTAGAAAGGAAAAAAATATAGGAATCGTTAACTATCACATTGAAATATTTTTATTGTGGGCAACCATCGTTTTGTTTGAGTTGCTTTCTCAACACAGAAGGGCTTAGTTACCTAATGAGATTTCCAGTTGTCCTGTTCAAGGTCTCCATCTACCTATACAGGGAGTGCAGAATTATTAGGCAAATTAGTATTTTGACCACATCATCCTCTTTATGCATGTTGTCTTACTCCAAGCTGTATAGGCTCGAAAGCCTACTACCAATTAAGCATATTAGGTGATTTGCATCTCTGTAATGAGAAGGGGTGTGGTCTAATGACATCAACACCCTATATCAGGTGTGCATAATTATTAGGCAACTTCCTTTCCTTTGGCAAAATGGGTCAAAAGAAGGACTTGACAGGCTCAGAAAAGTCAAAAATAGTGAGATATCTTGCAGAGGGATGCAGCACTCTTAAAATTGCAAAGCTTCTGAAGCGTGATCATCAAACAATCAAGCGTTTCATTCAAAATAGTCAACAGGGTCGCAAGAAGCGTGTGGAAAAACCAAGGCGCAAAATAACTGCCCATGAACTGAGAAAAGTCAAGCGTGCAGCTGCCACGATGCCACTTGCCACCAGTTTGGCCATATTTCAGAGCTGCAACATCACTGGAGTGCCCAAAAGCACAAGGTGTGCAATACTCAGAGACATGGCCAAGGTAAGAAAGGCTGAAAGACGACCACCACTGAACAAGACACACAAGCTGAAACGTCAAGACTGGGCCAAGAAATATCTCAAGACTGATTTTTCTAAGGTTTTATGGACTGATGAAATGAGAGTGAGTCTTGATGGGCCAGATGGATGGGCCCGTGGCTGGATTGGTAAAGGGCAGAGAGCTCCAGTCCGACTCAGACGCCAGCAAGGTGGAGGTGGAGTACTGGTTTGGGCTGGTATCATCAAAGATGAGCTTGTGGGGCCTTTTCGGGTTGAGGATGGAGTCAAGCTCAACTCCCAGTCCTACTGCCAGTTCCTGGAAGACACCTTCTTCAAGCAGTGGTACAGGAAGAAATCTGCATACTTCAAGAAAAACATGATTTTCATGCAGGACAATGCTCCATCACACGCGTCCAAGTACTCCACAGCGTGGCTGGCAAGAAAGGGTATAAAAGAAGAAAATCTAATGACATGGCCTCCTTGTTCACCTTAACTGAACCCCATTGAGAACCTGTGGTCCATCATCAAATGTGAGATTTACAAGGAGGGAAAACAGTACACCTCTCTTAACAGTGTCTGGGAGGCTGTGGTTGCTGCTGCACGCAATGTTGATGGTGAACAGATCAAAACACTGACAGAATCCATGGATGGCAGGCTTTTGAGTGTCCTTGCAAAGAAAGGTGGCTATATTGGTCACTGATTTGTTTTTGTTTTGTTTTTGAATGTCAGAAATGTATATTTGTGAATGTTGAGATGTTATATTGGTTTCACTGGTAAAAATAAATAATTGAAATGGGTATATATTTGTTTTTTGTAAGTTGCATAATAATTATGCACAGTAATAGTCACCTGCACACACAGATATCCCCCTAAAATAGCTAAAACTAAAAACAAACTAAAAACTACTTCCAAAAATATTCAGCTTTGATATTAATGAGTTTTTTGGGTTCATTGAGAACATGGTTGTTGTTCAATAATAAAATTAATCCTCAAAAATACAACTTGCCTAATAATTCTGCACTCCCTGTAGAAGATAAAACAAAAATGGTGGCTGGCACATAGTTACATATAAAAGTATATTCTGTTTTTGTGGTTTTTAAGCCATTTTTGAAGCAATATAAATGTGCTATAACTACGGGACATCTAACAATGTGTTCTGCTCATTTGACAAACACGGGATTCGTTTTGTTATAAATATAACTTCATGACACAATAGAGCTTCCAATCATGTGTCTGAGAGCTGATTCTTCATCACTTGTCTGGTCAATGTTTCAGTGGAAATATATGAACTGTGTGAGAGATTGATACCCAGTGTTAAATCACCACTACAGTTATTTTTAATGCACGCACATCTATATGTATATGCATATGTATGTATGTGTATATGTATATATGTATATGAGTAACAAGCTTTCAACAGTCAGAAGCGATACTGAATAAGATGAGCAGTGTGATAGACGGCAAGGATTCCAAGTGACATCATAAATAATGTACTGATAAGACAAGTGTGCAGATCTCCACAAGGTTTGGGATAATAAAGAGAGCAATAGAAGTTATGGCAGTACATTTCACCACATATTAACAATAAAACATGGGAAGGAATGTGGCAGGGTTACAAGAAAGTTTGATAATGTGATAGAAACCTCCAGTTAATGTTATGTCCTGTATCGTTAGGGTTTAATAATCTGATGATCTTCATTTCGAATGGATTTTTTTCCTGGATGTTTTTGAAATTCCCTCTGAGTATTTTTCTGAGTATTTTAAATTTCAGGTTTTGGATGGAGTGATCATTCTGGGTGAAATGGTGACCAACTGGGGTGCAATGCTGAACTGCTTTCATTATGCATGGAATGTGTGTATGTATATATAATATAAATATGTGTGTGAGTGTGTAATACAGTCGTATCCGACTCTCTGTGACCTCATGGACTTCAACACACCATACTGATCCATGTGGTATTCACAGCAGAGATACTGGAGTAGCTTGCCAGTTCCTTCTCCAGTGGGACACAGCATACAGCTCCTAGTATTCCTAGGTGGTCTCCCATCCAAGTACTGAACAGGCACAACCCTGCTTGGCGGTATGGCCTCTTGGTTCCCTGACTGGAATCAAACCTAGGTCACATCGGTGAAAGCCCTGAATGCTAAACGCTGGACCACCAGAGAACCCAAGCTAAATATACTCCACTTGCAAAATATAAGGTCCTAACATGTAGACGTAGATATGCTGATGCTAACAGTTTGGTTTCTTCTGATCAGTGCCCTGAGACGGGAGGAGGTTTTGAAAGAAGAAGACAGTGCTATCTGTACAATAGGAATGTGGCAGCTTAAAATGTTAGTAACTTCAGTAGAAAGCCCACAAGTTTACAAAAACTAACTCTACTGAGAAATTAGAAGCAGAAAAGAAAATGGTACCTTGCAATAAAGAATAAATGTACATGGAAAAAAATATATTGTACATTAAAATTGCAACATATACCATCTTTGGGGTGCAATCCTCCAACATAGCAATACAATGCAGATTATCTTACAAATGCAATGCACTATATTTTGCCAAATTTTCTAAAATTATTTGAAAAATCCATCATTAAAGGGATATGGACGGTTCCTGGATTGTACTTTGTACTAGGCATATAATATTGATATGTATCTATTTAGTTTTATGTACTTTATTTTATTAATAAGTGCTTATAAGCTGTTTTCAGACAAATAATCAGACAAATAATCCCTGTATGGGTCTGCCCACTGCAGCGTATGTGGACACAGGTTCTGTAGTGCTGGATGTGCAGTGTAGTGTCCTAGCCTCTCAAGGACCACTCTCAGTAGCAGGTTGCAGGATGTTGCTGAGAGATGGTCACTGATTGGTTAGTATGAAACACTGTACAGTCATTACTACAGAGTCAGTGTTTTTATGAGCTGCAGAGGTCAACCCCAAGCAGGGACTATTTGTTTTATTTTAGTAATTAAAAACAGAGTTTTTTTAACACTTCTTAATAAAATAAAATGCATAAAACTAAATAGATACACACGACTATTATAATACTAAAATTCAAAAATCTTCCATATCCCTTTAATAACTTCAGTGGTGAATGCGGGTGCAGTTCACGAGCAGTATAGGCACAATGTCATACTAGCACGAGCAGTATAGGCACAATGTCATACTAGCACGAGCAGTATAGGCACAATTTATACTTATATATGAGTATAAATATATGAAAGCTGCAGGATAAAAGCTCTATACAAATGTGCAATAAATAAAATAAATAATCCAAATTACTACCATTCCAGTATTTGTAGCTATGTAATCATATTCTTATCTATTCACAGGATTGGTTAATGTATATGTGCATGGTAGAATCTGTATTTTATTATATTAAAATATTCATTAATAAACATGATAATGGGCTAAATGTTTTTAGAAAGGAAAAAACAAACAAACACAACATTTAACTGTGGGTCCCATTTATCTTCTATTTGCCTCTTTCTCTTTGTGTCCTTGTAAACAAATGAGCTTTCCATTACACCTAGGCATTTTTAGCAGCCACATCCCCAGTCTGCATTCAAAGTTTCCCCCCACTCCATGCAATAGATGATAAAAGTCACAGCTGCATATTAGCATGTAAAATGTAAAACATTGGAGGCTGTGTTGTTTTATTCTTACATTCTAATACAATTGTCCAATTGTGGCATGAAGTTTTATTTTAAATATAGGAGTACAATGGTTCTATAAAATGTGAATCCCCTCCATGCTGCTATCATTTTATACCATACAACATTAAATAATATGGAGGCACATATAGATTGTCCATTTTGGATATATGTTGGCAGTTTATAAATATTAGACAATAATAAAATAGATAATAATAATTGAATATGAAAGAGAAAGAAGAATATATCCTGCTAGAAAATAATTCCCTCACTATGGTACCAGCTTCACACATACCATATGGTGCGTAACAAATTCTTCATTAATTATGAGATGTGAACAGGCACAGCTTGAAAGATAAATTTAATGAGGAAAGGTTTTGATGTGAAAATGTGTTCCAAGTTTGAGGGGTATTTACTAAGATATCACAGGGGCTGTGATGAGGTGTGAATGGCTGCAAAGGCAATTTTCCACCATAGGAAATAGTGACAATTAAAGTGCCTTGGAAGGTTTCTGGATTTCACTAGGAATATAATATACTTTTGTATCTTTTTACTTTTATATTGTTGATTTTATTAAGAAGTGCTTAAAAGGGCCATTCTCTGCCATTCCATTGCCATGGGGCTAATTGAAGCAAATTAATTAATATAAGTGATTACAGATCCTATCTGAAGATACTATTCCTTCAACTCCTCTCAAGTTTTTAATAATTTCACAAAGACAAAAATTCCATCATCATTAAAGGAAAACTGAATACAATAGTTAAAAATGAATGTCTGCAATTATTTATTTTAAACTGTATAAAAACATCCATTATCAAGTAAAGTTAAACAAAAAAGCAAACCATGAATTTAACATTTCACTGATCCTTTTAGCCAGTTTCTAATGGAGACAATAAATTACAATGCTATGCACTGCTAGAAAATACTATGAAAATTACACATACCGTATAAATAAACATGATTGCAGTTGTCTAAATGAGTTTGAGTTATCTAAAACTTCCACTCAATGTTTTAATATCAAAAATGACATGGGATAATTGTCCTACTTGGTGACCACTTTGAGTGGTGCTATCCCCTATCTATCTATATAATAGGGAATGGGTTAAATATTAAATGTATGCACAGGGTTTATGACCCCTCTGCCCTGGATCCCCTATGAGCCCAGAGATCACCTCTCTAAACATACTCTAAAAAGGGGAACCACAGAGATTCCCTGCTCCCACATGCTGAAGTGAACTTCTCAGATTCACTCCTCCCATGCTCTAACTCCATGGATCTCATCACCTAACTATAACCATGGCAGTTCCTGTAGACCCCCATGGCAACTAGAAGTTAACCCCCTGCCACAGAGGTCCTTAAATGGATCTCTGTGGCAGATAAAATGTACCCCCTAATGGACAAGTGGCACTTATAATTAATCCCTTTGCTATGTTGGACCTTAAAAGACCACTCTGGCATCTAAGGTTAACCCCTATGGCACTGATGCCTTGCAAGGACCTTCATGCCATCTAAAATTGACCCCAATGGATCCTATAACTGATCCTATGCCACAGAGGTATTGGCTTAGGGATTAGTTAGAGATGCCATGGATGTCCTTGCAGGACCTGCTTAGCTGAAATTAACTTTAGAGCCACAAGGGTACTAATAAGAGAGTACATTTTAAGTGCCACGGAGGTCCATTGGAGACCTCCATGCTTATAGTCAGATGGTAAAATTAGCGCATGGAGGGAGGGATTTCCCAGGGTCTCCCCGGTTTATATCAGATATTGGGGGCTCATAGGAGTAGGGGTATTTGGGGGTGTGCAGGGGATCCCCAGGTTATGTAATGTAGGGGGTGTTGGGGGACATTATTAAACCCTTAAGTGTGTCAGGTATGCAAAATCAAGCCTTGTATCCGACTCAATTAAGGTGTCCGGTTGATAATAGCATCAGATCTCTTGCTTGTTTTCTTCTCAGACACATTATGTATGCCTCTATGTAGGATTGTTGTACCATTGGAGGTCTCACGAGCACTCAGAACATAATGTGTTTTTGTATGGAATGGCTTTGGGGGAAATTGGAATGGGACAGCTACATGTGGATTGTGTGTTTTGCACTTTTTAACCTATTTTGCATGCAGTTCTGGTAGGACTGGTTTTTCTCTGGACTGGAATCGATAGGTAATAATTTACGAGTCAACTTGACCCGTAAATCAGCATTTTAAAAGATTGGAATGGGGCTCTTTGTCACTAAGTTCTTCTAGAAAGTCATGAATTCTATAAGAGGGATAAGAATTCAGAAGCCTTACTTTACAGAAAGGACAATAAGTTACTGGAACAAGTTCAGGTTATCCCAATACTCAGTGAAAGGACGGCTGCACAATGAAAAAATTATTATATGATTGAAAACTTTGAGTCCAACAGAGTATAATTAAGTAGGAAAAAAGTCATACAGCTAGTTTTTAATTAGAATAAAAACTAATTAATGAATGACTCTTCAAGAACTCGGGAGGGGGGGGAGGGGGGATTCATGATACATGGTGGAAATTGTGTGTGAGAGGGGTGTTCCATTTTTGAGTGCTGTATTTCCATCCTTTGATGCAATGTCCTGCTTCTGGGCCAGTGAGGGGAAAGGAGTTTGGCTCCTTCCACAGCCCTCCCTCCACTGATAGCCAAAACACATACCGCCATTATTCAATTCTCAGGATATGATGTAACAAACACAAAATGGGTTCCTGTTATCAATTTCTGTCTCAAAAATGCACCTTTTTCCTTGACAAACAAGTGCCTTTTTTTCTTGAACTGCATTTGTCTATTAAACCCGTCCTTACTAGATAAACAAGAATGGGGCCAACTAGAAGCCAACTATATTCATATCTGCTACAAAATCTGTGCTCTGCACAATTGATATATTCTAACTATTGTTAAATTATTTGTGAATGAAGAACGAACTCACTCTGCAAGCAGTATTTCCCAAACCAATAAAGCAATAGTAATATTGAGAGTTTAAAGGTTTTGTCAAAAGAGCTTGCTATGAAGCATAAATGCTCTTCTTTCTGTTTAATTAATTTTGTTTACAATGTTTTTCTTGAGACATTTATGGCTTGAAGCCATTTCAGATTGTGACACAGAAGTTTTGAGATCAGGAAATGAAATGTAGCAGCAAGTCTGCTGTTTTAGGGGGAAGTGGACCATGTATTCACTACTACTGCTGTCCGCATTGATTTTAACCGATTAATGTTAACCTGGAGGGTTTACTACATTACTAATAATGGGTAAAATTTTGTATCAACTTTGTAACTATACGTTGGGCCTATGGTGACCATTTTAAAACAATCCATCATTAAAAAATAAGCCTTGTCTACCTTCACCGTGTTTCTTATGTCCTATTGAAAGGACCTGCAAAGGATAAAAGTTCACTAACTAAAAACATCTGTAAAAAAATATGCTCTGTCCTTATGTAGGGCCAAAAAGCAATTGAATGAGGCCCCTACACAACCCATGTATCATTCAGCCATCACCCGCACTTTTCTAAAGCCTTAAGGTTGTAGACCTCTCACCAAACCAGCCTAGAGACCGCTGCTGTCTAAACAATATGCAACCCACCACAAGTCATCTGCATTTGACATTTTAAGTCCAGTCCACTATCTTCCCTGTCAAAACTGTTTCCATCTGGGTGAACGACTAGCACAAAAAGCACTTTCACTTGGCCTGTAATGCAAAACACTACACAAGTACCTGTCCATCATGAGTTTGTATCCCTCTCCACTGGACCATAAGGTGTGCAGGGAGAGGGGCTGCCTAGCAGTTATGAGTCTCTTCATATGCAGCCCCTGTTACTCCCCAAAACTGGACGGTCTCACCTTACAATTTCCACTTTGGGTTTTGCTCCCAGGAGTTTAGCAATTTTGGTGACATCAGTCTGAGCGCTGGTATCTTTGTGACTTTTCGCCTACTTGAATAATTGACACTTCTGATGTCCCTTAAACTATTTATACTGGAGTGCAGTTATGGACACACAAAAAATACAATGCTAAGGAAAACATTTTAGGAGTCAGAGTTTATTGAACTAAAAATATCTATACTCCCACTGTTAACAGAAAACATCAGCAGCTGATATTAATCACAGAATTGACATTTTGTCACCTTTCCAAGAGATAAATAATAGGTGAGTAATAACATACCAAAAGTCCTGTAGGAGGCTGCTGCTTTAAAATTAGCACTTTTATCACATGCAATGAACGCTGAAAGAGGTATAAAGTACAGTCTGCCTTGCTGTTAATTATTATCAGCTGATGATATAACGATGAGTGAACATTTTGTGTTTTACAAAAACAGCTGCAGTAAGGATCATATACATTATCTCTTTGGTTGTCTGGACTTTCTTATTCTTTTAAGTAGAGTACTAAGATGGATGGTGTGTAGTGATTCATTTTTGTAATAAGAGCTATCCAATTTGAAATACAAATATTAAATAATATAAAGATTGTGGAGATCTTGGCTCACTAGTGACAACCCCATCATTTTAGTGAATATACCCCTCTTGTCATGTGGCAGCAATACTGTGGATTACTTTATGCCCTGGAACTACACTACAGTAATGCTTGCAAATCATGCATTGTAGTATTGTAATTGTATTGATACGGTTACTTATATTTATCACAACACCCTCTGAATGTATTGAATTCAGGCATCAAAACCATAATAAAAGCTCCTAACACCTAAAGGAAATCCGATACTCAAATACCACTGAATGCAGAATGTACCTACCTATTCATGCTCTGCACTTGTAAGATTAAGACAACTGGTCGCCCTTCTGAATTATTTTTTGTGTGTCTGAATTTTCTGCAGAGCACCATATCTTGGCTGGTGTATAATAATAATATATCTATAATATATATAGATATATATGGTTGGATGCCTCTCTCTATGTATCTGGTGGTGATCCAAAGCTTTGACTCCTTGGTCTTAAAGCGCCAAGGGATTGAAATGGATGGTGAAAATTAGGGAAGGGGGGTGACATGAAGGTAACATGCAGATGAATATTGGGATTGGTTGGCTATATTTAAGGAGATGTGTGGGAGTAATTGCCTGGTGATATATATGCAACAATATAACTTAATGCATCCATCTTACAGTTCTCTTGGAACTGTCAGCAACCAGCTTTGTGCACTACATCCCAAGTTGTATGTTATTTTGTGGTGCTTTCACAGAGTAACAACATAGGAATAAGACACAGCACATATCCTGTAGACTTACACTCCATAGAGCAGTGGCTCTCATCCTTTGGGTCGAGACCCCATCAGGGGTTGAATGACGATTTGCTGGGGGTCGCCTGGAGCCATCGGGAATGTTTTTTTTTGTCTATTCTGGTCTGTAGTTTTGCTGTTGGGGGTCGACAATGCTTGGGAGTATTTTTGGGGTGTTGCGGCACTGGAAGGGTTGAGAGCCGCTGCCATCGAGTGTTACATAGTCAACACAGGAGTATATGAGTCCAAAAGAGAGTCCAGACATGACTATGTGCATTATCCTAAAGACAATGAATAACAAACGGCCACAATAAAGAGTTCACAGCTGGCAATTACAGTGTGAATGATTACAGAGTTTTAGCTGACACATGGGAACTGTGCTGATTAACCACTCTGTACATATAATGATTGCTATGTCTGCCCTGAATTAAAACTAATTACTTAGCTCTAGGTACAAAATGCTGTTCTATGCTCCAAACTGTGAGGACAAGAGGCGCTATTTCCTGTACTTTGTCCTCTAAGTAATAAAGTGGTTAGGTATAACATTCTACCCAACTTTTTCCTCTATGCATTCAATAACCAGTTTAAAGAGATACTACCAATGATAATTATATTTATCTTTGATTATGTTTTTTTTTTCTATGACTGTAAAAAATATTTTGTCTTCTGATCTTTGATTTTTTTTAAACTTAAGGTGACAGTGATCTCATCAAAATGGGACACATGTACCATATGGTAGTATAGTAAGTAAGACATTTAAGGGGTTACTTATTTTACTTTATAAAATATTTTGCCAATATCAAGTCCAGTTCTTCAAAAGAGTTATTTTAAATATAACTTTTATAAAGTGTACAATTGCCTTTATCTGTAGAAAGCATTTTCTTTAAAGTCATTAAAAAAAACTGTGACTTTTTTTATCTGTAGACTTGGAATGGGGACCTTGTAGTATGTAATGTGATAGAATGTACTATGACATCACAGAATTGCATCATTATTCAATTTGCATCCCAGGCTTATGAGTATAGTAAACAATCTAAACAAGGAAGGGAAAATTGTATTATACTGTAGAGGGACTTTTTAAAGCTAATCTACCAATACTCTGTAATTATATCTGGTAAGTGTAAGTAAGGCTAATTGTAGTGACTTTAAATTAAAAACAAACTGTCCTACCATTTGGTTCTTCACTGATTTGTGCTGCAAATTATTTTGGATCTTAGCTGCTCCCTATTTTTCTCTTCTTACCTGCAGATATTTTGGAGAAAGACAAACTTGCTAAGTAGATTTATAAGGTCAACAGATCAGCCCAGCAAATTTAAGCCCAATATTTGTTCTTAAAGGATTATTGTATAATGAAAATAAATATATATTTAAAACTTTTTTTTTATTTTATTTTATATAGCATACAATTATACAATAATCACATCAAACAAAAAAAAAATTAGCGTACATCACATAACAATGCATTTTATAACAAAATGTGCAAAGAGGATAGAAAACTACCACTAGGAAGAAAGACCTAGGGCCTCATTCAATTGCGATTTAGCCAATTGAATAGGGCTCTATATAAGCACAGAGCATATTTTTTTACAGAAGTGTTTAGTTAGTGAAGACTTTGATTTTGGATAGAAGTTCACTCACTAAAAACTTCTGTAAAAAAAATATGCTCTGTGCTTATATAGAGCCCTTTTCAATTGTCCAAATCGCAATTGAATGAGGCCCCTAGATGCTATTTCCACTTCTGTATTCTTTTTACTGAACTATCAAAAGGATTATTAGCCAAATTTCAATAATTAATTGTTATTGCTTTATTTCTTTCTAACATGAAATAAACTATGTCCCAAGTTGGAATATCAGATTCAAAATTTCGTTATAGACAACTTAGCTAGTAAAAGAATTTGGGCAATCAAACTTTTATCATAGCAAAAATGTGGAAGAGCGTCCACTCCGGAGATAATTCCAAATTACAATCAAATAATTTACATATATGAGTAAGACAGTAAGTCAAATATGAGTGTGATCCATTGAGAGCACCTCATCACCAGCATTTATTTAGATATTTCTCAGGGGCTATCTTTGCCAGAGTAGCAGGAACCATATACCACCTTTGAAGCATTTTAAAATATAGTTCCTTATAGTTACATTTAGTTACTCTTGATGTTAATTCAAATGCAGTGTTCCAGTCTGTATCACTCAATTCATGACCTACTTCCTTCTCCCGTGTTTTAATCCTAAACGTCTTACTTTACCAACTATGATTCTTAATTTATATTTTTAAAATGTAGAGCATGACTAACGGCGTAATTAGTCACATGCCATAAAGCTATAATTAGAAATAAAATGTTTTGATTGATTTGTTGCTCTATGGAAGCATCCATGGTTGTTTAGTGGAAGATGTGCATTTGAGAAGAGTTTTTACATTTCTGCAAGAGAAGGATTTGCATTTTATGTTGCTGCCTTCCTCTGTGATTGAACGGAGCAGGTGTCAAATTCTAAATGCCCTAATGATATGATATATTCCCATCTCCTCTCCTTGCCTACCCCTGCCTTAACTATTCAGTAGAAAAGCACATGCCGTCTGGTTCCAAGCTATTATGAATTACTGAATCAAAGCAATATGGAACTATTTTCTACATTAAAAAAAACTTTTTCTCTAAAATTATTTTAAGCTCATGTGTCTACACAGCTCCTAATGCTTTGGCAAATTTACTAAGCATCTCAAGTGGCTGCAATGTACATCCATATATTTACTATGCACTCTTTCCTATGGGGATCACATCCTTCTCACCTCATCTTAGCCAATTGGGTGGCTAGTAAATTCCCCACATTGCTTGTATCATACTTCACAAATATGATGGGGGGTTTCTAAACTACAGTTGCCTTATGTAATGGTATCACTTTTACAAAGTACTAATTATCTTCTTTTTTTTGTGTTATTCAGCTTTATTAAAAATTCTTATTTCTTCCAAATTAGTGCAAATACAAAAATATTTATTGGTTTAGGGCAAAATTCATACAAAATATCTTTTTTATATAGACAGTGATATGTTTGTATTACCTTTGTCCTGACCAAATAAAAATTCATGATCTATTAGTGCCAAGCACTATAAGGGAAAATAATATTCCTGAATTTTCAATAAGCAGATACAATTAATAGTCAGTCTTGGCGTGGAAAGAGTTTTTTTTTTATTCCAAGGCCAGTTGATAATATTCTTCCAACTAGGCCTCTTGTAAATTGTGTTAAACAGTGGGGGTTGTCAGGAGGCACTCCCAACGCAAGATATAAACATATAAAAACAGTAAAGAAAGATTCACTGTTTATAGGAAAAACATCTGTAAAATGTCATTTTTCTGAAAGTTAAAACTTAGAAAAATTATTTTTAGTAGATTAGTTAAAGGACATGGTAGGTTTTTGGATTTCACTAGGAATATAATATACCTGTGTATCTCTTTACCATTGTGTACTTTATTTTATTAAGATGTGTTTAAAATTATAAGCTCTGTTTTTTCTGCCTAAATCATAAACTTTGTACCTGTATGGGTCTGCCCTCTAGCTCATGAATACACAGACTGTGAAGTGCAGTGTTTCAAATTAGCAGCATCTCAAGTTGCATGTTGCAGAATGTTGCCACTGATTGGTTGCTATGAGTCAGTGCAACTCACTTAGAAGTACACTATCTTCATGAGCTGCAGATGAGAGAAACCAATTAGAAACATTTGCACTATTTTAGAGAGGCAAAATAGAGCTTTTAAGCCGTTCTTCATAAAGTACAGTACACAAAAGAGATACATAAATATATTAAATTCCTAGTTAATTCTGAAACCTTGGCAAAATGGCATCTTTCTTTTATAAAATACCATTGTTTTATTTATTTTTTTACATTTTGTATAGTGCTTTGATCCAAAGTACTTTGAAATGTTAGAGGTTTTATAGCAAGAGTTTTCCAGGTTTGTGGCTGCATTGGTTGATAACAATACATATTTAAATATACAGATACAAGAGGAGTAGAGGGCCTGAGTAACAGCCCAGGATGTACATTTTTTTTGCCTAAAGGGCATGCTGATAAACTTGGTATTCATGTCAGAGATACTAGAGTGGGTTGCCAGTTCCTTCGCCAAAGGACCACATCATACAGCTCTTAGGTGGTCTCCCATCCAAGTACTAACCAGGCCCAAACCTGTTCAGCTTCAGGGTGGTGTGACCTCTTGGTTCCCTGACTTGGAATCAAACCCATGTCACAGTGTTCAAAGCACCAAATCCTAACCACTGGACCACCAGTGAATCCTAAGTGTGTACATTGCTTTTATCAAAAACAATGAATCACCTAATACTGCTGCCCTTATTAATTGCTATATGTGGGAGTTCCCTTAAAGGTATATATCCGTTTCCTGGGGTTAAAATGTTTGGTAAGAAACAGGCAGTGATTATCAGAAAAATATGTGTTATACATATAAGTTCAGTGTACTTACAAAGTTATAGGCAGGAGACTAAAATGTGGCTTTGCACAACCACAGGAAGGTACACTGAGGAAGGCTCCCAAGTACTGATGTTGACCTTACTTTTACTTTCACATGGTGCAGAGGGAATTACTGTGAGCTTGCAGTGAATTAGAGCACAGGGAGAGGGGGAGAGAGGGGGGAGACAGAGAGAGAGAGAGAGAGACAGAAGGAGTGAGGTGAGAGAGCAAAAAAACACACCAGCAGCAGTATTAGTTGACACAGTGAAGTGACAATCTGCAGGTAAGGTAGTCAAATATGAATGTGCTGCACAGAGAGACTCTTATCTGAAAATACATAGCATATAAGAGTCTAACATATGGCCACACTAAATATCCCAGGCTGCTTAGCAGCACAAACAGGAACCACAGAGCTTAATACAAATGTATCAGCTGCCTGAACCCTCCTCCTGATTGGCCAAAACAAATTTTGAAAGTTATGCTAATTTAGCCTGGGTTTCAAGGGGGTGTCTACTATAGTTTTCAACTGTCAGAAATAACAAGACATTTTGCTAACTTCAATGTAAGTGTTTAAATGTTTATTTTGGTTTTTTTTCATACACTATTATTTCTCCTCTATCAGATGCACCCATAATCCAGCAAATTTAGATATTCCCCTAAGGCAGGACTACAACAGAGCAAACCATATGACTATCTATTTTACCTCATTATATAGCTGTATTGGCAATCAGAGTATTCCATAGATAAATATCCATCCTATTCTAGTTAGGGGACATAATCCTGTATACCCTTTTCATATAATAATACATCAGACCCATTTTAAGTTATCCACTGAATCTGCTGTCAAAACCTCCTTTGGTAGCAAAGCACCACAATCTGACTGCCAAAACTGTGAAAAAAAATATTTTTCAAGAAGTGACCTTATTCCAATAATTATAATATTAGATGAATGTATAAATACTGCATTATACGTCAAATCGCATGTCTATAGTTCCTTAATTCACACAAAAATGTCATGATAGAAGCCTAGTACTATATTAGAAAAATATGCAATTCAGTATAAATATTCTCAAATGACCATTATATACTTGTTTTTTACAATGAAAGAAACAAAGGATATATTCATCAAAGCTTCTTATTTTCCTCATGTGACATAAGCAAATGACTACTTTTAAGTGCTTAAATACCATAATCTTGATGATTACACAGGAAATGTTGTTTATCACATGTGAGATAAATAACAACCTTTGCAGACTATTCCACGTTGACATCGGTATTAGACATTTTATATACATTTGATATGTTTTATATGAAATACTTTGGAAAAAAACATATTGTTTGGAATACTTATAGAGGCACTGTAATCTCATACTTAACAATATGCTCTATTTAAGAACTAGATTAGTGTGCAGAATGATTTTGAAAATAAAAATAAGATACAGTCTTTGTTAACTATTAAATACAACTATTCTTTACTGGGGGAAGTAATTTCCTTGTTTGTGTAGATGATTTCTCAACAAGGAGCGGAAATTGTGGCGTGTTGAGATTTTTATTAGTACTATTGAAAACATTGGTACTGAGGAATGACATTTCCATGGCAGCAGTCGCATCATTTTCTGTACACAAGATCCTCTCTTACTTGTAGATGTACAAGAATGCAAACAAAAATAGCAGAATAAATGCATATAATAGTAAATAAATGAAAGCTTGCTTTTATGTTTTTATATCTCAAAAGAGCATATTGCAAATATACTACAGTGGTTCTTTAATGATAAGAAAGACTCAGTACCTGAATAATGACTTGAAGTGGTTGCCTCTCCCCACTCTTTGTGTGGGTCACTCCTTCTGTATCATAGACTGCTGTATAACAGGCCACTTGGGGGTCTCTGGACTTTTCCTCCAGGGGGAAAATGACTCCTCCTAAATTCATGGTTCTGGAACACATGGAATGGAGCAAATCATTAACCTTCATTCATTCACCCCTAAAACATTTAAACTTACAAATGTTTCTTCTTATTATTATTATTATTATTATTATTTAATTACATATATATTTGATAATTTTGGTAAAAATGCTAAAAAAATGTTTTTACCAACACATTATATGTGTTCAAAATTTTTACCCCAAATTCCTGCAGAATTTATAACAAAATACCAATATTTATTAAAGTGATAGTGTACTAGAAACATATCCCCTGATTAGTATTTATTTTTTTTTGCATTGTTTCAGTTTTGCATTGTTCAATTTCTAACTCTCTGTCACCTCATGGACTGTAACACACCAGAACATCTTTATATCAATGGTCATGATGCTCCATCTGGTATTCAAGGCAGAGATACTGGAGTGGGTTGCCAGTTTCTTCTCCAGTGGGCCACAGCATATAGCTCCTTGTATTCCTAGGTGGTCTCCCATCCTAGTACTACCAGGCCAAACCATGCTCGGCTTCAGGGTGGTGTGACTTTTTCCCTGACTGGAATCAAACCCAGGTTGACAGAGGTGGAGGTACCGAATCCTAACCACTGGGCCACCAGGGAACCCTATATGCCTGAACCCTATAGCTCCTGATACTTAGCTTAAATATAATATGATTTCTTACTTTGATACACTGAACAAAGTGTATTATATTTTGCTAAACATATATATATATTTATTTGTTTAGCAAAATATATCAAATCTATAGCATGAATTAGGTACCAGCCACACTGATGAGATTCAACAAGATCAAAATAATGACTGCCAGTGGGTAGGTAGCCTAATACGCTAAAAGAAGCCATGTGTAAAGTGGTATTAGATTAAAGAATTAAAGCATTAAAATGTGTTCCATCTCCCTGTTCATATATATATATATATATATATATATATATATATATATATATATATATTTATATATATATATATATATATATTTCAGAGTATTGCAGTATATTGTGATACCTGTTTAATTGGACAAACGACAAATGTTTGTCCAATAAAAAAGGTCATGCTATATATACTGCAATACTCTGATTATTGGCCTAGATTACTGGACATTTACAGCTACCCCAGTCTTATATGCCTAATGGCTCATGGATACATGACAGCTGTTCGATTTGCATATATTATAATAAATAAACTTAATCTTTAAAACGGTTTTAAAATGACCCTATAATAACCCAACACTACAAAAAAAAACACAATTATAAGTAAATATTTTATATACTGTAAATGTTCCAATCTTCTGTACCTTATGAAATGTCTGAATACTATTACACCCATCCACACCCCCCTTTATCATTTCCAAGCACAGCTGTTTCCAGGAAATGCAAAAAGGGATATTGAGAAATACAAACATGATGACACATCATACGACGCCATGTAAGTTACTACAATTACACAGAATCTCTGAGCAATGAGGTCTCAACATGTAAAATGCATTTAGGTATGCATCATTTCCATATTTAAAATTAATTTAGGCATGTATCACATCCAAATGTAAAATTAATGTGAGCATGCTTTATATAGGTTGTATGTTATTATTATTATTATTATTATTATTATTTCCTTTATTTGTAACATATCAACATATCCATAACACTATATAGGGGTAAGTTCAAGTCAAAAACAATATTAATACAATGCAAAAGAATATAGGTTATATAAATGTTATATAGAATTAGTATATAAATGCATATAGAATAATGCACTATATTCACTATGCATATACAATAATAGACTATATTCATTATATTCACTATGCATATACAATAATGCACTATATTCTCTATTATGTGTCTATCATAATTAAGTATAGTTGTGAGAACAAATGTTGAGTATATAAATACAATTAATGAAAACAAATCACTGACACAATGCAATGTCTTGCTGCTTTACTAATGGTAGCAGACATTGCTGTCTCATCATCCCTGCAGTACTATGTGCTACCAAAAATACCATCACCTACATGTCACCAGGCCTCTGGATACTGTATGTACAGTATGGTGGCATAATATGTGTGTAGTAATAATGATCTTATCTACTATTATTATTATTATCATGCAGTGACATAGTGCAATCACCATAATGATCTTATCTACTATTATTATTATCATGCAGTGACATAGTGCAATCACCATAATGATCTTATCTACTATTATTATTATCATGCAGTGACATAGTGCAATCACCATAATGATCTAATCTACTATTATTATTATCATGCAATGACATCATGCAATCACCATAATGATCTTATCTACTATAATTATTATCATGCAATGACACAATGCAATCACCATAATGATCTTATCTACTATTATTATTATCATGCAGTGACATAGTGCAATCACCATAATGATCTTATCTACTATTATTATTATCATGCAGTGACATAGTGCAATCACCATAATGATCTTATCTACTATAATTATTATCATGCAATGACACAATGCAATCACCATAATGATCTTATCTACTATTATTATTATCATGCAATGACATCATGCAATCACCATAATGATCTTATCTACTATTATTATTATCATGCAATGACATCATGCAATCACCATAATGATCTTATCTACTATTATTATTATACAATGACATAATGCAATTCCCATTTAACGGTGCTCTTGCAAGCTGCATCTGCAAATACAAATATGTATCCTGCTGCTGATGATGATGATGGCTGAGCAGGCAAATGACTTTATCCTTGACTCAAATCAGCAAAGGAAATAATAAACGTAATAGAAATGGGAATATGTCTCCACATCAAATACAACAATATATATATATATATATATATATATATATATATATATATATATATATATATATAACATAAAAATTATATATAATACATAATAGGATAGGGATACAATGTATGTGTTTCTTTATCACTTACGTGGCTCTGACTGCTCCAGGTTTCAGCACCACCTCTATTTTATATTTAGCCCCAGTTAATAATTTGATGGTTCGGTTCTGATCAAACCTCTGCCCGTCCACCTTAAAATACACAGGGCCATCATTGGGTTGGATTTTAAGGGAGACTGCTATCTTCACCAAGCTTGGGATCTCCCCCATTTCTTCCAGGCAGGAGAAGACAGTGTCAGCAAAGCTCAGAGCACGGGAGGGGTGGGGGAGGAGGAACAGATGTGCCCAAGGAGGAAGACTCAGATCTGCACAAGGAGCTCCTATAAGACTGACACTGACACAAGTCTGAGCCATGCACTGCAGACACAATCCTGCCAGGGAGATTGCATGCACTATAATCCTTGTCTGAATGCAGCATTATAATCCTGCACTGGGGAAGGGGGAGGGAGATTTGTATCACCCCCTCCCACTAAACACAACCCAGGGCAACGACTGAGAGGAGGAAATCTGCAGGGAGATAGGAGGAAGCAGCACACAAAGGCCAAGGAATCTGTTCCTCTTAATGTTTGCTGTAAATTTGTAGCCATTGGTTTGTTGCCAGGGGATTCCACCCTACTGTACTAATTACAGAGGTCAGTGATGAAAGGGCTGATTCACAGGCCAGGGCTAAAGGCTTAGTGACATTACAGCGAGGAGCATTATGGTGCTTTCTGAGATAGATAAATGAGGATGGGGGTATTTAGATTTTATGCTGCCCTAGGCCATTCCAGTTGCAGCTTCTCATTTTCCATTTTCATATCTCGATACATATATATATATATATATATATATATATATATATATACCGTATTGGTCCGAATATAAGCCGCACCCGCATATAAGCCGCACCCGTAAAGTTCAAGGGGAAAAAATAGAAAAAAGATAGTACTCACATATAAGCCGCACCCGTAAAATTGGAAAGAAAAAGACTGTCAAAGTGATCAGCCATTGCAAGAAACAGGCTTTTTTTTGCAGGTTACAGGCTTTATAGAATCAATAAAACCGTAAATCGCTATTCAATACCGCAGTCTTAAGTACTAAAATCTGCACCCTTAACTCGCAATCGCGCACCCTTAACTCGCAATCGCGCATATCGGCAGTAATTTTGCATTCGCGAATAGAAGCCGCACGCGTTACAAGCAAAGTTTGCAAATCGGCAATGATTTTTTTACGGTCGCGAATATAAGCCGCACCCTTAACCCGCAAGCTCAAAAATCGGAAAAAAGGTGCTGCTTATATTCGGACCAATACGGTATATATATATATATATATATATATATATATATATATATATATATATATGACGTATATAGTTGTCAGCAATATGGGTTGTTGCTAACGTTGCAGCTGCGGCCCTCGTGAAGCGAAGGCTGCAGTTACTGGCAGGGAGGGGGCTCCTTGCGCTGGTGGAGATGAGCGTAGTAGGCCGCAACTGCGAGGTCAGCTGTTTGCAGGCCATAGGGCCGCAACTGCGGCCCGTAACCATAAGGCCCGCGGCACTACCTGGTTCCTGCCAGGGGAGAACTTGCGATGAGCGCCGGAGGTGCTCATCGCGAGGCCCCCCAGCCTCGCAGCACCCCCAGTGCAGCAGTCCCAGTGTCTCCTTCCCTTCAACAATTAACCCCCTCCCCTCACTTACCCTTATCAGCTGCTGCTCTCCATCGAGTCTTCTGTGTCGGGACCCGGCATATGCTAATGACGTGACGTCACATGTGCATCACCTCATTAGCATATGCCAGGTCCCGACACAGGCGGAAGACGCGATGGACAGCAGCAGGAGCCCCAGGGCTCGCATCACCCCCTCATCACTCCCTCCCCTCATCCTTTCTCTCCCCTCATTCTTCTCCACCCTCCCCTCATTCTCCTCCTCCCTCCGCTCATCCTCCTTCTCCCTACTTCCCCTCATCCTCCCTTCCGTCATCCTCCTCCTCCCTTCTCCCTTTCCCCCTCTCCAAATGAACCCCCCCCTCCCCTCACTTACTTTCATCACACTGCTACTGGTGCAGTCCATCGCATCTTCTGTGTCGGTACCCGGCATATGCTAATGACGTGACATGCATGTGACACGATGGACAGCAGCAGGAGCAGCGCAATGAAGGTAAGTGAGGGGAGGGAGGAGGAGGATGAGGGGAGGGAGGAGGAGAATGAGGGGAGGGGGGAGGATGAAAAAGGAGGAGGAAGGGGGGGAAGAAACACAGGGGAGGGGGAAAGAGACACGGGTGGGGGGGAAAGAAACACAATGGAGGGGGAAATTGACACAGGGGAGGGGGAAGAGACACAGGGGAGGGGGTTAAAGAGACACGGGGAAGAGACACAGGAGAGGGGGAGCAGGACAAACAGACACAGAGGGAGTAGAGGGGGAACAGACACAGGGGAGGGAGAGAAGGGGTACAGACACGGGGGGAAACAGACACATGGGAGGGAGGGGGAGGAGACACAGAGGAGGTAGACGGGGAAAAGAGACACGGGAGGGAGAGGAGGGGGAAAGGAGGCAAAGGGAGGGAGAGGAGGGGGAAAGGAGACACAAAGGAGGCAGTAGACAGAGGGAGTGGCTCGCGATGAGCGCTGAAGGTGCTCACATTAGGTGGCAAACAGCTTTGCCAGCATTTAAATTTTATTGCCGTCATTTTTGACGGCCAGTTCGCTAGTGTATATATATATATATATATCTGTCTATCTATCTTTATGCAACCAGACATTTGTGCTCATATACAAATATTTGAATGTACTGGCATATATATGTAAATATATGTATGTAAAAAATGTAAAAAAAGTGCCAAGTATACTTACACATGTTGCACATATGTGTGTATATATATATGTGTGTGTGTATAGTATATAAATAGAAACATCTTTGTTCACATTTGAATGTCTTAAGCAAGTGAAAAAAAACTTGCTTCCAGCTCAAAATACAGAGAAAAACAGTTATTACACTGCATTCTGGGAAGCTGAGACATGCAAATGTGCCCACAAATGTCTGACTCTTCAATCCATAACCATTTTCAAAAATTACATCCTTTAAGCTTATGCCTGCTGCATTACAGAGCTTTAATGCAAAGCCAAGGCTGGATTTTACACAAGCTGAGAATCCTATCCATGTACAGCTGTTTCAAGCTTACTGGCTATCATCAGCATGGAGCGGGAACTCAGCTTGTGTTGTGGACCTTATGAGTAGGTAGTTCACCACAGCAATTATTTATAATATGGTGGGCAAAAGAGCTATAGAAGCCCTCCACCGTACAGTAGTACAGTAAATAAAAAGTACATCTGTGTTCACATTTGAATGCCTAAAGTAAGTTATTACACTGTATTCTGGGAAGCTGACCAGGGACATGCAAATGTGCCCACAAATGCCTCGCTCTTCAATCCATAGCCATTTTAAACATGGTTTCCTTTAAGCTTATGCTTATACACACACACACACACATATATATATATATACTAGCGACTTGCACGTCAAAAAATTACGGTCATGAAATCTTAAGTCAGGTAATGTTGTTTTATGACTTTTTTAGCGTGAGGACCTCTGCGCTCATTGCGAGGCTTGCTCATTGCAGCCGATAAAGCCTCCATCTCCGCAAATGCTGCCCCTCGTGAATTCTTGTGAGCTCGCTTTGCGAGCTTGCAAGAACTGCGTCGCTCGCTACGCGAGCTCGCAAAGCGTGACAACGATTCGTAGTTTGACTATTATAATATGTGATCTATATATATACTAATATCATAAAGTGCCAAGTATACTTACAATACAGTCGTATCACTGAATATAGACATGCCTGTGTCATATTTCTAGGTACTGGCATCCTCGGGCAGTCTGCTGCCCCCTGAAAATCTGCTGGCCTGGGTCAAGCCGAAACATACCCCTGCAAATGATGATTAGGCAATGTGGATAAAATAAATAATAATTACATTAATTTTCATGTACATAATAGGGGACACATGTTAGGAACATGTGTAATGGTTAATGTTTTACACTCCAGTAAACTACACTTTTGTGTATTATTTGGTTATACAAGGCTATATTTCATTTTTTTATACTTGCAATAATTGTATGATGTACAATTGATTATCATCTATATATAAAAAATCTACATAGTACGAAGGAACCTAAACTCATTTACACTATTATGTCTGATGCCTTACTGTATCATAGTATACACAATCTGTAGACCATGTCATTTCTTCTCTTGTGTTTGCTTATTTATAACATTTGTCACCCCGCTTATATAGCACTATGGAAAATCCTGGTGCTTTATAAGTAAAGAGTAATAATATTTTAACATATTTCAATTTTTTTTAAGACGTCTAAGGCAATGAAGAGCCCCAAAAAATCTGGAGAGGATGAAGTTTAAAGAGGCAAAAAAACTTAGTCCATGAGTGGGGCAATTCAACTCTACTCCCAGGACAGGAGTGGGTCTACCGCCAGTGCACCCAGTGCAATTCACCGGGGCTCTGCTCTGGGGAGGGTCTCCCCAATCTCCCCCCCCCCCCCCGGTTCCTGCATTAATGCTTTGGGTGGAGAGTGGGGATCCTGGCAGCTTTTGGAACATGGAAGATTTCTGTTATTCACTAGGAATATAGTATACCTATGTATTTGTTTACTGTTATGTAATATATTTTATTAATAAGTGCATTTTTTTTTTGTCTGTTTAAATCATACAAATCAGTGACCACTCTCAAGTAGCATGTTGCAGAATGTTGCCACTGATCGGTGGAGACAGAGCTCTATACTCAAGTACACTGTCTTCATGAGCTGCAGAGAGGAGACACTAGTCGGGAACTATTTGTATGATTTTAGGCAGAAAAAAACTGCGGATTTAAGCACTTCTTAAAATAATGTACACAAAAGTGAAGAGATGCATACAATGGGAAAAGACGCTAAGTATAATAATTACAAAGACACAGTCTTACAGTAAAGTGATTAAATTCATTGGTGAGTATGGTAATGCAGACCACTGTACTAATGCAGACAAATACAGCAGGTTTTGTTGAAATCTAGCAGTTATTACAGGGAACGCATTTGATGTACAAAACTCTCCTGGTAGATAATAATTCATAGGTACCTGAAGGGTTAAATATGAGACTTTTCCTTGGAATGTGTGATGTTTTGAAATAAGATAAACTTATTAAAATCTACTAAACACCTGGAGACACTCTGATTATATTGTTATTATTATTAATTTTTTATCCTTCAGGTTTTTTTTATATTTTGAAAGCATCTCAATAATACATACATTTTAAAGTTAGTATATGTCATATATACCCTTTGTGTGTGGGTCCATATTATAGAGTCTTGTGATTAGATTTACAGTACCTTTAAATAATCTGGTTGTATTAGATTATTCACTGATTGACAACATGCATGGAGATTTAAAACCCACCGTGCCAAGGCAACATTATCCATGTTGGTTTCACCATATATGTTTTTGGTGTTGTCAGTTAGGAGGAGTCAGTGAGCCTTATTCCTCAGTTTTACAAAATAACTAATTCACTCCCAATTGACAACACAGATAAACAAGCAAATGGGGGTCTTCCTTGACAATAAAATAAATACCCTGGAGTGCATGTAACAGATAATTAGCTAAATGGTGTTTTTATTTTTATTTACATTTTCTCAAACCCTTTTTTTAATTTTCAGTCCAAGTTCATCACTAGACACATTGCAAATATTGGAATTCAGTGTTCCTTCCTACTTAAACAGCTTCACATCTCTTGCCTACCACTATTAGCCAGATTCACACATTATAGCAATTATGGACAGAGGAGAATGATTACTTGTGTATTTTCCTTTTCAAATGCTAAGATGTACAAATGTGTAAAGCACTTTTTCTATTGTAAGCACCTTGATAAACAAATACAAGTGGTAGGTCAGGTTTTAAGATGAGGCAATCATCAGTTTTGAAGTTTCAAGTTACATACATATGTATAATACATCTGTCAGTTGTGGCTTGTGCCTGTGTAGCATAATGAAGTATGACTATTTATCTCTACTGGGCTACCATATTGGCCTCTCTCTATCCAACCATCATTTGGAGTGTGTTACTGAGGAATCTAGGTAGACAGCAAGCCATTAATCTTAATACAGGGAGTGCAGAATTATTAGGCAAGTTGTATTTTTGAGGATTAATTTTATTATTGAACAACAACCATGTTCTCAATGAACCCAAAAAACTCATTAATATCAAAGCTGAATATTTTTGGAAGTAGTTTTTAGTTTGTTTTTAGTTTTAGCTATTTTAGGGGGATATCTGTGTGTGTAGGTGACTATTACTGTGCATAATTATTAGGCAACTTAACAAAAAACAAATATATACCCATTTCAATTATTTATTTTTACCAGTGAAACCAATATAACATCTCAACATTCACAAATATACATTTCTGACATTCAAAAACAAAACAAAAACAAATCAGTGACCAATATAGCCACCTTTCTTTGCAAGGACACTCAAAAGCCTGCCATCCATGGATTCTGTCAGTGTTTTGATCTGTTCACCATCAACATTGCGTGCAGCAGCAACCACAGCCTCCCAGACACTGTTCAGAGAGGTGTACTGTTTTCCCTCCTTGTAAATCTCACATTTGATGATGGACCACAGGTTCTCAATGGGGTTCAGATCAGGTGAACAAGGAGGCCATGTCATTAGATTTTCTTCTTTTATACCCTTTCTTGCCAGCCACTCTGTGGAGTACTTGGACGTGTGTGATGGAGCATTGTCCTGCATGAAAATCATGTTTTTCTTGAAGGATGCAGACTTCTTCCTGTACCACTGCTTGAAGAAGGTGTCTTCCAGGAACTGGCAGTAGGACTGGGAGTTGAGCTTGACTCCATCCTCAACCCGAAAAGGCCCCACAAGCTCATCTTTGATGACACCAGCCCAAACCAGTACTCCACCTTGATGGCGTCTGAGTCGGACTGGAGCTCTCTGCCCTTTACCAATCCAGCCACGGGCCCATCCATCTGGCCCATCAAGACTCACTCTCATTTCATTAGTCCATAAAACCTTAGAAAAATCAGTCTTGAGATATTTCTTGGCCCAGTCTTGACGTTTCAGCTTGTGTGTCTTGTTCAGTGGTGGTCGTCTTTCAGCCTTTCTTACCTTGGCCATGTCTCTGAGTATTGCACACCTTGTGCTTTTGGGCACTCCAGTGATGTTGCAGCTCTGAATTATGGCCAAACTGGTGGCAAGTGGCATCGTGGCAGCTGCACGCTTGACTTTTCTCAGTTCATGGGCAGTTATTTTGCGCCTTGGTTTTTCCACACGCTTCTTGCGACCCTGTTGACTATTTTGAATGAAACGCTTGATTGTTCGATGATCACGCTTCAGAAGCTTTGCAATTTTAAGAGTGCTGCATCCCTCTGCAAGATATCTGACTATTTTTGACTTTTCTGAGCCTGTCAAGTCCTTCTTTTGACCCATTTTGCCAAAGGAAAGGAAGTTGCCTAATAATTATACACACCTGATATAGGGTGTTGATGTTATTAGACCACACCCCTTCTCATTACAGAGATGCACATCACCTAATATGCTTAATTGATAGTAGGCTTTCCAGCCTATACAGCTTGGAGTAAGACAACATGCATAAAGAGGATGATGTGGTCAAAATACTCATTTGCCTAATAATTCTGCACTCCCTGTAGTTACTCTGACCTTGCCTTATACACTAGGAAATGCAATACAGAGATTCACAGCTCGCTATCCACCTATCTAAATCAGTGATACAAAATGAGAAATGAGAAGAGCAAGAGGGGCAAATATGGCAGTCCCCTATAGGTGAGTAAAGTAAATTAAAGAATACTATTTCATAGCTATATATGATTGGACTAACAGGGCTTTCACTGTGCTAGATGCAACTCATACTTTTAAACTACCACGATTTTTACAAAAGGTTAACATTTTTTTCTGGGAACAACACACACTTTAAACAACACTTGCACTAAGGAGAACACCAACTTGATTTCAAATATACCAATTATTACTTTTATACTACATACTATTTGCTTTACTAGAACAATCAATTACTTGTGTACTGTGGACACAATGTCAAACAAACATGCCTCAGACCATAACGCTGCCGCCGCCAGCTTGTGTTCTTCCAACAATGGTTGCAGAGTGTTTGTTTTCGGGAGGTTTCACGTCTGACACACCAACATCTGTCCAGTCAGTAGAGCAGAAAAAGTGACTTATCAGAGAAGGCAACCCTTTTCCAATCCCCTGTAAATAGATATATAGATAGATAGCAAACAAATATCTCCAGAGGAAAAGATAATACAAGTAAAGCTGCAGAGATGCAGAATAAAGTGGCCAAATGTCTAGATTCGGACCCAGGTCTGACTGTTGATTTCCCCAGCCCTATTGTATTCCTGACATTATGCCTTAGTTGTCAGTCAAAAATGAGCCATCCTACCACACCATGGTCCACTCCATAATTTCAGCCTACACAGGCACCAAAAATAACCAGGAGACAACTGTCCAGTGATCCAATATGAACCTACTGATGATATCTCTAAATCAAGACATATTTTAAAATATATTTTTATTAGAAGAACATAACATCATACAAATAATATGTATAAAATTTAAAATGTACATTATACAAATCTATGTTATTCAACGTTTACATTATATAATCTCAACTTCTATGTCCTTCACTTTCTTTTTTCTTTTTCTTAACTAAGCAAAACAACTGAACATAAAACAAATTAAATGTATACTTATATACTAATATCCTCTTAGATTTTCCAAAGCTCTATTTTTTTGTGTTATTGTATAACTATTGATCCAAGAGGTATAGGTCTGATCATATTGTAATCACCTGTTTTATAATCAGTATCCAAGTCTTTCTACGTAGACCCCTTCACCAAGAGCAAAATGTAATTTTATAATACTAAATAGTGTTGCTAATAGTTTTCTACCTGAAAATTTAAATTCTCCAGGGAACATTGCTATTAAACAAATTAAAGGTGTAATTATTACTTGTCAACTATACAGTACGTACTTTAATTGTCTGCCATATTTTCCTAACTATTGGACAATTCCACTAAATATGTAAATATGACCCTTCTGGTCAGCATTCTCTAAAGCAACTATCTCACTGACTTTTATCCCATTCTCTATTATCTATGTCTATATGAATGTTCAGGTCATTTTTAAATATTCTTTTTAATTTAGTTTTCATCGAGTTTATTTCCTAATTTGTATGTTATTCGACATACTTTCTCCCTTTATATTAGGATTTTCTGAGCATTTCTTCTCAAAATCAGTAAATGGTCTCATCATATCCTGTTTTGGCAGTGAGTTAATAAAATACCTAATTTGTACATATGAATAAAAAACGTCTTTATGAATTCCAAGTATTTCTTTTAGACTTTCAAATGAAAGCACTTTTCAGTTTCTAATAAAATATATTACTCTTATTAAGCCAAGCTTGGTCCATATTTTGAGGTTTTGAGAATTGAGACCAATAGCCCCTTTGGTGTGAGAGGCAGTATTTGTCTACATGATCCCAGCCCAGGTTGTATGTCAGACAGTTTATGTTAGATTATTTTTATTTTAATACAGTGAGTTTTAGAAAAGATGTTGAAGGAGGAGAAATTACAAACTAGTCTACCCTAAGGGAGGAAGAAAAAATGGAGGAGGAGGGACGGTGATGTATTTATATCTAGGCCAACAGCACATTGTAAGCACATTTTCTTGGAGCTCAAGCTCCCTACTTTCTCATGTATTTTATAGATGCAAATGTATCACTTATGTATTTTCAGGGCATTAAAGGGATATGTAAGTGAGTTGGATTATGAATGCATCTGTGAAAGGAGAATTTGCAGTGTATGAAAACATTTTTTTGTGTGAAAACATCCTCAAATAAATATTAATTTGCTTACCTTGAAGTTAGCAAAATTTGGCATTTGCATTTTTTCATGTACACCCGTAGAAAATTCTACCTCAATTAGCATAACATTCAAATTCAGAATCAGGATAATACATTGTATCATTCTTCACCTCAGTGGCTTCTGGCATGTACTCAGTACAAGAACTGCAATAGTTACTTCCTGTGCTCTGTACCAGAAAGGTCAAAATATGTATCTTGCTGTATTTCCTGTGGGTACACTGCTGTATTTCCTGTGTGTATCCGGCTTACATAAGCGTCCTGTGGGTGTGAACTACTGGATTAAACTTTTGTGCAAATAACTTTGTAAGTAAACTGAACTTTTCTATATAACACATGTTTTCATACACTACGAATTCATAACCCAGCTCACTTGCATATAGCGTTAAAACAGCCCAACTATTTTAAAATCTTAAACCTTATTTGATCAATTGCCTTGTTGTTTATTTATAGTAAAAATATGTATATTTATCTCAAAAGAAACATATGTTTAATTTATTAAATGATAGGTCATTTTGGTCACTATTTTTGGTACTGTAAGACCACTCCCAGAAACTAGGCATGAAATCACCCCAGTCCTTATATCCAAGAGTCAAGAGTCCTGCTGCTTTGCAGAAAGACGTTCTGAGATTCCTCGGTTAACCTTTTGGTCTGGCAGATGTTTGCGAGTCAGTGCTCAGGAATGTGGATTAAGCATCAGAGATTCTTTGTCAACAGTGTGTATAAAGTAGATACAACATTAAAGCACAATGTAATAGAATTAGGAAACATTAATTAATTAATTAATTAATTATGTTTTGAGATCCCTGCTGTCAGAATTGTAGGTAACACATTGCTATGCAAATACATGCTCAACTTAATGCTAGCAATATAGTAAATATGTCCCTTTAATTTAAACAACATTATCATGTATATAGGACATTTGTTTATTCTTAAAGAGTATTAAAAACTGTCTATACATTGTACTGAGTTTTTCTTAAAGTAAATAATACATTAAATATTAATGTTTGGCTCAGTATGCTAATTTATGGTGATACTGGCGTAAGAGAGGATGTATTAACTGCATGATAGCATTTGGGGTCATTGTTTTTGGAACCACAGAGGCAAACAGACAGAATGTAATCCTAACTAGCACCTCAAAGCAGCTAATGACTACACAGGAGCATTTTGCATAAAAAGGCAGCACCGACAATATGGAATTCCTCCAGAAAGATCACCACGGTTGCTTTGGAAAAACTTCACATGTGTGAAGTATGTAACAAACTAACAATGGTTGCAGCTTTATAAGTCCAGAGCATAAATGCATTTTTATAGAAAATGTTCCAATTAACTGACTCTGGACTGGGGATTTACTGGGCACTTTCTCACCTGACGTGGGGTGAGATGAGGTGAGAACTGTTTTCTCCAAAGGAAATAGTGAATAATAAATCAAGATATGATGTTAGATGTACTTGAGATGTTTAGTAAATCCCACCCCCATTTGTCTTGGGCACTTGTAATCTGATGCATGGCAGTCTTTCAATAGTACTGAATTGAGATGTAATCTGAATCCACAGTTGCCCCGATTCATCCCAAGTGTGTATTGTTTTGATAATGTGCCCATTATCAAGTTCTATAAAATAAGTACATACTATAAATATGACTCTTCAGTGATCCAGTAAAGGGTTACTGCATTCCCAGCTTGTCCATCAGCTTGTCCATCACCTAAAGTGTTAATGAGAATCATTTGTGGGGTCCACAGGAGTCATTTTGGGGTTCTGGATTCCATCAATACTTTAATAGCCCAAAAATGGTTCTGTGCATGAATTAGTTTGGGAAGCTCTACTCTGCATTAAAATACCACACACAACATGTACATTTCAAGAATAATTTGGTTTAAACATGCCTTGTGCAATGTATATCTGGTATTGACATTCTTTCAGAAATGTTTAGAAACCCAAAAGAAGACACCCAAGCCCACCTTAATAAGCAGTTTAATTAATGTTATGAACTGTGGAAATTGGAGTTGCCTCCAGTGGTAGCTCCTGAAACTCTTTGGAGCCCCACCTCTCCATAGGTTAATCATACAACATATTTACACAAGATTGTGGCAGCCAACTACATTCACAATAAAGAAAAACAATTTGATTTATTGCTTTTTTGTATGTAGAAACAGAGCAATAAAACAAGTGCGTTGTGTTGTATACTCTTGTATCATATGCACAGTTTGGGACATGGTTGAAGGAAGAAGCTCTCTATGCACTCCACAGCCTTCAACATGTACGTTCTTTATAAATAGGAAAAAGTTTTTTTTTTGTTCAAATTACTATTTGCCAAAGAATTACAAAATTCCAGATGAGTAGCCAAGCAACAGCCCCCATGAAAAGAAACTGCCACCGACCCAGCAAATCTGACCCTGAAACTAGAGCACAATCTGGTCTACACTTCGCTATGTGGACAATCCATTGGTGATCTATCAGCATTAGTCCTAAGAAAGCACTAAAGCACAGGATAGTGTTATAAAGATTCCTGTCGACAATAGTGTGCTTTATTACACTTCACCTCTTTACAGTCAAGTAATGGATGAATACAGCTTGCACAATAGCTTAATGACAAAAGAAGATGCCTGTGAGGATGGACCTCTACAAGGAAAGTATGTGATGGGTGGATCATAGGTTTTTGTAGGAAAAAAATCTCATTATTCTACTTGGCTATTCACTTTAAACCAACGCTATATATATATATATATATATATATATATATATATATATATATATATACATGTCCAGTAATCCAGATGAAGAGAGTGTTGTAGTATATAATTATACCTTTAGTATTGCTTTAGACTTAAGTTTGTCACTCTAAAAAACATTTGTTGAATAAAAAAGATCACTGAATACTACAATACTCTCATTTTATATGATGAGATCTGTTTAGGATCGAAACAGCTGTCTGTCTGCTCATTGTCCTGTCCCTGCCCAGTTTCCCAGAGTGCAGTGTAATAGCTGTATTTCTTGGAATTCTGAGCAGGAAATAAGTTTTTTTACTTATTTTAGGCATTCAAATGTGAACACAAATGTACTATTTAATTACTATTACTATATATATATATATATATATATATATATATATATATATATATATATATATATATTTATTTATATTTATATATATATATATATATATATATATATATATATACCTCAATGAAGCTTGAGCTAAACCATGAAGGGTCACCCAAGACGGGTAGGTCATAGCAGAGAGGTCAGATAAATTGTGGTCCACTGGAGATGGAACTGGCAATCCACTCCAGTATATTTGCCAAGAAAACCTTATGGATAAGAACGACTAGAAACATGTGCCTGGTGTCCTGCTGTCCTTGGGTCACAGATAGTCAGACAAGACTGAACAACAAAACATATATATACATACATACACTTACACACATGTTCCTGGGTTACATATGACCTGTACTTAAGATTTGGTTTCCAAGGTTTTTTGAATGAGTGTATTTTTGTTATGTTTGTTAAAAGAAAGAGTAAAATAGTTTGTTTAACTTACTAATACAGAGCATGGGTATTATATTATTATTACAGTATTACACTATATTATTATCACCACATATGAGCCATTATAGCATTATTATGATTATTCATCAGGGATCCATGTTACATACAAATCCGGTTTAAAGACATTGTCAAGAACCCATCTCGTCCATAAACCGGGGACTGCTGTATTGTGTGAGAGAGATCAAAGAAAGGGAGAGAAAGAGAGATGCCAACACGTGACATGAAGGAAGAGAGGGGATGTGAATAATATTTGCTTCATCCCCGTGCATTTTGTCATCATCACAGTGATAGTATGTTTCTTTGAGGATTTGGGGGGTTCTTTTTGAATCAGGCCCATTGCAGGGAGAGTTACCCTCTCTTTTCCTGTAACAGGGTCTTGAGCGGATTTTAGAAATTTCTGATGGCATTCCCTAAACCATTAATTACCGTATTTATCGGCGTATAACACGCACTTTTTCTCCCTGAAAATAGGGAGCAAATGATAGCTGCGTGTTATACGCCGATATTCCCTCCCCCCTCCTCATCCTCAACCTCCCTCCTCATTCTAAACCCCCCTCCGCATTCTAACCACCCCTCCTCATTCTAAACCCCTCCCCTCCTCAACCTAAACCCCCCTCCTCAACCTAAACCCCCCTAAATACCTCCCCCTCACTTACCTGCTTCTGCTTAGCCTCCGCTCCGCTCCTTGACCCGGCGCGCATGTGACGTCAAATGCCCGCCATGTCATTAGCATATACCGGGTACCCTCATGTCAAGGAGCCATCAAGGAGCGGAGCGGAGGCCGAGCAGAAGCAGGTAAGTGAGGGGGAGGTATTTAGGGGGGTTTAGGTTGAGGAGGGGGGTTTAGGTTGAGGAGGGGGGCTTAGAATGAGGAGGGGGGGTTAGAATTCAGAGGGTGGTTTAGAATGAGGAGGGAGGTTGAGGAGGGGGGTGGTTGAGGTTGAGGATAGGGGGGTTGAGGATAGGGGGCTTGAGGAAGGAGGATGAGGATGGGGGTTGAGGGGGTTTGAGGATGGGGGGTTGAGAAGGGGGTTTGAGGAGGGAGGTTGAGGAGGGGGTTGAGGATAGGGGGGTTGAGGAAGGAGGATGAGGGGGTTTGAGGATGGGGGGGTTGAGGAGGGGGTTTGAGGAGGGAGGTTGAGGAGGGGGTTGAGGATGGGGGGGTTGAGGAGGGAGGATGAGGAGGGAGGTTGAGGAGGGGGTTGAGGATGAGGAGGGAGGTTGAGGATGAGGAGGGGGGTTGAGGATGAGGAGGGAGGTTGAGGAGGGGGGTTGAGGTATAGGAGGGGGGTTGAGGTTGAGGAGGGGGTTTGAGGATGGGGGGTTTGAGGAGGAAGGTTGAGGATGGGGCGGTTGAGGAGGGAGGTTGAGGAGGGGGTTGAGGATGAGGAGGGAGGTTGAGGATGAGGAGGGGGGTTGAGGATGAGGAGGGGCGTTGAGGATGAGGAGGGGGTTGAGGATGAGGAGGGAGGTTGAGGATGAGGAGGGGGTTGAGAATCAGGAGGTGGGTTGAGGATGAGGAGGTGGGGTGGAGGATGAGCAGGGGGGTTGAGGATGAGGAGGGGGTTGAGGATGAGGAGGGAGGTTGAGGTTGAGGAGGGGGGTTGAGGAAGGAGGATGAGGATGGGGGGGTGGAGGAGGGGGTTGAGGATGGGGGGTTTGAGGAGGGGGTTGAGGAGGGAGGTTGAGGATTTTGCTTCAAAGTTCTTTATTTGAAATTTCTTTTCTTTCCCTGAAATTTCCTTCTTAAAATAAGGTGCGTGTTATACGCTGGTGCGTGTTATATGACGATAAATACAGTATATTTTTAAAGGGAACCATTATTCATTTTTAAGACTCAATTTATATTTATTGATAATGGTTGTGTCTACAACTGTTTCTAAATTTATAGTACCAGGAGGGTTCTGGATTGTTTGACAATGCCCCAGAAGAGAATCATGAATTAAGGCTTTAGGTCTCTTAGTGTTAATGGCCAATTTAACTTTTTTAAATTTGCTTAAATCAATAACATATTTATGATATATTATAATCACTGCTTTTATTGCCTCTGAGTAAATAAAAAAAAAGTTGAAATTTACCACTGCAGAGCAACTGTTTTAAAATTAAATTGTCACCTAAAGGGTTAAAGTGAGTCCTCGTCTATTGTGTTTTTTATACTACAAAGTGGAATTTTGCCTAGTATTTAAATTAAACAAAAAAAAAAAACAGATGAGAGGGCTTGAAACATATTTTGTAATATTTTCAGTTCACATGTATGGAAGAAAGCAAAAAAGGAAAGGAGGTCTGCCATGGATACAGGAACCAACCCCTCCCCCAAAAAGATATGCTTTGATTGCTTGAGGCTTGAAAATCCTGAAAAAAGTTAAATACCTGATGACATTTCTAAGTGGATATCTAGAGCTGTGGAGAAAGGTATAGATAGAGCCTCAAAAGTAAGAAAATATTTAGATTATACAGCCTTAGAAATTAAAGAAAAAAATCCTAGACCTCCTACTTCTAAGTGGTGTTCTAACCTGAAGAAGAAACTTTCCTCGTTCCCATTTATTGATAATATTGGAGACACACTCTCTTGGAATGAACAGTCACTTTGGAAAAGTCAACAAGAGACCATTGGGTCATCTCCATACTACAGATGTGACATTGATTAGAATAGAGATATCAAATAAAGGAAAGTTATTTTTCCATTCAAGACCCTCTTCCATACCAGAGAAAACAGGCACTTTTTCCCTTACTCAAAAAAAACAAAAACAAAAAACAGAGGAGAAACAAATTATGGTTTCGGTTTCCTCCAAAGAGGAAAGTTACTGTGCTCAAACATGTTTATTAGTAGAAAGTCTGTCTACGGCTGGAAACCAAACCACACAGGGTTTATGGAAAGGTATTGCACCAAGAACCTCATTAAATTTGTTAGAGCTAAGAGAGGCTTGCTTTGCTTACTTCTACCATAACAAGAAGATATACAAAAAGGTAGTGGTGTCATATCTAAGTACACAAGAAGGAACCAAGAGCAGAACTTTACTTCACAAACTATCTCCTAATATGATTTGAGCTCAAAGAAGTCTATTAGGGATATCTGCTACTTACTTACCCAGCAAACATTGGAAGGGTGAATTTCTAAGCAGAACAACAATCCACCCAGGAGACTGGCAACTGAAAGCAATTGTTTTGTAACATTTAACAGAGGTTTGGCAAACACCATGGATAGACCTTATGTCTTCTTGAGTAAAGATCTCAAATGCCTATACTTAGTTCAAGTTAAAGAGACTCTCAGAATTTAGTAAAATCATCCAAAAAGTATTTTTTTAAATTTTGGAAAACAAAACAGAAATGTTATACTTTGCTCCATTCTGACCCAGAACACCATGGTTTTCCCTACTAAAAGTCATTTTAACAAAACCTCACGTTTTTATCACTCTTTGGTAGGATCTGCTCATTCAAGGACCTCTTCATCAGGAAATAGAATCTTTATCCTTGACTGTTAGAGGTTGAGTGTAAAAAGCTGTGCTCAATAGGTGTAACTGAAAAAATACATCCCTCTTAGAACCAGGAAATTCTCCACATTGTATTTGTGGGGGAAATCGGACTCATAGGACCCACTTATTGATATTCTGAATCCTTTATTGCGCTTTTTACTTTCTTTTCTACATTCAGGCCTTAGCTACAGAACTCTCAAGGTACAAATATCTGCTTTGTCAGCTCTTTCAATGGGCTTCAAATAAACTAGCGGAAAGATTTATATTCCTCTGCCACCAAAAAATAATTCCTTTCACCGTCCTTCTACAGTTTTACAAGCTCTTACATGGGCTCCTTTTGAACATCTAGCTGACCTTTATCTGATTGGTGGGTAACTTTGAACACAGTCTTTTTAGTGGCAATTTCTTCTTCAAAAAATAGAATCAAAAGTATAGGCTTTATGCTGTAACTGCATAATGTTTTTGAAGCTAAAAAATCATTTTGTTTCAAAAGTTGTCTCATCATTTCATTTAAATCAAGAAATATGTCTTCCAGCTATCCCACCTTCAAGATCTACAGTACAAAGTCCAATTTTCTAGAACTAAATATTAGAAAACAATAGTGTGAAGATAGCCCTGATGGGGAAAAAGCCTATTATAAAGTACTATGGTACCTGCATCTCTTTCTTCCCCAAAGGAGTCTAGTCTAGTTGCCAGCCCAGGGCTACCCCTGTGATAACCATGGTTTCCTCTGTTTGGACTGTCTAGGGTCATGGAGATCTCATCCCCAGTGAATATCCCTTGTGTCTGTGTGTTTTGGAAACGGTGTGGCTAACCACTTGTTATAATAATTGTCCACAGCCAGATGTTGGTATATATTTTTATATGTCGTTTTTGGTTCATATGCTGTGGTCCATTATTATTTGCCATTGTGAAACTAACACAGTGGGGCCATTCAGCACTTCTCCTGTCGAGTGATTAGGTTAGCTGACCTTTCTATAAAAAATGTTTTAATTTTCTTACTCTGCACCCAGACTAACTGAAAGACCAGGGGTCCAGGACCCTATTGTGGTCCCATGTTTATAAGTCCCTGTGTGTTTCAATAAAGGGCAGGAGAATCCCTAGCACTGATACACAGAAATCTATAAAGGGGGGGGGGGGGGGAAACAATCAATGGGATCCATTTATTGGCCAATCCGGCTGGTCTCTTCTCACGACAAACAGACAGATTATAACTTCATCCTGTAAGAAGGAAAACAAGGAGAAAAAAATATCCTATCCTTGTATCAGCAAGTGGATTGTATAATGTATCCCCAATGTCTACAGTGTCACTAAAAATACTAACTTTGCTGTTAAAGTTCTGGAATCCATTACCACAAATAAACCATTGCATATTTACGCTATATTCTTGCCTTTTTATTTTTTCCTTCCCTATTTTATTAAGCTTGGTTTTTACCCATAAATAATTGCTGCCATAAATAAGGGGTATTTCAGGGGAGGTTCTAGAGACTAATAATGTTGTGACAACTTAATTCAACCCCATAGATTTAGAATAAACCCACCTATTTACCAAGAATTAGTGTTATAACACTTTAATTTACTTCTGTTTTTTCAGTGAAACTTCAATTTCCCTCATAGCCTCCCAAATGTCCCATTTTTAGGGGAAAAAAACCTGCTTTCCGACATCATGTCCCACTTTCTTTCATGTCTCCCGTTGTAGTTTACCAAAGTCTTGGAGAAATTTTGAAGCCTGGATAATCAGTTCCACAAAATATATCTTTTCATGGAACATTGTGCTCATATAAAAAGTTGGATCTCAAAACTTAGTTTATACATTATACAGAGGGCTGTACAACTGCCTAAAAGTGCATAATTCTTCAAGAATATAAGTGACACTCTTTGGCCAATTTAAATTATGGTAACATTCATTGCCCATAATTTCTGAAATAATTGGTGTCTAGCTATGCACAGTGCATGACTAAACTAATAAATCACATAAACTGTCACAATGATTTATAATAAAATTCTAAAGCCAAAAATAAATATGGTAATTCCTGATAGTGTACAGTCATTACTTTGAGCAAAATGATAACATCTTAAAGGCACAATATTTAAAATATAATGTTTTAAAGATGAAAAAAAAAATTCTCAATTTGTTTAGTCTTCTTTATTCTATGTTATTTTATATATAAATCTTTTTTGCGTTGTTCAGTCATTTACGACTCTTTGTGACCTCATGGACTGTAACACACCAGGCACACCTTTATGTCCATGGCCATGCTGATCAACTTGGTTATCATGGCAGAGATACTGGAGTGGGTCGCCAGTTCCTTCTCCAGTGGGCCACAGCATACAGCTCCTGGTATTCCTAGGTGGTCTCCCATCCAAGTACCGACCAGGCCCAATTCTGCTTGGCTTCAGGGTGGTGTGATCTCTTGGTTCCCTGACTGGAATCAAACTCAGGTCTCAGTGAAATCACTGAACCCTAACCACTGGACCAAAGTCTTTTTTATATTAGGATACTAATGCAACATTGTTATTTATAACTATATATATATATATATATATATATATATATATATATATATATGTATATATATATATATTTATATATATATATATATATATATATATATACTAGCGAATTGTTCGTCAAAAAATGATGGCAATAAAATTGTAAGCCAGGCAATGCTGTTTGCCACACAATGCAAGGCTGTGGCCCCTCTGAGCACCTTTGGCGCTCATTGCGAGCCTCTCCTCCGTCAAAAATGACGGCAATAAAATGTGAATCCTGGCAATGCTGTTTGCCACACAATAGGGGCCTCTCCCCCTCTACTTTACTGGCCTCGCGATGAGCGCCTTTGGCGCTCATCACCAAAGGCGATCATTGCGAGTCTCTCCCTCTGTCTACTTCCTCCCTTGTGTTTCATTTCCCCCCTCCTCTCCCTCCCTTGTGTCTCCTTCCCCCCTGTGTTTTTACCCCCTCTCCCCCCTGTGTCTTTCCCCCCTGTCCCTCCGTGTCTCTTTCCCCACCTCTCCCTCCCCTGTGTCTCTTGCCCCCCCTCTCCCTTCCCTGTGTCTCTTGCCCCCCTCCCCCTCCCCTGTGTCTCTTTCTCCCCCATGTGTCTCTTTCCCCCATGTCTCTTCCCCCCTTGTGTCTGTTCCTCCCCATTTCCCTCCCCTGTGTCTCTTCCCCCTCCTCTCCTTCCCCTGTGTCTCTCTCCCTCTTCTCCCTCCCCTGTGTGTCTAACCCCCTACTCTCCCACCCCTGTGTGTCTCCCCCTCCTCCCCTGTGTCTCTTCCCCCTCCTCTCACTCCTTTTTGTCTCTCCCCCTCTCACTCCCCTGTGTATCTCCCCCCTCCTCTCACTCCCCTGTGTCTCCCCCCTCCTCTGTGTCTCTCCCCCCAATGTGTCTACCCCCGCTTCTCTCCTACCCTTGTGTCTCACCCTCCCCTGTGTCTCTTCCCCCCCCCTGTGTCTTTTCCCCTTCCTCACCCTCCCCTGGGTCTCTCCCCCCTCCTCTCACTCCTTTGTGTCCCTTCCCAGCTCCTCTCACTCCTTTGTGTCTCTCTCCCCCTCCACTCACTCCCCTGTGTCTCTTCGCCCCCTCCTCTCATTCCCGTGTTTCTTCCCCCTCCTCTCACTCCCCTGTGTCTCTACCTCCCTCCTCCGTGTCTCTCCCCTTTCACTCCCCTGTGTCTCTTCCCCAGTTCTCTCACTCCCATGAGTTTCTTCTCCCCCTCCTCTCACTCCCATGCATCTCTTCCCCCCCTCCTCTCACTCCCCTGTGTCTCTCCCCACTCCTCTGTTTCCCCCCTCTCATTCCCCTGTGTCTCTCCCCCGTCCTCTGTGTCTCTTCCCCCCCTCCCTTGTGTGTCTACCCCATCCTTTCCCACGCCTGTGTGTCTACCCCCTCCCCTGTGTCTCTTCCCCCCTCCCCTGTATCTCTTCCCTGTGTCTCTCCCCCCTCACTCCTTTGTGTCTCTCCCCCCGCTTCTCACTCCCCTGTGTCTCCCCTGCTGCTCTCACTCGTTTGTGTCTCTCCTCCCCTCACTCCCCTGTGTCTCTCCCCCCCTCCTCTGTGTCTTTCCCCCCTCTCATTCCCCTGTGTCTCTCCCCCCTCCTCTGTGTCTCTCCCCCCTCCCCTGTGTCTCTCTCCCCCTCCCCTGTGTGTCTACCCCCCTCCTCTACCACCCCTGTGTGTCTCCCCTCTCCCCTGTGTCTCTTCCCCCCTCTCCCTGTGTGTCTCCCGAATGGATCCATAAAGCTGGAACTCTGGAACCTGAAGGACTTAATAGATGAATAGATTTGGCTGCATTTATAGAAAATTAGAATTATATGCGCAGTGCATATTTTTGGCTTATTGATCCAGTCATGAGGAGTCTTCCTCTGTCCAGTACTATCCATGCCACATAGGTCCATTCATTCAGGATCTATTATAATTTAATTTCTGTTCACATCCAAGTTTCTGGGAACATATAAATATCCTAGACAATTATCATAGATATTTAAATTACTCACTCGTTCCATCATTTTTCGCATTTTTATATTATTTTAGTCATTTAATTAGGACTATAACAACATAGTTGATTAAATTATATATATGATTCTGTCGGAGGTTTTTATTATCCGGTACATGTAGTAGCAAGAGTTTACGTTTAATATTGCCATTAATTTTTCCTTTATTTGGTACTATTTTTTATTTTTCCTCCAGTTTGTTAATCATAGTGTATACTACCCTTGGTTCCCTTTTTTAGAATACCCATTGATCCATTATAAGATTATTATCTACATGTAGATAATTGCAGGTTCATTGCGCATATTCCCTACAATTATCTACATGTAGGATACATTGCACATACCCCTATAAATACGTATGCAAGATGTGTATGTAACGGATCTACTGGCACCCCGACCGGGTACCTCCGTTGATGGATGCGTCCTAGCTTGCGTCGAGGCCTACAAGCACCGCACCGGACACCAAAACCACCACAGACTCCAAGGATAGTACATCAGGAACAAGCGTTCAGTAGTTACAGATCAAGGGAGTATGCAGAAGCATAGCAATCCCCAGTATGATAGCGATCCCCTCAAATAACAAAACGAGGCTACGTTTTGAAGGGTCAAGAAGAACTATTTTTTAATGACAGGGAATCTCCTTTTATGCAATGGTGCCCTCTGAAGGGCTACACCCACATAATTATCACAACAGCCAATTATCTACATGGTTCAACCCCCACGTCTCCTCCCCTCAGATAACAGGTAACACAATTAAAACAGACACAATTTTAACCACATTCTGGATGTACCCCAAAAACAGGGGGTACACCTTTAAGTCCCGCACCATTCAATAGCTCTCACCCAGGGGAACAACATATACAAAAATGGCATGAATCAGACCAGGGGTTCAAAAGTTAGTCAAAGTATGTTTTTACACATAACACACAGACAGTGCACATATCCCCCATACAATACACATAGAGGGACAATAGGTGAGTCACACCTCCCTGACAACTTGGATACAATCAGACATTAATTAGATCATTCTTCTTTGTTCTTATCAGAGAATGAAAACACTTTGGAAAATGCAAGGATCCTTTACAACTTTCTTATCTCTTGAATCTCTATAACAGGATTATCTATTAGCCTAGGTCTGCAAAAGTCTGGCTAATATTCTGAGCCAATATATTCTGTAGAACATAAAACAACATATCTACAGTACAGCAATGTGATCATATTATAACCAAGAATTAAATAATCATAAAACAGGGTAAAACAGGGATGGGTTCCGCTACACACCTCCCCCGTGACCATAAGCCGGCATACACGGTCTGATCCCAACGGATCGGCCTGGGAATGTCCGGACAAAAGTATTTGTTGGTCAATTCTCTAGTTTGACAACCCATCAGCATTACTGCAATTCACATTTACTCACATTTCCCATATTCCCAGATAGCTGGGATCTGAGCGCACAAATCTACCGAATAGCGTTCAGATCCTTTTCACACAGTTCAATTGCCATGTAGCTAAAGTCTTTCCCATAGTCTTTCATTATATGAATGGGCTTCATGGCACAGTTATCTGGGGTATCATGGCTCACACAGGGCAAGTACCGAATGACCCCCCTGTATGTAAAGGGCCAGAATGAGTGACATACACTCTGGTATGGCCGAACACTGGTTCCAAAGGGCAATATGTCCCAGGGCCATAGTCGCAGGGCAGGAGGCTGGCAAACAGTCCTCTCCAAGTCAAAGTGGCGAAGGGCACTTCGTCACACATCTCCCCTTTGGGGGGAAGTCTAAACAGGCACCTGGATATTTCGCTGGGGTGATGGTGCAACACGCTGAGGGGACTTGAGGGGCAGAGGCCAGCGGCACTCTGCCCTGATGCCAGCTCTTCTGCTGGTATAACCTGCAGGACCTCCTGCTCTGTACAAGGGACAAAGGGAGGGCAGAGGCCGACTGCACTCTGCCCCGCTGTCAGCTCTTCTGCTGGGGTACTTGGGACATATTCCGGCTCAGTAGCCAGGGAAACGTGGGGGTCAGTGGGGGTTAACATTTCCTCTGTTAACCCTGGGGCCACATTAGAAGTTAGCTGGGGAGGGGAATTTGTACTTACCCCCTCCTCCGGTTGTCCCAGTGACGGTAGTTGGGGATCTGGACAAGCTGTGGGCGCAGAGACCACGGTCCCATCTGCGCCATCTGGGAGATTGGTGTCTCCCCATGTTAGGGTAAACTGTCGCTGGGGAGGAAGGACGACACCTTCTGCCCCCTGGGGTTCACACTGCCGCTGGGGGGGAAGGACGACACCTTGTGCCCCCTGGGGTTCACACTGCCGCTGGGGGGGAAGGATGACACCTTCTGCCCCCTGGGGTTCACACTGCCGCTGGGGGGGAAGGACGACACCTTCTGCCCCCTGGGGTTCACACTGCCGCTGGGGGGGAAGGACGACACCTTCTGCCCCCTGGCGTTCACACTGCCGCTGGGGGGGAAGGACGACACCTTCTGCCCCCTGGGGTTCACACTGCCGCTGGGGGGGAAGGACGACACCTTCTGCTCCCTGGGGTTCACACTGCCGCTGGGGGGGGAAGGACGACACCTTCTGCCCCCTGGGGTTCACACTGCCGCTGGGGGGAAAGGACGACACCTTCTGCCCCCTGGGGTTCACACTGCCGCTGGGGGGAAAGGACGACACCTTCTGCCCCCTGGGGTTCACACTGCCGCTGGGGGGGAAGGACGACACCTTCTGCCCCCTGGGGTTCACACTGCCGCTGGGGGGGAAGGACGACACCTTCTGCCCCCTGGGGTTCACACTGCCGCTGGGGGGGAAGGATGACACCTTCTGCCCCCTGGGGTTCACACTGCCGCTGGGAGGGAAGGACGACACCTTCTGCCCCCTGCGGTTCACACTGCTGCTGGGGGGGAAGGACGACACCTTCTGCCCCCTGGGGTTCACACTGCTGCTGGGGGGGAAGGACGACACCTTCTGGCCCCTGGGGTTCACACTGCCGCTGGAGGGGAAGGACGACACCTTCTGCCCTCTGTAGGGCCGGTAGAGAGACCTCTGTCCCATCTCTACCTGCCATCTGGAGGTCATCCCAGGACCAGTCAATGAAGTCTGGTTCTGCTTGTCGAGTAGGTTGGGGCTGCACAAGGCTGAGCAGGTGTTGGTAGTCCTGCTCCAGCTCCCACTCTCTCGTTACCAGGTGGGTCATGTCTTTGCTCACCTCGCCTTCGTCATCCCAGACATACATGCCCATCCGGTAGTCGTAGATGTCCCAAAACCTAGACCCCTCCGTGCTGCCAAGATCAATATCGTCCTCCAAGGCATCCCATAATAAACCCGGGCCATCATAATCATCCCCCTCCGGTAAGTCGTGTTCAGACGTCCAGGGGGTAAGTCGAACGGTATGCCACCAGAGGGCCTGGTATGCGTTGTCTAGCCAGAGCTCTCGCCATACCAGGGTTTCTAGTCTTGTCACCCACTCATCCAGGGGCTGCTCTCCCAATAGATACATCCGCATCGCCACACGCTTCTGTAGCCGCTGCTCATCACTGGGGAGACTCTCACCTCGCCGCCATTGGGCATCTTCCAGGGCATCATACCAGAGTTCCTTTCTGTCTGCATCCCTGTAGTCCGCGGCCGCCTCCTCCTCCTCATCATGAAACGCTGTCTGAAAACTAGCCGGTTCCATCCTGCTGTAGCCAGGGGCGCTGTACGGATACTAGCGTTGCCCTCAATTTGTAACTCCAAACGTTACCGGTGTCTCAGTGCTGCTTTTCCTCTTACTAGGACGCCATCCCACCACTGCCAGCCAATGTAACGGATCTACTGGCACCCCGACTGGGTACCTCCGTTGATGGATGCGTCCTAGCTTGCGTCGAGGCCTACAAGCACCGCACCGGACACCAAAACCACCACAGACTCCAAGGATAGTACATCAGGAACAAGCGTTCAGTAGTTACAGCTCAAGGGAGTATGCAGAAGCATAGCAATCCCCAGTATGATAGCGATCCCCTCAAATAACGAGACGAGGCTACGTTTTGAAGGGTCAAGTCGAACTATTTTTTAATGACAGGGAATCTCCTTTTATGCAATTGTGCCCTCTGAAGGGCTACACCCACATAATTATCACAACAGCCAATTATCTACATGGTTCAACCCCCACGTCTCCTCCCCTCAGATAACAGGTAACACAATTAAAACAGACACAATTTTAACCACATTCTGGATGTACCCCAAAAACAGGGGGTACACCTTTAAGTCCCGCACCATTCAATAGCTCTCACCCAGGGGAACAACATATACAAAAATGGCATGAATCAGACCAGGGGTTCAAAAGTTAGTCAAAGTATGTTTTTACACATAACACACAGACAGTGCACATATCCCCCATACAATACACATAGAGGGACAATAGGTGAGTCACACCTCCCTGACAACTTGGATACAATCAGACATTAATTAGATCATTCTTCTTTGTTCTTATCAGAGAATGAAAACACTTTGGAAAATGCAAGGATCCTTTACAACTTTCTTATCTCTTGAATCTCTGTAACAGGATTATCTATTAGCCTAGGTCTGCAAAAGTCTGGCTAATATTCTGAGCCAATATATTCTGTAGAACATAAAACAACATATCTACAGTACAGCAATGTGATCATATTTTAACCAAGAATTAAATAATCATAAAACAGGGTAAAACAGGGATGGATTCCGCTACAGTGTATATATATATATATATATATATATATATATATATATATATAGATATATATATATCATCCACTATATATAATTACTTCGCAGGTGTTATTTCCTTAAATATGGATGAAACACACAATGTGTGTATCTCTAACTGTGTCATTGAGGTCCATATATGCACAGTAAGGTATCATACATATAATACTTATTATTAATTCCAGTACTGCTTGTTTGAATGTGTCTTCTATTACAAATGGGCAATGTGATAGTAATAGAGGGCCTTGAGTATAGCAAGCATCGATGACAGATTAAGAAAGGCATGTCAGGGAAAGTACATATTTTTACTTTCACTTTCGGCCCCATCTGAGTGTGGGGAGCCTTGTTCTAGATCTGGCCATCAATGAATGGAGGACACATCACTTAGCAACTGTAGATGCCAGAAGTAGGCTCTCAGTATAACTTAGCGCCAATCTCCGGTTTAAATAGCAAGATAACAAGATCTCTAATTCCTGACCACACACAGCAGCGGGCAGGAGCGTGACTCTTTTCTATTTTATACTATTTACCATTGAGAAAGCCCTAGGTCTAAAGGGCGAAACGCGTCTGGTATATCTTCATTGTGTAAGTCTGCGAGTTTCAATCCTGCAAGGTGCTTTAGGGAAAGCGCTATGGACACCGGATTCCAAGCTCAATGACAGGGCCCTCCATTCATCGCAATGTGTGAATCTTGAACTTGTTATTGCCTGTAACTTAACTTATGTATAGCGCTATGGAATATGTTGGAGCGTTACAAATAAACGATAATAATAAAATAATAATATTTCTCTAGTTTACATAAAGATTTATTATTTAACATTTTTTTTATCACATACATGTTTTTTATCTATTTATTTTTTTTGTATTGACACGCACTTACAACATATAGATTAGCTCCATAATATTGTCCAGTATTGTAGAGGCGGATTTGTGGACTATTTAATCCACCAAACTCAAGCATCTGCTTGGTGGATTTTTTACATCATTCACCCCGGCTTCTATGTGATCCAGGGGAATTATCTCAACACATCTCCTGGATTTCCACATCTGATTTCAACAGGACTGTGGACTATATTTGGAGACTTTCATTTAGAGACATTTTATATTTTCTGCAAAATAACCTAATAAAACATGATAGAATAATGTGTGCACAGTGCTTAACAACAAGCATGGCTCCACGGTTGCCATGGAAACCTCATCCTGCCTACTAAACTGCCCCATATAATTGGATTTGTGGCATATTGTGCTGTAAATAATGTCTGCCTCTCTCAGTAAAACTAAATTAAACAAAAAACAGGGGAAAGGGAAACTAACAAAACAGGGGAATGCTTTTGTGTTCCGGAATCCTTTATAGTCAGCTGAGTTTTTATGCTCTCCTGTGTTACTTTATTTAGCTGGTGTGCATTGTAATATGGGCTCTAGGTAGTGTCTATAGTGGAAAAAATTATATTGCTATATATATATATATATATATATATATATATATATATATATATATACATATTAGGTATTGACAGACAATTACATTTTTTTAAATGATTTGATATTCGATATTTAAATGATATGAGTAAACAAAATAAGCTATTTTTTTATTATAATTTACTTATTTTGTAAGTAGTGGTGTAACCTCTAGACAAATCCCTTCTCTCCACCCCTAGAAAGAAAAATAAATCTCAAATTTTTCACTTTTACATGCAATTATCTCTGTGTATTCAAAGCCTGTAGATTGCAACAGTATACTTGTATATAAAAGTTATAAATTACAGGCTGTATTTTTATACCTTTTAAATATATTCTGCTTATTTTCAAGTGTAGTTCTAGTGGAACTATTTTAAAGTTTTGGTCACAGTGGTCATTGAGAACACTAAGTGGGATAGTTAATACATATAAAATGGTCAACTATGATCTGTTCTTAATAGATTATAAATTAATTATGATAGCTAATTTTTTATATAAATGTGAATCTGGATGGTATGGTTTACCTTTCTTAGCATCCATCCCTACATAGCACCCAGTCCTTGTCAGCAGATATCCCATCTCATCTTACATTCCCACACAGCACCTAGCTCCTCTCAGCATCCACCTCATATAGCACCTACCCATTTCTTCTTTGCTCCCCCTAACAAAAAGCATCCCCCATTGTTATTTTCTACCATTCCACCTTAGCTCTGACCTCTGCCCTGATACACATCCCCAGCATGCTGAACTGCCACCTCTCAGAACTTCAGGAGAAATGCTCTTTTTTTAACAAGCATGGACCAGCGCCCAAGGAGGCTGAGGCTGGTTGGGCTGGGGTGGGGGCCCTACACTACAGAAAGAAAAATTAAATGCAAAATAAATCAAAATTACACAGCATTGGTCCCCAAGAGGAGGGCCCTAGTGCACTGCACCACTGATACCTCTGCCCCTGCTGTGGCTATATTTCCTTTATAATGAGATGCCCAATACAGTTTTATACATTTACACATTTTGTTTACCTACCTTGCTGTTTTGCTTCTGTGTAGCACCTATTTCCTTTGTTGTTACTTTTAAAGAATGTACCAATTTAAAGGCCCTGGGAGGCTAAAGCTACTTGTAGCCAAGGAAGACAAGGGACTCTAGTAAAAAGTCAATTTCAAATGAAGAGCACTGGGCTACACATGGAAGGGGGGGGGGGGTTCAACAAAAAGGATTTTCAGGCACAAGGTCTACTAAAGTATAGTTTTTTTTTTACTTTAATGTCACTTTTTTGTGTATGAAAACATTTTTTTTGCATGAAAAAATATCAAACTAAGAATCAATATACTTACCCTAAAGTTTGCTAAATCTCTTGAGTTTGCAAGAAGTTGGTTAACACTCCTGGAAATCCCTGCTAAAATTAGCAAAACATTCATAATTTGTTTTGCCCAATCACAGGCAGCTAATACATAGTATCAATCTGTTTGTGTAGTAAGGAGTCATGGGATGTGTAGTCCCCTGCACAAAAAGCAATGAGGAGTCAGACATTGCTCTGTAGATCTCTGCATTGTGCTGCTGTTTTATTGAAGGGTTGTAAAGGATTAAAAAAATGTTCTCAAATGCAGTGTTTCTATTTGTAGGTATATTGTGCCTATGTGAGCAGCTTGTTGGATGAAAAATACATTTTATCTTTAAATAAAATAAATCTGTATGTGTATAGAATGACTCAATGTAATGTTTGTTTCAGATTTAAGCAATATATGTTGAAAGCACTGAAACTTAGATATATCTTTAAATGCACTTTTCAGTGATAACATACACTGATGGTATTTTGACTTTTATCACTACAAAATAAGACCCCTGCAGCAAATTCTTTAAGCAGCAAGAGAAAAGAGCAATGAACCTTAAAAAAAATTATTTTACATTTTACATCAGGGCAGTTTTGTGTCAGACGATATTTATAGAGCCACTGTCTTTCATAATTTTCAAATATTAAAGATCTGTATGAAGAACTTTTGATTTTATTGTGCTTAAATTTCATAAAATGGTTTCCTCTTTGGTTTTACAAGTTGTAAAAACTACTTTGCATTGGTGGCAGTGTATACAACCACTTCCCTGCAGCTTCCTTATCACTTACTGTACAGTGCAGCACAGTCATAGTAAATCATGCTCGCAAAGCGAGGTCAAGCAATGTGCTCATTGCAGCCACCGGCACCTTCACAGAGTACCTGGTACCTCCTTCCTCCTTCCCCTCCTCCTCCCTTTCTCTCCTCCTCCTCTTTCCCCCTTCTCCTCCTCCCTTTCTCACTTTCCCCTCTCACCTTACTATCAGGCGGCAGCTTCTGCTGCTCTCTCCTCCCTGCAGCGCCGGCTTCTGGCTCTGTCCCAACCGGCATATGTAAATGATGTGACGCGCATGTGTCATCACGTCATTAGCATATGCCGGTTCGGACACATCCAGCAGCCGCGCTGCAGGGGAGGGAGAGGGGGAAGAGACACAGGGGAAGGGAGAGAAGGGAAGAGACACATGGGTGGAGTGGGGTAAAAAGAGACACCCGGATAAGAGGGGGGAAAGAGAGCCAGGTGAGGAGGGAAGAGACACGGGAGAGGGGGGAAGAGACACAGAGGAGGGGGAAAGAGAAGCAGGGGTTGGGAAAGGGGGAAAGAGACATAGGGGAGGGAGGAACAGACACAGGGGAGGGAGAAGACTCAGGGAAGGAAGAACGGGGGAAGAGACACAGGGGAGAGGGGAAGAGACACAGGGGGTAGAGGGGGGAAAGAGACACAGGGGAGGGAGAGGGGGGAAGAGACACAGGGCTGGGAGAGCAGGGGAAAGAGATACAGGTGAGGGATGGGGAAAGAGACACAGGGAAGGGGGGTAAGAGACACAGGGAAGGGGTGTAGAGATACAGCAGAAATGGGAAGAGACACAGGAGAGGGGGGTTAGAGACACACAGGGGGTGAGGAAGGAAAGAGACACAGGGGAGGGAGAGGGGAGAAAGAGACACAGGGGAGGGGGGTGAGACACAGGGGAGGGGGTAAAAACACAGGGGAGGAGGAAAGGAGACACAAGGGAGGGAGAGGAGGGGGAAAATGAAACACAAGGGATGAAGTAGACAGGGGGAGAGACTCGCAATGGGTGCCAAGGGAGCTTATTGCGAGCCACGCAATGAGCGCCGAAGGTGCTCACATTGGGTGGCAAACAGCATTGCCAGCCTTAACATTTTATTCCCATCATTTTTGACGAGCAAGTAGCTAGTGCTTACATCATAATCAATGTAATCAATTACTAAGTTAAATATACTTTACAACTTTATAGGTCGCATAGCAGAAACCATTCAACAAAAAAATTATTTGGGTTTAATAAATAATGATCTCAAGTGAAAATGTACATCCCCAAAGACTGACATTCTGCTGTTTTTGTTCTGTTTCTTGACTTCTGTTTTTTTCTCCCTGCTCTTCTTTTATTTCAATTGTTTCTATTCAAGACCACTTTCCACTGTTTTGCTGTCTTCAGACATTCTATAATTGCAAGTGAGTTAGGTTCTTTCCTTACTTCCAATCTTGATTCCAAACAACCTCATAGTATTTTAGATGGGAAACAATTTCCTTTGTAATAGGATTGAACCTATTTCTTGTGAACGTACATATTCCAATTTTCGAATTCTGTGTTGTATATAACCAACAGAAATATCTACTGGAAAGGTTGTAAAGACTCATTAGTTTCATGCTTGCTTTGTTAAAGTTTAATTTTATTGTATTAGTATTAAACATTTTCTTTATAGCATCTGAATTATAGTATTTGATAATGAGTGTACCCCTGTGTTTTCTTTTTTTTAAATTATGTTCTCAAAGCAGAAAAATATAGTCAAAAGTTTAACTAGTCTGGAGGCTTGTCCTTGTTAGTCAATGAGCAGTAATGTAGATGCATGTGTCATTTTATGCCAATGAAATCTACAAGGGTATGTATGCTCTGTGCATTTCCTGTTAGTTTCAGTTAATTAATATTGTTTATGCAAACCACACCTTTGGTAATATTGAAATAAATTAATTGTGTTCCATGTCCTGTTAAGAACTTTTATGTGATACCCTACAAACCATACAAAGTAGATTAAAGAGCCTCTGAAATAATATATGTATAGGTTTTAAGAAGTACTCATTTTACTTAATAATGGGCAAAATGTTTTTTTATAAGCTTCAAATAAATAAATAACACCTTTAATGTTAAACTATTCCATGTATTTTTTCTATTTAATGGCAGCATATATTTTAATTTTGCTCCTAAGATGCTTATCCATCTGAGAGGCTTTCAGTTGTATTGGAAGAGGGACATTTAGAATTGCCACTTGACAACAGAGCTAAACAGCAGAGTAATTCTCAGTACAATAACCCTCAGACTAGAGGCCAAAAAGCAGTCCAAAATGCAAGCATACATGACACAAGCAGGGCCTTCTGAATTTAGATGTTCTCTAAAAATGCTTTCGTGCCCATGCCTTTTTTTACTGCAATCACATAAAGTAATTCACTTTGCTATGTACATTTTCCTCATATATCTAGTAATGGTAATATATTCATCCCTTTCTTGGATGTTCCAATAATTCTCTCAAACCTATTTTAATATCTTTCTTAACATATATGTTCTAAATTATTATAAAAGGGAAACAGAGTTAAAAATGATTATTATATTTATAATGCCACTTGTATGCATATACCAGGGAAAATCTAAATGTTGCCTAATGTAAGCAACTTTATTTAAAAAAATTGCATTTTTTTGTGCTAAAATATCAAGCTCAGTACAATTGTAAGATACAGTATAAACACAGTCAGATAAAAACCTCTGGTGCACACAAGGTTTAGATTTTCAGGCATTATATCAGGCACTGGTCATATGAATACTGTGAACAAACAGTGATTTATTTTTTTATTTTTATTTTTTACAGTTGATACATATTCAAAACCAAATAGCTCCTTGAAAATATCGTAAAATGAGTATAAACTTCATATTTGGTGCTAACTTTCATTTAAGTATAGGGGTCCCATTTTAATACATGATAATTTACTTTTTATTAAGTAGTAACATGGAAATGTACGACAGAGCCTTCCATACTGTCTTGCTCAATTTTGAAAAATGTGGGTTGAATCTAAGCCAAATTTCTGTACAAAAATCTAAAAATAGACAAGAATTCATATATCAATGTTTTGAGATTTCAAAATTTAAACTGGGAAGCATTCAGAAGGACCATTTCAAATGATCAATAAAACATATAGTGATAGTCTAAAAAGGCTATGGTAAAATAGAAAATAGATAAAAATAGATACAATATGTAATTTTGTAAAATAACAAGGATACAAATTATATTGTGTATCCTAAAAAAACAGAAATGTAGCTTTTAAAAATATGTGGAATAGTATGTATTGGTGGATAATTAGTTGGGGAATTGTAACTGAAATGTCCATCTTTACAACTAAGATAATATTTCACAAATAAAGATAGATGACACATAAGAAGACCAGTCCCTGTAAAATCATCGCTGTTAAATTAATAAAAGTAAATATTCAGAATAGAAGATTTCCTCTTGTCAGTATTGTTGGAACAATCTATATATAAACAGAGCATTCAAATTGTATAATTTTTCTCTAAAAATTACATATTGTTCATGACTTCCTCATTTGCTAATGTCAGTTTAATACTTTACAAACTTGTACAGTTTCTCTTGAATTATAGTGGTGCTTTTAAACATCTAAATAGATGACATATGAAATAAATACAAAACTGATAATGGATTAGAGAAATTTGAGTATATAGATCTGTATAAATATTTGAATGAGTTACCCACCACACTATGTGATATTGAGCAATGAGAGATTTAATTGGGTGTTAATACAGTGATGTCACAGGAAGTTACACACCATAAAAGGTATGGCTCCTTGGACACCAGCCTTTCCTTGAGAAAGCTGCAGATAGCGGAGAAACGCACAATGGTATCCAGAGCATATACTAATTAAGCTTCCAAAAAGCATCTAAAAGAAAACATTATAAGCTTAAACATGTACCGATGCAGCCTTATTATTCAGCTTTTTAGTTAGACTATAAATATGGAAAATTATCTGACCTATATCTAGGCCCAGTGCTATGGGCGCTCATCACACGACAGACCCATGTGGGCTGGTTAAAATTATTTTATCTTTTAATCAGAGAGTAAAGTGTACGTCAAAAAGAGATCGAATCTTAGCAGGAAACCATTTAAAAAAAGAACTGAAACTGTATTGCAGGCATAATTTAAATGGCTGCATTGTGTCATAGGGCTGCAAGCACTATTCATACATGACTTTGCTATTATAATTATGTCACGTTTAAAATGTCTTTACAATATAGCGTATTACCCACATAATGTGTAGGGAATTTTGTTCAATAGGTAGCAAGTGGCGAGTTTCCAATCTTGTAGGTTCTTTGGGAAAAAGCACTTTCTACAAAGATTTTTTTTCTTCATTCTTTCAATTTGATATTATTGTATTTTGCCCTATTCTGAACCCCTGTCCTGGCTACGGAATATGTTGGCGTGTTACAAATAAAAAATAATAAAGATAATAATGCTAATGAGATATCAGTTATAAGGATATAAGTATTCCTGGTGATTAGATAATAGATTTTGGTTAGAAAATATCTACTACTGAACAAACTAATTGAAACATTAGTGTACTGTATATCTAACATTTTGCTTTTAGACTTATTAAAAGTTCCTCCAGGTATTATCTATATGTTTTGAATTTTTAGATATAAATAAGAGTGTTTAAATAAATTAATACATATTCTAATTAAAAATAGACTGCTTTGTTGTACTTTATCGCCATATTATACTATGGGATATATTGGCAAATTATAAATATTACTCTATTTATGGAAATGTAATTTATTTTCAAATGACTTTATATATAAAAAGAACATTCAAAAATTATGATTTTCTCTACAAATCATATATTGTTCATAAAATCCTCATCTTCTAATGTCAGTTTGTTAAATACTTCACAAACATGTAGTTATGGTTCTTTAAGATATGGAGAGAGAAAGAGAGAATAAGGGTGGAATGTTGAAAAACATTAGAAATTGAAAAGAAACAGAAAATAAGAGTGTGAATAATGATACTAAAAATACATACTGTATAGACAAAACACTCCCTCGACATCCAACGGGTGACTGTCAGATCTGTTTACTATCTCTGTAGGTTTATCTGAAATTTAAATCTTAAGCTTGTTTGTTGTACATTAGTTTTTCCTTTGACACTTTGTTCAGGACATGTCTACATACCTTCCGTTTATTTTATTATCGGCTCGTCAAGATGATTAAGATTTGTCAATTCAGCCTGAAGCATTATCTGAGGTCAGCCCAAAAAACAAGTACTATCTCTTTTAAATTAAATTACAACTGTAGTGCTTCAATAAAATATTAGTGACCCAGGCCTAGGTCGGAACATTTTTAAGGGCCGGCAGGCTGTCTGAAGATGTAATGCAGGATCTTGAAATATGTCTGTATATGCATAGAAATGTCTACAGTGATATTTCTGTCTGTAAGTGTATTTGACACTTTCTGACATAATATATATACACTCAACTAACAAACTTATGATTTGAGACATAGAAAGGCTTGCACAAATCTGAATGGCCTAGGGCAGCATAAAACCAAAACACGTATTGGTCAATTAAAAATTGGACAATTGTAATAGATACGTCCTTCATTAAAACCAACTAAGATAAAGTTCCACAAATAAAGATAGATGACAGATAAGAAGATCAGTCCCTGTAAATCATCACTGTTAAATAAGTAAAAGTAAATATTCACAGGTTGATAGAGGGTTTTCTCTTGTCTGTTTGTGCCTGTTGTGAGTGTTTCTTGTGGGGATCAGATTACACTCACAGGTGATGTGGACTATATATAAGTGAAACTTGGTCTCTAAATTTTAATAACTATATATTTTTTACTTTTTTTTAGAAACCTTGTATGGATCAGAGCTAAATTTTTACATTATAATTAAGACAAACACACCACAGAACTGGCAGTGTAGACTCTGGGGGGTAAAATGCCACTATTAAATAAAATAATGAATATGGTTTAAAACTTTGGGTCTAACTAAAAGCATAATTATGCAAGGGAAAATGCATTATGCTGGCTTTTGAGTATAAATAAATAATAATATTGTTAATTTGCTAATACATGGCATCAATGATATTCTAGTGAATGTTTTGTGTGTGAGGTGTATTTACATTTCTACAGGGGATAAACTTTCAATTACTGTTACAGGCTGTCTGCTTCTGAGCATGTGCAACAAAAAAAGAGACGCTAAATCAGAGAATTAACTAATTGTAATAGGTTAGTGCTACAGAAAAGATAACCCACTCTGAGAGCAGCCTTCTTTAGCTCACTTGTGCCCATGACAGGGAGAAATATCCTGAGTATATCAGTCTGGTCTCACTCAAAAGACTGATCCAGCCCCGAAATACCAGGCAATTCTACCCTGAACAGTAGAAATGGCAATCCCCACACATACACTTCAGCCTTATCAGGTCTCGTCAGTAAGGTATAGCTGAACTTCTGAGCATGGGACGGGGGTAAGTGAGCCACTTCCTCTTCCTTGCTTCTCCACCCTTTTTCCATAAATAGATAAATATAAACACACACCTCATATATGAAGCTGTCAGAAGCCATGAGACCAAAAACAATGGAACTATCTATATAGATTTCTAGAACATACAAAAATTATGATTTTCTCTAAAAATGATATATTGTTTATGATTTCCTCATCTGCTAATGTCCATTTTTTCTCTTGAATTAATAAAAAAACGTAATTTTACATATCACTTCAAAACTGTTCAGGGTACCAGAACCAAAAACTCACAAACAACATCAAACATTGTAATAACGAACTGTTTTTGCTCACATATTTGAATTTGTGACTCTTGATGGTTGTTTTCAATTACATATCATCTTTGCTGTTGTCATTTCTTGTTCTCATTAGCTATATAAGTGTATTTAGATTTTATGCCCCCCACTTGCAGTCCTTTCTTCCCCCTTTCTCAATAATAGAATCAAGACACACAGAGAGAGAGAGAGAGAGAGAGAGAGAGAGAGAGAATAGGGGCAGAGGAATAAAAAAATAGAAATTGAACAGAAAAAGAAAAGTAAAGTGGAAATAGTAATGATACAAAAAATACATAGGACAAACCACTCCCTCGACCTCAATAGGATGACTGTCAGATTTGTTTACTATATCTGTAGGCTTATCTAAAATCTAAATATTACATTTGTTTATTGTATTATATGTTTTTGACACTGTGTTCAGGACATGTAGTTCCAGTATCTATATGAAAGAACTGTCTACATACCTTCAGTTCAAATTTTTTAATGACTAAAACTTGTCTGAAACATTTTTTCAGATGAGCCTTTAGAACCAACCAGTGGCTGAGTTACTGTTGGTGCAGCAGATGCAAAACACCGTGGCCCACAGCAAGTTGGGGACCCTCTGCTAGTTTCAGCAGCCTGGAGTAAAGGGAAACTCTTAATTTTATAGGAGACAAGGCACATACTCATCACCCTAGGTCAGGAGTTACCTAACTCATCTAGATATATTTTTGGCTTTATTGAATTCTACAAGTTGTATAGAGATGTTACAAGGGGATCCAAACTAATTTTGCACCATGGTCCTTTATTCACTACTAGTGAATCACTAGCTCCACCACTGGAACCAAATATCTATTTTAAATAAAATAACACACCTTTAGTGCTTCAATAAAATATTATTTTTGCAAACCACTTGTTGCTATTGGCTATTACATTCATTTAAGAGTGGTTAGAGTTACATTGCATCTTAAACTGCCACTACAAGCAGCTTGGCTTGTTTTAAGGCATGCAGTAGGACAAAATGAAAAAAAAAAAAATAGTTTGAAAAATGTAGCCAATAACAATTACTGTCTTCCTTTTAAATTACATACCCTTGAAGGTTTACTGTGTATGATCTTTTAAATAGCAAAAATTGATCATGTGCAAAATATTGTATAGAAAATAAAATCAGCCTTGACATGTTTTACTTTTATATGTTTTTTTTGGAGCTTTGGTCTCATCAGGGTGTGTCCTTGTATGAGCTAATCATTAGAGCTAATTATAGCACTGGCAGTAGCATATAACAAAGCCCATCCTACAAATTCAAATTTCCTGCAAAAACATGTCTCCTCCCCACCTCAGAAAGTTGATTGCTAGAAACTAGCAGCCTTATTAAATTGTGATTCGGACAATTACATAGGGCTCTATATAAGCACAGAGCATATTTTTTTTACAGAAGTTTTTAGTTAGTAAACTTCTATCCAAAAGCAAGGTCTTCACCAAATAAAAACTTCTGTAAAAAAAATATGCTATGTAGTTAAATAGAGCCCTTTTCAATTTGCTGAATCGCAATTTAATAAGGCTGCTAAATGGCAGATTTTACAGTAACATAATTGCATACATGGGCGTAGGGCTCAAAAAAATCTCTGACCCTGAGAGTGGTGCATTTGAACTCCAGGGCCCCCAGTGCTGCATTGCCCCTCAAAATGCCCCTGGGCCCCATCCACCCACCCCCAATATAATAAAAAATTACATATATAGATATAATAAAAAAATGTGTATATATTTATATATATATATATATATATATATATATATATATATATATATATATATATATATATATATATATATATTTATATTATGCCCCCGCTAAGTAATACATTAGAGACTGTACCATTTGTTTTATATTAAAAAATTTTGCTTAATTTTAAGTGTAGTTCTTCAATCAGGGCTATTTTATATTTGACCAAAGTTTTCCTTTAATTTGATTTGATCTGTAAGTATAGTCTTTTTTAAAGCACTTTAATGACAAGCAATTCTAGGACAATGTCTACAGAAAAAACCTCTGGATTGTTGATGCCCTGGCCTGCTAAATGTTTAAAGTAAATTTATAAACATGGTAATACTTGGGAGGAAATGAACATACAGTGCCTTGCAAAAGTATTCAACCCCTTGTCATTTTTCGGGTTTTGTTGCCTCACAACCTGGAATTAACATGGATTGCTTGAGGATTTGCGTCATTTAATTTACAGAACATGCCCACAACTTTAAAGATGTTTTTTTTTTAAATTTATTGTGAAGCAAACAACAAATAGGCCAAAATAACAGAAAAAGTAAATGTGCATAACTATTCACCCCCCTAAAGTCAATACTTTGTAGAGCCACATTTTGCGACAATCACAGCTCCAAGTCGCTTTGGATAAGTCTCTATGAGCTTGCCACATCTTACCACTGGGATTTTTGCCCATTCCTCCTTGCTCATCTGCTCCTTCAAGTTTGATGGTTTGCGCTTGTTAACAGCAATCTTTAAGTCTGACCACAGATTTTCTATTGGATTGAGGTCTGGGCTTTGACTAGGCCATTCCATCACATTTACATGTTTCCCCTTAAACCGCTAAAGTGTTGTTTTAGCAGTTTGTTTGGGGTCATTGTCCTGCTGGAAGGTGAACCTCCGTCCTAGCCTCAAATCATGCACAGAGTGGTAAAGGTTTTGCTCAAGAATATCCCTGTATTTAGCACCATCCATCTTTCCCTCAACTCTGACCAGTTTTCCAGTCCAGTCTGCTGAAAAACATCCCCACAGCTAGAGGGATGGGAAAAAGTAAATATACTTTTAAAAATATGTACATTTTGCCCTAATGGACCTCAAGAGGAAGGCATGCGTTCAATTGCAAGATTTGGGGCAGCATAGAACCTAAATACACCATTGCTGTTGGGGCAGTAGGGACCTGTTACCAGTGTTTCAGTTCCATGTCTCTCCACCAGTGCACCCACCTGGAACATCCAATGCTGAGGTTTCCAACTCCTGGCCAGATTTTAATGGACCCTGATCATTTATACTTACTAAAGATGGAAAAAAAATCCCTTGAACCTACCCTAAATGGTGTAGGGCATTTATAATACTTGAATCAATTGACTGTAGTACAGTTCCCAGGCAACCCCTCCTTCTTGATAATGTTTACACCCTTTTAATTTAAATGCTTGAATAAAAATGGTCTTGGAACTCTCATATTCGTCTTTCAACGGGCCATAAGTATAAAGATGTGGGACTGGGAGAACCCATCCAATAGCCATATTAAATTTGAAGCCTGTAGCAGCATCGGCAAGAAATTCGGATTGAAATTCGGCTGGGTTACAGAGTTATTAAATTAGACCATGCCGCGAGTTACGGGTTTGAGACGCAAACCAGTAAACCATTTGTTCCACTTTGGATGTGCGGCCGTGAACATGATCAATTAGTCAAACCTGTAGTTACGGGTTTAGTGGGAGCCAATGGCAAATGAGATTGTCATAATTAAGTCACTGAAAAATGGAGGTTAGATTTCAAAGCCTTACGGGCTTCAATTACGAGTTTCGATCGCACCCATATTCTGGAAATAATGCAATATTGATAAAGCCGTAAATATGATATTCTAGTCCATGCAAATTAAACTGAAAATAAAGTATTTTCGAGCTTGAGCTTGAGAATGTTGTGCTATTAATTGAAATACCTAACATCACTTTCCCTTTACCTATAAGTACAGTAGTGTGTGTATATTTGCATTTACAGTCTAGTACCCGTTGGCTTTTTGGCTCCATTTGTGGGTTACGGGCTTGAATGCCAGTGAATTTGTTGCAATTTAATAGCGTGATTGGAACGTAACAGTTACGGGCTTGACGGATCAAAGGATTTGCAGGCTTGCTTTCCACGCCCTGTAGCCTTTTCTCGCTCTTACCACACAAGCCGTTGCCGGATTGCTTTACGGGGCCAATTTAATAGCTGCAAGGCTTACAGCCTACATTACGGGCTATGGTTTTCAATGTTGAGGGAATTTAACAGGGCTGCAAGTCTATGTTACCCTATGGAGCCAATTTACAAAGATGTCACATCTCCGAGAGTTCTCAAAATAACTTTTTAAAATGGTATATTCTACCTGATAAAATACTGTATACAGTATATGCAAAATACATTTGTAAAGTGTAGCGGAACCCATCACTGTTTTACCCTGTTTTATGATTATTTAATTCTTGGTTAAAATATGATCACATTGCTGTACTGTAGATATGTTGTTTTATGTTCTACAGAATATATTGGCTCAGAATATTAGCCAGACTTTTGCAGACCTAGGCTAATAGATAATCCTGTTACAGAGATTCAAGAGATAAGAAAGTTGTAAAGGATCCTTGCATTTTCCAAAGTGTTTTCATTCTCTGATAAGAACAAAGAAGTGTAATTGAATCAATGTCTGATTGTATCAAAGTTGCCAGGGAGGTGTGACCCCCCTATTGTTCTCTTTATGTGTATTGTGTGTGGCCAAATATGGGCATGTGTATTGCCTGTGGCCAAAGAGATGTATATATATTTCTGCAATAACAAAATAAAGTCAGTATTCATTTGACTCCCAAATTGTGTGTCGTCCAATATGGGAGGTCGGGAATGGTGAAACTGTAGTGCCTCTTGGGTATTTTATCGTATACCAGCGGAGATTTTGGACTGCGTGTTCCTGCTCCGTTACATAAAGTATTGCTTATAAATAAATAAAAAACATGCTGTGTTTTATCTGTGCATGTGAGAGAGTATGTATCCTCAGCATGTGAGTTGGAAGTGCTCCAGGGCTTACTAGGAAACTTAAGTTATTAAAGTAACAAACACACTCTGATGCCTCTTATGACTGATGATTAGTGATGTTGCGAACATCAAATTTTCGGTTCGCGAACAGCGGACGCAAACTTTCATCAAATGTTCGCAAACGGGCGAACCCGCCGAAGGGCCATAGACTTCAATGGGCAGGCGAATTTCAAAACCCACAGGGACTCTTTCTGGCCACAATAGTGATGGGAAAGTTGTTTCAAGGGGACTAACACCTGGACTGTGGCATGCCGGAGGGGGATCCATGGCAAAACACCCACGGAAAATTACATAGTTGATGCAGAGTCTGGTTTTAAGCCATAAAGGGCATAAATCACCTAGCATTCCTAAATTGTTTTGAATAACATGCTTTAAAACATCAGGTATGATGTTGTATCGATCATGTAGTGTAAGGGTTACACCCGCTTCACAGTAACAGACCAATCTCCCCGTTTAATGCACCGCAAACAACCGCAAACAGTCCCTTTGCACAACCGCAAACTCCCCATTTGCACAAGGTTGGATACCAAGCTAGCCATGTCCCGTTCCTTGTCCTCACTGATGTCATTGAAGGTCTCTTCCTCCACCCAGCCACCAAGGGTCCCCGAAAGGTGACAACAAGCCCCCTGGGACGCCTGCTGTGTTTGGTCTTCCACCTCCTCAAAGCCACCTTCCTCCTCTGACTTCTCTTCTTCAGACTCCTCTCTCTGCGTTGCCTCTGTCTGCGTTATTATAGGGTGTGTACTGTTAAGTAGTACTATTCCTATCGGTTTAATCCCTGTTACGTCCACTATTAGGGGACATGTATATGGCATTGATTATTGGAACAGGGAGATGGAAAAAGATGCTTGGTCGGACCTCCTACTTCAAATTTGGGGAACTGCGCGTGCAATCTAAGGTGCCACCAGATATGAGTGTCACTGTGCACTGGCAAAAGTTGGCAGAGTAGGCGCTGTAGGCCTCACACACACGCCTGTAGGCAGGCAACTAATATTCAATCGATTACAGTAAAAAAAAGGGTTCTTTTATTTCACTGTACACTAGGTTGCACCAGATATGAGTGTCACTGTGCACTGGCAAAAGTTGGCAGAGTAGGCGCTGTAGGCCTCACACACACACGCCTGTAGGCAGGCAACTGATATTCAATTGATTACAATCAAAAAAGTGTTGTTTTATGTCACTGAGCACAATATAAGCTGTGAGCCTGACACAGGCAGGCAACTGAAATTAGATTACAGGAAAAAAATGGTTGTTTTCAATGTATGGTACACCACCAGGTATGAGTAGTGGAAATAAGCACAATATAAGCTGTTATGTGTTAGCCTGTCACACACACGCGCTGGCAGGCAGGCATATGCAATTAGATTACACAGAAAAAAATTATAAAATAAAATAAATGATGTTCTAGCCCTAAAAAGGGCTTTTTGGGTTGCTGTCCTTGCAGCAGATATCAGATGAGTCCTTCAGGTCTGTAATGGAAGCTAAATACACAGCCTGGCTATCTATTTCCCTATTAATTCTCCAGCAGCTACACTATCTGTCCTCTCACAACGAACGCAGCTTCAGAATGATTCTAAAATGTATGCTGTCCTTCAGATGGAAGGCTCTGAAAGGGACTGTATGCTGCTCATTGGCTGGAATGTGTCTGCTGACTGTGAGGTGCAGGGTCAAAGTTTCCTCAATGATAAAGTATAGGGGGCGAACCGAAAAGCGCATGTGTTCGCCGTCCGCTGCGAATGTGAACATGCCAAAATCGCCGCGAATAGTCCGCTGGTGAACTGTCCGCGACATCTCTACTGATGATGTGTGATTAGTATGCACGCATGGTGCTCACATACATGTAAGACACTATGACTTTCTTCATTACAGATCATTCCCACTGTAGATATTATACCTGTTAAATAAACAAACATAGAAGGCAGTCTTGTTAAGTGATCATCATTAAATCAGTTAACTGTGCTCAATAACAGGGCCGTTTATTTTTTTGCAATGTTTTGATTTGTATTTAACCCACGTACTGCACTACAAAATATGTTGGAGCATTACAAATAAAGGATAATAATAATAACAATAATAATAATAATAATAATAATAATAATAATTATCTAATTTAGCCAGTTGTGTTTTGAAAATAATGTTACCTGGAATGTTTCAATATATATCCACCCCCCGGTTCTTCCTACACTGTACATCTCTGAGTAGTTATTTTTTTTTCTTTAATTACATTACTTAAATTACTGATCATTCATGTTAGGCAAAAATAATTTGTAATGTTTAAAACATGTTTCGTAGGTGCTCATAGAGATTTTGTCTCCACATCCCCTTTAATAAGTACTGTATATACTCGAGTATAAGCCGACCTGAGTATAAGCCGAGGCACCTATTTTACCACAAAATACTGGGTAAAATGAGTGACTCAAGTGTAAGCCGAGGGTGGGAAATGTGCTGCCCCCTGTGTCCCTTTTGTGCCCTCTGTGTCCCTCTTGTGCCCTCTGTGTCCATCTCTTGTGTTCCCCTCTCTTTCCCGTGTCTCTTCTCCCCTCTCCCTTCCCTGTGTCTCTTTCCCCCTTTCCCGCTACCCTGTGTCTCTTCCCCCCTCTCCCTTCCCTGTGTCTCTTCTCCCCTCTCCCTTCCCTGTGTCTCTTCCCCCCTCACCCTTCCCTGTGTCTCTTCCCCCCTCCTCATTCTCAACCTCCCTCCTCAACCCCACTCCTTATCCTCAGCCTCCCTCTTCAACCCCACTCCTAATCCTCAACCTCCCTCCTCATCCTCCCTCCTCAACCTCCCTCCTCAACCCCCTCATCCTCAAACCCCCTCCTCAACTCCCCTCCTCAACCTCCCTACTCAACCCCCCCGTCCTCAACCACCCAATCCTCAACCCCCTCCTCAACCTCAACCCTCCTCCTCATCCTCAACCCACTCCTCAACCTCCCTCCTCAACCTCCCTCCTCATCCTCAACCCCCTCCTCATCCTCAACCCCCTCCTTATTCTCAACCCCCTCCTCAACCTTCCTCCTCAACCTCAACCCCCATCCTCAACCCCCCTCCTCATCCTCCCTCCTCATCCTCAACCTCCCTCCTCATCCTCCCTCCTCAACCTCCCTCCTCATCATCAACCTCCCTCCTCAACCTCCCTCCTCAACCCCCCTCCTCAACCTCCCTCCTCATCCTCAACCCCCCCTCCTCATTCTACCCCTCTAAATACCCCCCCTCTCCATTTCCCCTCACTTACCTGCATCTGAAGCTTCTGCTCCGGCCTTCGCTCCTTCCGGCGTCTTGACGTGGCGCGCATGTGACTTCATGTCATTAGCATGCTAATGACGCGGCGCGCATGTGACATCACGTCATTAGCATATACCGGGTGCCAGCACCCGGTATATGCTAATGATGTGACGTCCCATGCTCGCCACGTCAAGACGCCCGGAAGGAGCGGAGGCCGGAGGAGAAGCTTCAGATGCAGGTACGTGAGGGGAAAGTGAGAGGGGGGTATTTAGAGGTGTAGAATGAGGGGGGGTTTAGAATGAGGAGGGGGGGAAAGAGACACGGGGGGTAGAGAGACACGGGGGGGGGGTAGAGAGACACGGGGGGAGTAGAGAGACACGGGGGGGTTAGAGAGACACGGGGGGGAGAGTGACTCGAGCTTATACTCGAGTTTATACGGTAAGTAAGTAATGTGTCCCAACTACATTAAAGTAACTGTACCATTTCAGTTAAAGGACCACATCTGTAGTACACTCATGAAGAAGTTATCTTGATAATGTGCAAAATATTTTTACAAAGTCTAAAATAAACACATTTACAGCCTTATTAAATTGTGATTCGGTAAATGTAAAAGGGCTCTATTTAAGCACACAGCATGTTTTTGTTTACAGAAGTTTTTAGTTAGTGAACTTCTATTCAAAAGCAAGGTCTTCACTAACTAAAAACTTCTGTAAATAAAATATGCTGTCTGCTTAAATAAAGCCCTTTTAAATTGACTGAAAATAGAAAAGTATGGCCCAGTAGGATAGACCCTCGAGCTACAGTAGGATAGCCCCTCAAGGTAAACTAATATTTCAAGATGAAATTCCTGTGACACAAGCAGTCAGGTAAATTTAAGATTTTCTTTTAGGTTCATGGCTGACAAGGCTGACAATGTTATCAGTGAATTTGTTACATACTTTGCAAATGTGACATTTTCTCCAAACCACAATACCTTGGCTCTTTTATTTTTCTGTAGAAAATGATTAACCCTGAAATAAGATAGATAATCACAGGTTAATGCAGACACCAATATCCATTGTCTGTTAAGCAAACATGCTCATCATATCATGTTTGGAAAGGCTTTCCCTGATCAATATGGATTTATTGCCAACAAATGTCCCAAGAACCCTGACCCTAATCTAACTTGATAATACGCACTAGAAATAATTAAGCTCAGACACATTCTTTCTTCACTATTTAACCTCTTAAAGGACCACTGCAGCATAATATGTATTATTTCCTCTTTTGAAGAACTTGGCTTATTAATGGGCAACGTGTTTACACAGTTTAAACTAAATTAATACAGATTTTATTTAGATTTTTTTCCAACAAAAGCACAAAACAAAAATGATTGAAATTATTACATCTTTCATTTTTAACTTTTGCATTCAGTTTTGCTTTTTAGGATGACAGAACTTTTGTATTTGTGAAAGAATTTTAAAGCTGGGTGGAATGGGAGGTACAATGGGCGCAGCTAAAATTCTAGATTCACAACTTAAAATTGCCCCTTGACAATAGTAGTGTATGGCAGAACAATGCCCCATAGGATAACACACCCCTACAAATTACAGATAGACGAGGAGTCCAAGAGTTCGATTACATGGCTCCCGTAGGATCTCCCACAAGGCTGACTTGTAGCTACGGGAGTTCTTACAAGAACATTTAAATAGCTATTACATGTCTCTCATAGGCTGTTTCATGCAATAACTTGAGCATTGCAGTTCAGATACATGATATTCACAGGTGGGCGGGTGGCGGGTTATTGGCTCTGTATTAGTCAGGTGTGACTTAGCATTAGTTGGGTGTCAGTGTTTAATTCTATGGGCATGAATTTGTAATTGATGTGTTTTAATTGGTAGTTTTTTAGCATTGTTGTATAAGGCTGGGTTAATTATTACAAATGCTTCTTTTCTGTTTAAGGATGTGTTAGCTTGAATTCAATGCTATTAGTGTCCTGAAAAAATGCTTCTTCAGGTTGTTTGTTTCTTGTACTCCTCAAGTGTCTTGCAAGTGTTCTCTTAAGTGTTTTATCTGCTACTGTGCCAGGTTGAGTTTATACTTAAGGTTTATTTGTTTCACTCTTAGGGCCTCATTCAATTGCGATTTGGCCAATTGAATAGGGCTCTATATAAATACATATCATATTTTTTTACAGAAGTTTTTAGTTAGTGAACTTCTATATAAAAATGTATGTAAAAAAATATGCTCTGTGCTTATATAGAGCCCTATTCAATTGGCCAAATCACAATTGAATGAGGCCCTTAGAGCCTTAAGAGTACATGTAGGATGTTCAGTAACTCTTACGAGAGTCATGTCATAGCAGTTTAGATAAAATCTCCCATAGAGCACAGAACAGTCCATATGTGGCAATCGCTGGTAAGGGTTAACTTGTAATGGTTTACTGTGGGTAGTATGTAGTAGCAAAGTAGCTCCCTACTTGGAGAGTTCACTCACAATATTTCTTACAGGAGCCACATAATAGAGTTCTAAGATGGCACATGTAAATTTAAAAACAGACACATCATTACTATGAAACTACTTCAGACAAACAGAGTTAATAGCTTCCAGGCATTCTGGCCAGAGCAGTGGAAGGTAGAGCACAATTCCTGGCTTTGCCCCATTATTGGAGTTGGGAAGGATGGAAAGTTGTATTTAATTTGTCACATTGTTTTTTCTTTCATATTAAGATCATAGGGGAAAATAAACTGACTGAAGTGTTTCAATGATTTTGGGGCTTGTCCGTGTCAGCCAAATGAGCTGTGTGTCATACTTATCTGACAATGAGACTACAATGTTCTCGTGTATTTCCTATTGGTTTCAAGGCTATTTAAACAGGTTTTGCTTAACATATTTCATGCAAAAATAGCTATAATGTTTAAAACATGTTATTATACATGCATGAAAAAAATATTGTGTTCCATATCCACTTGAAAATCCATGAAAGAATATAAATACCCTAGTAAGAAGTATAACATTTGGAAACATTATAGTATTTTAAAAAAACACAAAAGAAGTTTGGGATCTTTCGCTGCCCGCAGTAGCGCCCTTCGGGAACTAGGTGGCGCGGCCAAGGGGTCCGTGAATTTCTTCCCAGAATTTCTTCCAAGTAACTCAAACGCCCCTCAACCTAACACACCTCACCCTAACACACCTCACCCTAACAGCTAACCCTAACATCCCTCACAGTAACACCCCTGACCCTAACATCTAGCCCTAACAGCCCTCACCCTAAAAGCCCTCACCCTAACACCTCTCACCCTAACATCTAACCCTAACACACCTAACCCTAACTACCCTCACCCTAACACCGCTCACCCTAACATCCCTGACAATAACACTAAATCATAAGAAATTCACGGACCCCTTGGCTGCACCACCTAGTGACCGATGACCGGCACTGCGCACGATTTGCCAACAGAAAAAGGTCCGAAGTTTACATCAAAATAAATTTTTATGTTGGGTGTCTAGCTTCATTTAGTGTTTGGTATAGCCCTTTTAGTATCTGTTCCCTAAACATGCTTAGCAAACGCTTATAAATTGTGTCTGCATTCATATAGACTTATATTAGACATAGCATGCAGAAAGTTGTTGAGCATACTGGTAATATGTGGCATCCACTTCCATAATACTCCTGTAGCTCCCTCACAATCTTCGGACTTAAATAATTCTCAATCAGTATAACTAAAAACAAAAAGTCAAGAAAGAAGAGGACCAATTTCTTTTATCAACACAGATGTGCCTGCTTACCGAGTTCTGAAGATTGAGGACCAGGGTGTTGATGATCATTGCTGGAGGGTCTACAAGAGGGTAATGTATTATGTAACCTTTTTTTACCTTACAAGTTCAGTTATTTTTAAATTTTATATAATAATGTTAACTGTAATTATTCTTTCATTTTAATTCTAATTTTCTTTTCTTTTATCCTATTTTTAAGTTATTTGTTTTTTTTCTCCAAAGCAATGTTTTTTAATGTTCTGTGTTTAGCTTAGTGTAGGTAGTTTGGGTGGTCCCTCTGCCTTATATTATATACATGTTTAATCCCTTCCTTCCCATAATTAGTAGGATTTTAGCTGATGTTGTTGGAGGTTGAATTTGTAGAGTTTAAGATCCCTCCGAACACCTGCACAGCTTTACTGAACATGTAGGACTAGGATAGATTCTTACAGGAGCAATATAATCTCACTTTAGGCAAAACCTAAAGTTAAGGGTTTGATATGGACAGTATGTAATAGCTGCCTTTTATGTGATTTTTTTACTCGCAAGAGTGAATAGCTACTTTAGGGCTTTATGTAATCTTTTCCTTCAGGAGCCATGTAACTGAGCCATGTTATTGTAGTTCCTTTTAAAAGCAGTTTGAACATGAAGCAATTCTAAGTGGTAATATGTATTTCATATAGTAAGAACTAATTTGTGTTGGATAGTTACTGTAATGAACATGTTTATAAAGGAACCACCCAATGGACTGGCACATTGTGTATTTAAATGTAGTTATGTCTCCACTTTTTTAGATAAATACCAATTTTTATTTTTTATAAGATAAAATAGAAAATAAAAATGAGACCAGTGCATCATGAATATCTCCAGGGTCTTCCAAAGGCATCAACATGTATTTTTCTATTTATAAACTAGCTGTATGACTTTTTGTTCTGCTTAATTAATCCCGTAGGCAGCCTCAAAGTTTTCAAACATATATATTTTTTCATTGTCCAGTGGTCATTTACACCGCCGGTGTAAGCGTTGAAATGCACTGGGGCTCTGCTCTGCGATGCCCCAGTGCTGTAGATGTGTTTATGTATATATAACATATGTCAGAAAATATCAGGTATGCTTATAGACACAATTGTCTCTACATACAGTGACTTGCAAAAGTCTTCACCCCCATTGACTTTTTACCTATTTTGTTACATTACAGCCTTAAGTTCAATGTTTTGTTAATCTGAATTTTATGTGGTGGGTCAGAACACAATAGTCTAAGTTGGTGAAGTGAAATGAGAAAAATACATACATAAAACGATTTTTTTAGAAACAGAAAATTGGCATGTGCTTATGTATTCACCCCCTTTATTATGAAGCCCATAAAAAGCTCTGGTGCAACCAATTACCTTCACAAGTCACATAATTAGTGAAATGATGTCCACCTGTGCGCAATCTAAGTGTCACATAATCTGTCATTACATATACACACCTTTTTTGAAAGGCCTAACAACACCTAACAAGAGGCACCACTAACCAAACACTGCCATGAAGACCAAGGAACTCTCCAATCAATTAAGGGACAATTGTTGAGAAGTACAAATTAGGGTTAGATTATAAAAAATATCCGAATCTTTGATGATCCTCAGGAGCACCATCAAATCTATCATAACCAAATGGAAAGAACATGGCACAACAGCAAACCTGCCAAGAGACGGACGCCCACCAAAACTCAAGGACCGGGCAAGGAGGGCATTAATCAGAGAGGCAGCACAGAGACCTAAGGTAACCCTGGAGGAGCTGCAGGGTTCCACAGCAGAGACTAGAGTATCTGTACATAGGACGACAATAAGCTGTACGCTCCATAGAGTTGGGCTTTATGGCAGAGTGGCCAGAAGAAAGCCTTTACTTTCAGCAAAAAACAAAACATCACGTTTTGAGTTTGTGAAAAGGCATGTGGGAGACTCCCAAAATGTATGGAGGAAGGTGCTCTGGACTGATGAGACTAAAATTGAACTTTTCGGCCATCAAAGAAAACGCTATGTCTGGCGCAAACACAACATATCACAACACCCAAAGAACACCATCCCCACAGTGAAACATGGTGGTGGCAGTATCATGCTGTGGTGATGTTTTTCAGCAGCCGGGACTGGGAAACTGGTCACAGTTGAGGGAAAGATGGGTGGTGCTAAATACAGGGATATTGTTGAGCAAAACCTGTAGTACTCTGTGCGTGATTTGAGGCTAGGACGGAGGTTCACCTTCCAGCAGGACAAGACCCCAAACACACTGCTAAAGCAACACTTGAGTGGTTTAAGGGGAAACATGTAAATGTGTTGGAATGGCCTAGTCAAAGCCCAGACCACAATCCAATAGAAAATCTGTGGTCAGACTTTAAGATTGCTGATCACAAGCGCAAACCATCCAACTTGAAGGAGCAGATGCTCAAGGAGGAATGGGCAAAAATCCCAGTGGTAAGATGTGGCAAGCTCAAAGAGACTTATCCACAGCGACTTTGAGCTGTGATTGCCGCAAAAGGTGGCTCTCCAAAGTATTGACTTTAGGGGGGTGAATAGTTATGCACATTGACTTTTTCTGTTATTTTGTCCTATTTGTTGTTTGCTTCACAATAAAAAAAAAAAACATTTTCAAAGTTGTGGGCATGTTCTGTAAATTAAATGATGCAAATCCTGAAACAATCTATGTTAATTCCAAGTTGTGAGGATACAAAACATGAAAAATGCCAAGGGGTGTAAATACTTTTGCAAGGCACTGTATATATGCACACACTATTCCTTTGTATTTCTCAGGAAACACGAGGCAGCCTGCTCCCCAGGCCTCAGTCTTGTTAGCCTATGCAGTATTGCACCACTTGAGGTTGCTAGCATTGATCTTTAATTGCCTTAACAGGTCAGGATTTGAATTAGTATAAAATACAACATTTTTAAGAAAAAAAAGATTACAAAACGTGCTAATCTATAATTATTTGAAAGATAGGGTTTTACATGCCCAGCAATTGATCTGTCTCCTCTATGAGGGCCATTTCTTGAAAATAGCTTTAGAAACTTGGAGAAACACTCAAAGTAACCTTGCACAAAAAGGTGGAAACCTCCAATGGTGTAATACTGTGAAATAAACTTTTCCCAGAGAACAAAGGAACAATCACAAGGAACATTTGTGTACAGTGAGATATACTGTGGATCACCTAACGGAGAGCATAAACAAACCTCTGTAGCTATTCCCAGTACATCCTGGGTGCTTAATGTACATTAAAATGTGCACTAACACAGTCCAAAGTGTTACATTAAGTTTCTGTTCTATGGGCCCTATTCAATTCCAAGCCAATAACTCCAACGTGAAGCTCGCAATTGCTGTGGGCTTGAAATTTGGCAGAATGACAATGCTATTAAATTAGAAAGGCTGTGAGCTACGCGCTGGAGACGCAAACCCGTAAACCATTTGTTGGCAGTCGGATTTGCGCACTAGAACGTAATCAAATAAGCAAACCCGTAGTTACAGGTTTAGATGGAGTCAATGAAAACAGAGATCGTCAATCAGCATTGCGTCACAGAAAAATGGAGGATAGATTTCAAAGTCTTACAGGGTTCAATAACGAGTTAAGATCAAACCCACATTCCAGTCATGATGCAATATCAATAAAGTCGCAACTATGATGTTCTATCACATGCAAGTTACAGTATATGTATTAACACATTGGTTGTCGGGATCTATAAAACACAATAATTATACATGAAATCAAGTGTTATTGATTTGCTGGCTTGAGAATGTTGTGCTATTAATTGTAAGACCTAACATCACTTTTCTTTTTCATATTAGTACAGTAGTGTGTTTTTATTTGTTTTACAAGTGCTACATATTGGACTTTACTCCCCTTGCGGTTCCTCTCGAACACACATTGGCATTGGGGCCCCCTTTGTGTGTTACAGGCTTGCTCGCGAGTGACTTTGTTGCAATTTAATAGCTAAATTAAAAACATAGCGGTCACAGGCTTGACGGATCAAAGGATTTACTGCCGCAAAGTTCAACCATGCTTAACTTGTCGCCTTTATTCGGTCTTGCTGCGTCTTAACCCGCAAGTCGTCTGCAGTCTGCGTTACAGGGCTAATTTAATAGCAAAAAGCCCTAATATCTACGTTACAGGCTACGTTTTAACATGTAGCCCGAATTTAATGGGGCTGTAAATGTAGCTAAATGCATAACATGAGAGCAAGCCACAAATGAGGTACTGAAAGAAGCTTAAAGCACTGGCGGGAACATGATCAATTAAGCAAGGCCGTAACCACCAATTTTGAAACAGCCAATAGAAAATGAGAGTGCCATCATTAGGGAAGTAAAATATGGAGGTTACATGTCAATCAAATAGCGTTTGGGGGTCCGATATGAGAGCAAACTCGCAAATTATAACTGAATGCCAATACTGTTCTAGTCCAAATGGGTGACCTGATATGTATTAACTCATTGATTCCCAAGAATGATATAACCCCAAAATAACCCCACATAAAATGTTTTACTTTGTATTGCCGATTTGCGAGCTTGGGACTGTTGTGCAATTAATTCTAATGTCTTTCATCACTTTCCCCATCATTTACAGTGCAGTATTGGTTTTATATTTGCATTTACAGTGCTACAGGGCTTGAGGGATTGTAGCAATTGAATAGCGATTTGCGATTTTAGCGATCGTAACTCTTGCAGACGGGAAAGATCAAAGTTACGGGTTTAACAATCGCATAGTTTTCAAAGCCATAACCCGTAAACTGCTTGGAGCAATGCAAATTAACTTACGGCCTCACTTACGGGCTCCAGTAACTTACCATTGCTTATTTTAATCAGGCTCCAAGTACCCAGGAAGTATACTGAATAGGCAAAGAGGATTGTTTATGTTCTGCTTTAGGTGTTTCATGGTATATGCCATTTTACTCTTATGTTCATGTTAGTGTTCCTTTATTCTTTGGTAAAAGTTTGATTGTTTTACATTATAAGAATACAGGAGATTTCCTACTTTTTGAGCCTTTCATTTTTTTTGGTGTCTCTTTCATTTGAAAATAGCACAGTGACTATTTAATGCTTTTTACTGATGATTCTACAAATATGAAATGTCATGTGATCATGTGTATGTCCCTTAGAGAGTTTCATTGTTTAAGCACAGCTGGACCAACCTGATCAAAATGACACTAATCGCTCAGCTTAGATCATGCAGGGATTTCTATTGTCTTGAAGAGTGGAGAATCACTGCCCTAAGGCACACTAAATTCAAAGCCTATACATTTAGTACCACATTGTAGAACTATTACATCGGTGGTGAAGCAGAGGAACTAACCCCTGTGTGTATATGTATTAACACAAGCATGTACACACACATATATACAGTGCCTTGCAAAAGTATTCACCCCCTTGGCATTTTTCTCGTTTTGTTGCCTCACAACCTGGAATTAACATGGATTGTTTGAGGATTTGAATCATTTAATTTACAGAACATGCCCACAACTTTGAAGATGTTTTTTTTTTATTGTGAAGCAAACAACAAATAGGACAAAATAACAGAAAAGGTCAATGTGCATAACTATTCACCCCCTAAAGTCAATACTTTGTAGAGCCACCTTTTGCAGCAATCACAGCTCAAAGTCGTTTTGGATAAGTCTCTATTAGCTTGCCACATCTTACCACTGGGATTTTTGCCCATTCCTCCTTGCAAAATAGCTCCAGCTCCTTCAAGTTGGATGGTTTGCTCTTGTGAACAACAATCTTTAAATCTGGCACATATTTTCTATTGGATTGAGGTCTGGGCTTTGACTAGGCTATTCCAACACATTTACATGTTTCTCCTTAAACCCCTCAAGTGTTGCTTTAGCAGTGTGTTTGGGGTCATTTTCTTGCTGGAAGCTGAACCTCCTTCCTAGCCTCAAATCACACACAGAGTGGTACAGGGTTTGCTCAAGAATATCCCTGTATTTAGCACCATCCATTTAGCACCATCCATCCCTGTATTTAGCACCATCCACCCTCAGCTCTGACCAGTTTCCCAGTCCTGGCTGCTGAAAAACATCCCCACAACATGCTGCTGCCACCACCATGTTTCACTGTGGGGATGGTGTTCTTTGGGAGATGTGATGTTTTGGGTTTGCGCCAGACATAGCGTTTTTTTTTATGGCTAAAAAGTTCAATTTTAGTCTCATCAGACCAGAGCACCTTCCTCCATACATTTTGGGAGTCTCCCACATGCATTTTCGCAAACTCAAAACATGCCCTTTTGTTTTTTTCTGAAAGTAATGGCTTTCTTCTGGCCACTCTGCCATAAAGCCCAACTCTATGGAGTGTCCGGCTTATTGTCATCCTATGTAAAGATACTCCAGTCTCTGCTGTGGAACTCTGCAGCTCCTCCAGGGTTACCTTAGGTTTCTGTGCTGCCTTTCGGATTAATGCCCTACTTACCCGGTCTGTGAGTTTTGGTGGGCGGCCGTCTCTTAGCAGGTTTGCTGTTGTGTCATGTTCTTTCCATTTGGTTATGATATATTTGATGGTGCTTCTGAGGATCATCAAAGATTTGGATATTTTTTTAGAACCTAACCCTAACTTGTACTCAACAACATTGCCCCTTACTTGTTTGGAGAGTTCCTTGATCTTCATGGCAGTGTTTGGTTAGTGGTGCCTCTTCCTTAGGTGTTGTAGCCTCTGGGGCCTTTCAAAAAAGGTGTGTATATGTAATGACAGATAATGTGACATTTAGATTGCACACAGGTGGATATAATTTCACTACTTATGTGACTTCTGAAGGTAATTGGTTGCACCAGACCTTTTTATGGGCTTCATAACAAAGGGGGTGAATACATACGCACCTGCCAATTTTCTGTTTTCTATTTAAAAAAAATAGTTTTATGTATATATTTTTCTCATTTCACTTCACCAACTTAGACTATTGTGTGCAGCTCAATCACATAATATTCAGATTAACAAAACATTGAACTTAACGTTGTAATGTATCAAAATAGGTAAAAAGTCAAGGGGGGTGAATACTTTTCCAAGGCACTGTACATCAGCTGGTTCAGGGTAAATTACACAAATGTACTTACATCCTTTTTAAACATCTTCTATTGATTATTTGTGATTATCTAATATACTGTAGCAGGTTAAAAATAGTTATTACTGAAGTAGACTAGATAGATAACTTTAAAAAAGGGTTGGATACATAGGTAGCAGGTTGAATTAGGGAATACTATGAGTTTTGGGGTTCAGTAACAAATGTATTTCCCCAAATGAGAGAACTGGCAACGGTTAGCCTTTGTTAGCCTCTCTCTACATCTTCTACAACTGCTATGTTTATTACTATCTAGTGCTACCATAGCTCTATGTACTTATTGACTATAGATCCTATTACCTCTAAGTTATTTTAGTGTGACTATTATACACATTTATTACTATAGAATATGGATGACAAATAATACAGCCACGGTGCTAATCGCCAAAACGAATAGGAAAAAGAAATAATGACAAATCAACACATTCTAACATCTTTTATGTGGTCCTACTGTACATGACAGCTTCCAGAAGGACAATGGGTTCACTGGTAGGCCCTGCCAAATATTTATATCTTTGGTTATGTATTGTTATTTCTCTGTGAAATGTAAGAATTTTGGGTCCTATTCAATTCCATATTTTCATAAGCTACTAGCTTAAATTACCCCTGTTGTATCTAAATGAACCCCTATATACCATAAGGGTCAATATAAATTCCCATAGTATTCAAATTAACCCTTAACAGCCATTGTTAGTCTATATAGACCCCCAATGGTAGTTGCACAAGCACTACATTAATAAAAATAATCAAAAAACAAAAAAACTCTACATTACATAAAATAAAAATCCCATAAACTACATAAAATAAAAAAGTGAATTACAAAAATAATAAAGAGTTGTTGTTTAGTCGTTCAGACGTGTCCAACTCTCTGTGACTCTATGGACCACAGCACGCCAGACACATTACTTCAATGACCTCATCTATCCATCTCCGCCTCTGTCGTCCTCTTCTCTGTTTGCCTTCAATCTTTCCCCTCATCAGAGTCTTCCCTAGAGAATCCTATCTTCTCATGCTATGTCCAACATATTTGAGCTTCAGCCTCATAACCATAACTTCCAGTGAACAGATTGTCTTGATTCTTTGAAGTAATGATTTATTTGATCTTCTTGCAGTCCAAGGAACTCCAAGCAGTTTTCTCTAAGCCCATAATCGAATGCGTCAATTCTATGGCGCTCGACCTTTTTTATGATCCGGATCTCACATCCATATGTTACTACTAGGAATACCAGAGTTCTAACTATGTGGACCTTTATTGATAGTTTCATATCTCTACTTTTTACTAGCTTGTCTAAGCTTAATATAACTTTTCTCCCCAAAGGCAAACGTCTTTTAATTTCATGGCTACAATCACCATCTGAACAAATCTTCGATCACAGGAAAATGACATCTGTCACTGCCTTCACTTTTTCCCCATCTATTTGCCAGAAACTGAAACTGCCATTTGCCATGAACTTCATCTTTTTAATGTTGAGCAGCAGGCCAGCTTTTGCATTCTCTTCTTTCACCCTTATCAATAGGTCCTTTAGGTCCTCCTAACTTTTTAGCAATCAGAGTAGTATCATCCACATATCTGAGGTTGTTGATATTTCTTCCAGCAATATTGATTCCAGCTTTGGATTCATACAGCCCAGCCTATGCATGATGTACTCCTCGTATAAGTTGAAAAAATATGGTGACAATATATAACCTTGTTGCACACCTTTCTCGATCTTAAACCATTCTGTTGTCCAATGTTCGGATCCGACCATGGTTTCTTGGTACACATACAGATTCCTCAGGAGGTGGATGAGATGATCTGGTACTCCCATCTTTAAGAACTTACATTTTGTTGTGAGCCACACAGTCAAAGGCTTTAGAATAGTCTATGAAGCAGAAGTAAATGTTTTTCTGGAACTCTCTTACTTTCTCTATTATCCATCTGACATTGACAACTTGATATATTGTGCCTCTTCCTATGTGGAACCTGGCTTGCCCATCTGTTGGAGTCAATCTTGTAGGATCTTAAGCATTACCTTGCCCATCTCACTTCATTCTCCAGGATGTCTGGCTCCAGCTCATTGAACAAACTATTGAGGTCATCACTGCTGTTAAGATCCTTCCTGTACAGATTTTCGGTGTATTCCTCTTCTTTATTTGATCTGCTTCTGTTAAGTCCCAACCATTTTTGTCTTTTATCATGCCCACTTTGAAAGGTAAATTTGAGATCACCAAGTTGCTTGAAGAGATCTCTTGACATTCCCATTTTGTTATCTTCTTCTATCTATCTAATAATACATGACATAAAAAAAAACTAACATATAAAATAATAAATAAATAAATAAGTAATACAATAAAATAATTAAACCTGTAAAAGAAATAAAATGTTAATAATACTTACCTACCTAAAAGATTATCCGGCGACCCCAGAGTCCTCAATCTTCTGCCCTGGAATAGTTTGGCTATTCATTTTTATTGAAGAAGAATCGGTTCTCTTTTGATTATAGCCATGTCCGCAGCTTCAGACCTTAAATCCTTAAATGGCCTTCCAAGGAAAACACTGCATTAAAAAAAAATATTAGTTGCTCCCACTCCATGAATGGCCATTCCATTGATATCTGAAGCTTACATGTATGTTTGTATGCATTCTAATTAGCTGAAATAGATGTCCATCATATTTCAGCCAATCAGATTGTTTTTTTCAGATGGCACCCGTCTCAATGTTAATGTAAAATGTAATTGGACCAATCAGATTGCTCAGATTGATGGACATAATCAATTTGCGCAATCTGATTGGTCCAATAAAATTTGACATTAGTATTGAGCAGGTGACATCTAGAAAACTCTGGACATCTATTTCAGCCAATCAGAATGTGTAAAAAATATATTTAAGCCGCAGCCATTTGCGGCGGGGGCTCCTCAGGGAGGAACTCTATTCGTTTTTTTTATAAAGAGGTAGTTTTTTAACAGGACGACCCTTTACTGGCCTAGAAGATAAGGACAACGGCTTCAATCAAGATTGAAGAGGACAATCAAGATGGATAGCACGATAAGTCCAGGGCAGAAAATTGAAGACAAGGCCGTTGTTGATCATCGCTGGATAATCATTTTAATAGGTATTATTAATTTCGATTTAATTTACATGTATTTTTATGTAAAATTTATTTTAATAGTGAATTTTTTATTTTATATGTGAATTATTATTTTTATTTTGATGTAATTTTTTTATCATGTTTGTAATAGTTGATGAAGTTTATGTTTTTTGATTTTTGTGTACTTTATGCGGGGGATTTAGGATTATTTAAACGTTTATTTTTATTTATTTTTCATTCATTTACATTGCCATGGGGGTATTTGAGAACCCCCATGACACTTCAAGGTTTAACTTTAGGGGACCATGGGGGTACCCCCATGGCTGTTAAGGGTTTATTTAGATACATTGATGGCCTATATTGACCCAATGACATAAAGGGGATTAATATAAATACCATGGGAGTCCTTTAAAAGTTTTTGATGCCGCTGAGGTCCTTCTAGAACCTATGTGGCATCAGCACTTAAAGGACTACTTAAGTCCCCTAGACTGCATTATACCACCTGAAAAAGAAGATTAACATTAGCACATGTAATGCAACAAAAAAAACATACTTACCTTGCCAGCGTCTTCTCCAGGCTCCTCAAAGCACCTCTTCCTAACCTCTGCAGCATAACTAAATGAGGGGTGAGTGCGTGCAGTACAGCATATCAGAGCTGTACAGCGCGGAATATACATTGGTGTAGGGAACACCCTTTGAGTGACAGCTCTTCCAGGGAACGGCCGCGATAGCAATGCCCCGGATGAAGTCACGCGGTGTCATGAAACCACGCCCCTTCATTTATTCAGCCTGTGAGTCCTGCATACTGCCCAGCCAGGCTGCACTTGAGCCGTGACAGGCAGAAACATGCTGTGTCTGTAAGAACCCAAGTGCAGCATGTCTGTGCCTCCAAGTGCCATCTACATCTTGTGCCACTAACTGCCCATCTACATCTTGTGCCACTAAGTGCCAATCTACATCTTGTGCCAATCTACATCCTGTGCCACTAAGTGCCAATCTACATCTTGTGCCACTAGGTGCCAATCTATATAATTTGCCAATCTACATCCTCTGCCACTAAGTGCCCATCTACATATTGTGCCACAAAGTGCCAATCTACATCCTGTTCCAATCTACATCCTGTGCCACAGAGTGCCCATCTACAACTTGTGCCACTAAGCGCCAATCTAGATCATGTGCCACTAAGTGCCTATCTACATCTTGTGCCTCTAAGTGCAATCTACATCCTGTGCCAATCTACATCCTGTGCCACTAAGTGCCAATCTCCATCTTGAGCAAATCTACATCTTGTGCCACTAAGTGCCAATCTACATCATGTGCCAATCTGCATCCTGTGCCACTAACTGCCAATCTACACCCTGTGCCACTAAGTGCCAATCTACATCTTCTGATTGGTTCAAGTAACAGAGAGGAGACAGCGCACCCTGGCTTTTAGCTCTAAGAGTCCAAGGGCAGGCAATCAGGCAAATAAGCACACATTTTCTGTATTTCATATCTTTAAGGACCCCTATGGCATGGGATTACTTTTTGAATGTTCTTTAGGTAACATTTTAAGTAACTATTTATGTTACTTTTTAGTTCCCCATGGTTATATATAATGGGGATCAGGTGTGAACGGGGAATGAGACGACCAGGGATTCCGTTCATGGCGTGGATGAAGAGAATCCACAGGGCTTCTCATTGGTAGCAGTGGCGTTTGAGCAACATCATGTTATTTATTCTGCACATTTTATGTAATCCTATGCCTATGTGATTTACTGACAAGGCATGTTTTTACAAGTTGAGGGTGAGATTGGAAATATTACATGTGAGGGCAAATTAATACATGTGTAATATTATTGTAAAAAGCCCCCCAAGTGGAAAACCCATGAATTCTTAATTAAGTATCTCAAATTGAATAAAGCCATATATTGGTAATACTGTAAATGAATTCCATTTATTTTCAAGTTGGCATCACATATAAGTGATTGGCTGGCTTAGATTTATAATACAACATAAATAATAGAAGAATATTGGCAAGGACCTGGTTATAGCATACTGTATGTTTAGAGAATCAACTTATAAATTAGTATTACGTAATAACTATCTTGTCAAACTATTCAAAAACCAGACAATAACTCATAACAAATAAACTTGCTAGTAGCACATGAGATCATGCTTTATCTTAACCAACAAAAGTATTTTGTTTTTAGTAAACACACACAATGTTTTGTAAAATATAATTCACAAGGAGCCTATTTTTTTTACTGTACCACTTTTTGTTTCATGGAAGCAGTGATATCATTAAAACACTGTAGAGGAATTAAAGTCCTGATATTTATTGCATGGAAACAGATTGCCTGGAGCGCTCCAGTTCAAACGCTGTATTCTTTATTGTAATCCAAACATAAGTCAGAAATAAACTAGAATATACATATATAAATATATATATATATATATATATATATATATATATATATATATATATATTTATATATATATTGATTTCTCAGAATTAACATATATTGATTTATATTGTAAAGAGCAAATCATAAATTATATACTGAGGAGGAACATTAACCATAAATGAAGTGTTTATATAAAAATCTAAATTTCTTATACATGACCCAAGCATGATCCATTTAGGCTTATGATAAATAACTGACACAAAACCGATTGATTTGGGAGAAAAACACGGGCCACAGCTTTATTGTAAATAACCAATTTACATAACTTAGAACTTGCATATATTATGCATATTAACATATTCAAACTATAGGGGGAGGAGCCCGGCCACGGACAGTCACCTCACGCCTTGGGCCCTGCCCAAAGCCCCCAATGCTTATTTTAAGCACGCCCTGTGAGGTAGGGCCACGCCCACTTAGGCCAGTGGGCCGGGCAACTCACCTCCCGCCACAGAGCAAGCAAGGGACTCCTCCTGAGCCTGCGATCCCCCCTTGCTGTTCATTAAAGCCAAGGCCCGAACCGCACTCTCCCTAAACTCCAAGGTGACCAACTCCAGCCCCATCTCGGTAAGATGAACCTTATCCGGACTGAAAAAATCATCCGCACCGGCCGGCTCGAATTCTTTATATCTGATGGCGATAAAACCTAGCTTGCGAATAAAACTAGACAGCTGCTGGTTAATCTTCTGCCTCGCCTTATCTAGCCCGACGGGGTCACGCGCATTTCGCCAAGATCTTCTCTTTATCATCTCATATCAGGAATGTCCCTGGGAACTTCTTGGTCCAGCTCTCCACGTCTCTTTTCATCACCTTCAGCATTCTGCGCATGGGCACTGCCCCTAAATCATTACCGCCGGCATGTATTATAATTATTGTGGGTTGACCATACCGCTGACTGCAGGTGTTCAACAATTCATCCAATTGGGCCCACCGAAGGCCCCGAACCCCGAACCACCGCACGTGTAAGTCCGTAACGGGAAAACCCAGTTGTGTCCTTCCTTCGATAACTGCAGCCAACCTGTGGGCCCAGTACACGTACGAATGGCCCACGATCCACAGTTGCTTCTGGCCGCCTGGAAGCAAAAACAACAGACGTTAGATTACAGCCCTGGGTCTTACGTAAGACCGAAAACGTTCTGATTCCCATCTACCAATACGTTTGACTGCCGCATCGGGTAAGCCTAATCTAGCTGCTTCTGTTGCAGCCCCTATTCTGAACGAGTGTGTTCAGAAATCCGACCCCTTTATGCCCAGGCTGTGTAGTGCAACTTTTAGCATCCTTTCAAACTGATACCGGGATAACGCCGTCCCATCAGCATGAACCAAAAGCGAACACCGTCCCACCGGTCGCTTACCAAGGTACTCCACCATACACCCGTAGGGACAACACTCAGTGCCTACTTGGTGTAACACCACCTCCTTTCCTTTTCCCTGCTGGTCGGTCTTAGACCTCCGGAGCCATATCACCACCATGCCTTCCCTGAGGCAGGTATCCACCACCTGGAGGCCCCCTGAACCGTGTCTGCTGCTCGCAACTAACTCCCCTATTCGGAATGCTCCGAAGAACGCCAGGGAAAAAGCAGTACGGAAAAGCAGAGATTCAAAAGGGGTCCTACATTTAACTTCCAACACCTGCGCCATCCGCAGTAACAATGCGAAGGTGATCGGCCGCCTAGTGTCTGGCCTGCGATCCCCGTTAAACATGCCGCGCACCACCTTGCGCACTATAAATTCCTTCGTAAGGTCCTTCTGCCCCGCCAGCTTAAACATAAAAGCCAGGGCAGTGACCTGTCTATTTACTACTGCTTTCTTTTCGCCTTGTTCAGCACACCGCAGCAGAAACCATAGCAGTATCCCTAGGGTCTTATCCTCTGAAGTGGACCCCCCTGCCACTTTTACCAAGTCGTTCCATTTGGCCCATACGCGTCTATACGCTGCCCACGTTGCCGAGGCGACAGACTGTCTAACGAGTCTCGTCACCTGGCTGCTCCAAGCTCCCAAATCTCCTCGGGAATGGCCTCCCCCAGCATGTTGGCCCGGGGGGCCAGAGCCCTGAATCGCTCCTCCTGAAACCGAGAAAGGGCGTCAACAATGCCATTCTCCACTTCAGCTACTTGCCTCGCTTGAAACCATATGTTCTGGCGCAGGCAACACAGCACCAAGTGCCGAAGTAGTCTCACTACCGGCACGGATGCTGCCGTGAGGCTGTTCACTGCTTGAACAACCCCTTTACTCTCCGTATGGAACAGAACACGCTGGTCCCTGAACTCTGAACCCCATAAGTGTACAGCTACTACCATGGGAACAAGTTCGAGGAATGTCAGGTTCTTTGTGAGACCTGCCACCTCCCATTCACCCGGCCATGGTGCGGCGCACCATTTTCCTTGAAAAAAGGCGCCGCAACCCACTCCCACGCTGGTAAAAAGCTTTAGGTCAATGCTATTAGTACGCCTTTTCTGGATGATCTCAGAACCATTGAACTCAGCCAGAAATACCGACCATACCCGCGCGTCGTCCCGCATGGCCTGTGACACTTTTATGAAATGATGAGGTTTACTAATGCCCACCGTAGCAAGCGACAATCTCCTACAAAATACCCTTCCCATGGGGATAATCCTACAAGCAAAGTTTAACTTTCCTATGATGGACTGCAACCGCCGAAGAGTAATCCTACGCGCATGCCCTAGCGCACTAAGTTCCTCTCTCATGTCTACTACTTTCTCCACGGGGAGACTACATGCCATTGTCTTGGAATCTATCTGTATCCCAAGGAAAGTCAATCTTTCCGTGGGGCCCTCAGTTTTGTTATGTGCCAGTGGCACCCCAAAATCCCTACAGATTTTTGTGAATACTTCCAACATAAACCGACAGATGTCCTGCCCAGCTGGACCCACGAACAGAAAATCGTCCAGGTAATGAGTTATGCTCCTGTACCCGGATTCTCTGCATGCAACCCATTGCAAGAATGAGCTGAACGCCTCGAAATATGCACATGATATGGAGCACCCCATAGGTAAACAAAGGTCAATAAAATACTTTCCATCAACTCGGCAACCTAGGAGCCTGTGGCTCGTTGGATGCACCGGTAATAGTCTAAAGGCCGCTTCTATATCAACTTTTGCCATGAGCGCGCCCGCACCGGCCCCCCTGACCATGTCAGTGGCCCGGTCAAACGATTCATAAGACACTGAAGATTCTTCTCTTGCAATGCCGTCATTTACTGACCCGCCCCTCGGGTAAGACAGGTGCTGGATCAATCTAAATTTTCCAGCTTCCTTCTTGGGAACGACGCCCAGGGGGGAAACAACAAGATTTCTAATGGGGGGGGAAACGAATGGCCCAGCCATCCTTCCCAGTTGTACCTCATTGAGAACCTTAGCTTCCGCTACCCCTGGAAATTCTCGCACAGAACGTAAGTTGGGTGCCATGGACCCGCGCACCTCTGTTGTGCACGGGATCCGAAAACCCTCCTGGAAACCCGATTCAAGGAGGCGGCCCGCCGCACTATTACCCGCCGACCTACCGTAGCACCTTAGCCATGGCAGCATGCCGGGGAGGCGTATTGGCGTCTTGCCCTTTGGGAGCGGGCTCCGCCCTGTTGTCCTTTGGCCTAGCACATCTGGCCAGAGGGTGCTCTCCTCCACAGTTGGAGCACACGTGCTTGAACCTGCAGTTGGGCGCCCACTTACATACCCCTTCGTTGTAGGCAAAACAGGACTTGGTACCTGCGGCCGAGTTGGCGGTGGGACTCTTGACCCCACCACCTCCGGCCCGAAAGGGCGGCATGGCACGCATGGGTGTCATAATATTAAGCCAATGCGCTACCGCTTTATCGCTCCATGCCATGGCTGGCCTAGATGCCAGATACTGGCGAAATTCTTCATCGTACCGCCACCACGCCATACCCCCGTACACCTTGTGAGCGTTTCGAATCTCATCTATGTACACGAACAGCCCCGGGCATTGTTCTGGGTGGCGCTCGCATAGAACGCAAGCCATGATAGAAAACGCCTGAAGCCACGTGTCGAAAGTTCTAGGCAACCTCCTGTAAGAACCCTCCCGTGTGCTCCTCTCACTTGTATCCAATTGCCTCGACATGGGCAGCAGGGAGAACAAATCAACAAACTCCCTCCTATAAATTTTGTTCTTTGACATCCTGGGTCAGATGTGCACCCAAGCTGTCCAGCGCGCATAAGACTATCGGTCTCATGGCTGCATCTGAGATTACTACATTGCTCGCCTGCGGCCCCGTACCACCCACGGTGACCGGGGGGGGTAACACCCTTGGCTCTATATTGCCTACATTACTGGGCTGCTCTTCCCAGGCCCCTTTGGCTAGCCCACCTAACCACGTCCCCATTTCTTGCTCACTAACCGCAATGTTATGTGTGGCTAAGAGGGCCTTAAGGGACCCCAAAAATCCCCCTTTAGTGTATGGCAGTATGCATTTATCAGCTTCCTCCACTCCACCAACTGCCTCACCTGCTTCTGGGAGCCTCGGAGTAGATACGGCCAACGGGGTGTCCCTGCGTCTTTCCTGACGCCCTGGGGATTCAGACCGTCTGGCCCTCCGCGGGCTCCGTCCTTTTTCTGATCCGCAGGCACAGCTGCATCGGCAGGATCTCCTGCTCCTGGATCTGGATCGCCGTTCGGACCTGTGGGTGCAAGAGGAACAGTCACTAGCTCTCCGTGACCTGCATGCCTGTGCCCATACCGCCTGCTCCTCCCCTGAGGAGTGGTCCTGGTCACCCAAGCTTGCGCGGCTGGAATGCGCTAGCGCCGCGGACTCTGCACTTCGCACCAATAACCTGGGGACTACCTGGGGCGTCGCGAAGTCTACCTGTGGGTCAGGATTAGTCACTTTTTGCTGTGGCCTAACCGTAACGCCCTCAGTCTCTGTCCTCTGTCGTCTTAAAGGGGTATGGGTAAATAGCAGAGGGCTGTACCTGTTTGTGTTCTTCCTAGCTCTGGTGGGGCGCGCTGGCCTCGCCACCGCCGCCGCTACGGGTATGTCATCGATCATGACCATGCTGTCCTGGCTGATCATCTCTCTGACCTCTCCCGTGTGGTACCCATGTCCGTCTTCTTGCCGCGGCTGCGTCCCTGCAAAGCACCAGAAGCGCTGTTACTATTGGGATTAGAGGGGACCGCATGGTCGGCATTTTTTATGTCTGTAGGAACTTTTTTAGGGCTCCTGTCTTTACTTTTACCCCCTGCGCCCCCTTTTTGGGGTGGTAACGGGGTGTTCTTTGACCTTTGCCGTGGCCGGAGCCCTTTAGGCAAAGTGACTGGTGGTGGCCGGGGTACTAGGCCCTCACCCTCACTGCCCGTGGGCCCGGGACTCTCCTGCCTAAGGGGTAAAAGGTCCTGGCTGACCAGCCCCGCATTACCCCTGTCACCCGTGGCCTGGTCCTCCACTGGACGGTGGTCTGATGGCTCTGACTGAAAAGGGGAGGAGACACTATCCCCCATATTGGCTAGGCTTCCAGCAACTGCATGCTGAGCCTGTCCAATGTAATGGGAGTCTCCTGCAGAAGGCATGGGAGGACCCAGCCTGTCCTGCACCCACCTGACCCCCTGGCTTAAGGCACGGGCCCTAACATCAGCCAATAAGGCCTCCAGAGATAGAACATCCATACCCCCAGGCACAAAAAAGACCCCCCCAAGACAGACAAAAACGGACCGCGAGACACAAGGAAAAAACAACACAGAAAAAACACACACACACACGAAAGCCCACTCACACAGCCCCTTATATGCTTTTAAGCTGGGGTATCTCAGTATTAAACTGTTACTTGCACTTTTCAACCTCAGACCAGGAGCCTCTCAGACCTCCGTCCGTTTCTCACGGAGACCGCGCCGAACTAACTCCCGGCGCGCGAATGCGGCGGAAGCCCCGCCCCCCGCCGCTCCTGATTGGCTGTTGTGCCTTACAGGCTCCGCTGGGTCACGAGACGCTGCGGGCTGACCCAGGGAGCCTGTGCAGCCTCCGCGTCGGCATTATAAATGGTGGAAGACTCTAGTTATATTATGAGCCCAAACAAGGGCATGGCTTCTAGTGCAAAAAAATGCTATTCTTTTACCAACACTGGTACAACAAACTTTGTGTTCACTCTTCTAGTTAAACTTTATTTTTTTTTCTGTTTTTGTCTTTAAACAGTGTATTTAAAGGTGCTAATAATCCTTGTACAAGCTCCTTTGCGTGGCCATGCCAACTCAAGACCATACCATATTTTTAAGTAATGCTCTATGTTCTTTAGATGTTTCTTACCAATTTATTAATGCTATACTGAATTGCCAATCTTGCAGATTTTAAGAGCATAAGGTCAGCAATACTTCTCAGCATGGGTTAGGGCAACAAAAAGGCACAAAAAGAATGTGTTCCTTTTTGTACAGCATATTGCGCAATTACATTGGTATTTTAGTAGGTGTTGACTTGCTGTGATCTATGGCCCACCTCTCAATTTCTGGATCATTTGCCACTCTTTAAACCATGCCATAATTATACCCATTCTTAAGAAACCCTGTCTCAGCTTCTGCATCTGCCCTATCTCTCTACTTCCCCTGGCTTACAAACTGCTTGAGCGACTCATTTAGAATCTCCTTACCCAATTTATTTCCTCCAACTCCCTTCTTGACCACTTATAATCTTTTTTCGGATCCAAACACTCCACAGAGACAGCTCTGACAAAAGCCACTAATGACTTGCACACCTCCAAGTCAAAGGGCCCTGGATCTTACTGTTACCTTTGACAAGGTTGACCAGCCTCTTCTTATCCATATTCTCTGCTCTCTTGGCATCTGTGACACTGCTCTCTCGTAGTTCACATCATGCCTAGAAGATCAAACATTTAATTTCTCCTTTTCTGGCACCTTTTATTCACCTCACCATCTTACTGTTGGAGTCATCTACCACACTCAATGCTCAGTGTCTGCAGCACCTGTTTGTCAGTTACTCCATTAGCTTCCCATAGCCGCCAGAATAAAATGTAAAATCATGGCCCTAATATATAAAGCCCTAAAAAACTGTGCACTCCCTTATATCTCTGCTCTCGTCTCAAAATACTCCCCCAACTGTCACCTTCGCTCTGCTAATGACCTTCCTTTAATTTCTCTTATCACCTCCTCTCAGTCCAGCCTACAGGACATTTCTCGTGCTCTCCCTAATCTTTGGAACTCCTTGCCTCACTCCACTAGACTATCCTCCTGCCTCAAAACCTTCAAAAAGATCAAAAAACACATCTGTTTAAAGAAGCTTATCGCTGCTAGCCTTAATATGCACAATGCATCTATCTCCTTTGAACCATACCCAAATCCTTTAGATTGTAAGTTTGCATGTTTGCAATCTTGTAATATACATTAGGGAAAGGACTATCAATCTTAATAAATTCCGCCAACATGTAAAACAGTAGCCCGTAACGCATCCTGCAAGACTTACAGCTAACAAATTGGCCTCTCAAAGCTACCCGCAAACGACCTGCGGATTAAGGGCGTAAACACCCTACGGGATGTCGAAATCTGGACTTCGTTGGCGCAAATCCTTTGATCTGTCAAGCCTGTAACTGTTACGTTCCAAAATCGCTATTAAATTGCAACAAGTTCCCAAAGACGCCCTGGCGTTCAAGCCCGTAAACCGCAAATGGGGGCCAAAATATTACGGCCTCCAAATAGGACCCGAAGGGGTTTACAGACAATTTCTCAACACTGTAAAAAACAATATAAACACACCAGTGGACTTTAAAATATGGGGAAAACATGGAAAGGCATTAAAATTACTTGCCCAATAATCCCCAAATAAAAAATAGGCCTTAAAAAATAATAATATTTCATCATAACTGTAACATGCAGAAAGCAATTAAATACACACTACCAGATTAAATTGCAACACAAAACATGAAACAGATGCCATATTAACCCTTCTTCATTAATGTGGACCCTGGAATATATATATAATTGCATATACTGTACATGTCGCTCAACACATCTACATTGGGAAAACAAATAGAGGCCAAATTATACCGCCACATTACCTCCATCAGGGGTAATCTCCACTATACCCATCCTGGAAAGTCCCACGCCATTGCTGGTGGCCATGTGCCAAGATGTACACCCATTCCAATTTGGTGACCTCCAATTATGTTTTGCTATTCATCAATTTACATTAGTGTGGTGTATGTTCCCCTAGTCCCCTTCTGGATTGCTAAATGGTGGTGGTGGAGGGGCTTGTGTACCTGAATGAAGCTGTGAGCTATACCATGTAGAGCCACTGTAGGTGAGCATGTCATAGCAGAGAGGTCAAACAAATCACAGTCCACTAGAGAAGGAACTGGAAACCCACTCCAGTATCACCTGTCCGATTCCTATCAGGCCCTCAGGGGAATGTTGATACTCCACAATATCACTAATTGGACATTTGCATGTGTATTAACGCTTTATGTTGATTATATATGATATATATTATTATATGATATCTAATGCTATTATGACTATTATTATTGTTATATGTATTGATCTATTTCATAGTAACTAGGGCTTAATAGTTTACATATATAGGAATGTGACACATATGTGATGTATGTGGATGTCCCATAACCCCAACTATTGAAAACACACCGACACAGTTAGAACAGTATAACAAAGCTTTATTGCATATACAGCGCACAATCAAAAATGGTCAAGACTGGTGGTGGTGTGGGCGGATCCCGGGAGAGCAAGAGGCTTGTGGTTAAAAGGGAATACCTACATGAGGTAATGTCATAGTCTACAATAAGCATGATGCATAGCACCTACCAGGGTCACTACACCACTGCAACCAGAATCTGATGAGAAAATGGTTCATCACAAATCATTCCATTTAATTGAAGAAACCATTAATGTGCATATCACTTACAACTTGTCTAGATCTGCTAAATGAAACAGATGATTCAACCTCTGGACTGTGTAATTCAATCCAGTTTCGAGCATACAGTGTGGTGAAAAAAAAAAATCTTAAAAAAATGGAGGAGGAGGATAAAATAAAATCAACATGCATGTACAGTACAGTGCTAAATACTGTAACCATAACAATATACCAAATCACTTGATTCCCATCTGCAAGCATTACTAACTATTAGCTAGGTCTCTGGATAATCAGCAATATGGGAAAATACTAATTAATACGGAGAGGACTCAAAGGTCATCAGCCAGATTCACTGTTACTTACATCATGAGTATGATCTGTTCTCAGACCGATATTTAGGTCAGGATCACATGCTTCACTAGATCATATATTTATGCTGGCTGTCATTAACATACCATTGTTAGACTTTGCAAGTCCTCCTCCATAGTGGTATTAGTCTACATTTCAGCTAACAATAATCATGTCTTAGATTTCTGGCTATATGATAGCTTTAATATAGTGGGAGCAACATGTTAAGGTGGGCTGTCATTGAAGGAATGTCTACCTGAGAGGCACTGTGAAATCCTTACACCGCATACATTTCATTCACAATGCTTGCAGATGCAGAAGATACCATCATGGAGCTGATTTGTACCTAAAACCAAAAAAAGACAAAAAAAGACAAAACCTAGAAAACAAGGCCTTAAAATCATAGTGTCTGCAGCATCTCTTCTCAACAGCATTCCTCAGTGACCATCAATTGGTGACATGTTCAACAGAACCCTACTTGTCCACAGAGAAGAGGATCATGGACCATGTGATGTGAGGTAGCCATCTGCATACTAAATCACCATCACATAGGCCAAGATCCAAGACTCTGTAGCCAGGCTAGATTAGGTTAACATTGTAACCAATGGATTGTCACTGAGGATTGCTGTTGCGAAGGCACAAACATATGCGCAGCCCCTTGGTCCTCCTCCGCCTAGGCACAGGACCTAAATCCCCCGTGGCCGGTCGCTATCTCCATTCTGATGGTGGTGGGGGGAGGGGCAGGGGGAGGCAAGAGGCAACTCCCCACGAGGCAGCGGCACCTGCAGTGGTGGATGCATGGAGGGAGGAGAGGAGGGCCGGGCTATGGGTGGCTGGTGGATGCCCCGCGGGGCTACGGACCAGACCATGTCGAATGGCCTCTGCTTTTTTCATCACTCCAGTGGGAGGGCCCTGGCATAGTGGGGTCGAATCCCGGAGGTGTTGCCGTGGTCCTAATGGTGACCCCACTAGCCATATGACATCCTCCTCTTCCGAGCTAGGGACTTCGGATCCTCTTCCTTCCCCTGCGCCAGTTTCTTCTGGGCGGGGGCTTGCTCCTCCACTTCCTGCTCCGATGGAGCCGATGTCTCCTCCTCTGGCTCGCCACTGGGGCCAGACCTCCTTGAATCTGAAAGAGAGAAAAGAGAAGTATATGTCATTAGTATGATGAATAATACATTGTTCTGTGTGCATTCCTATCTATCTGACATCTCGGCTTGAACCTGGATGATACTACTAATTGCAACTCAGATTAGCTATCATTTAGATGTGATCTATTCTTTGGCTCTTGGTCTTTTTTGTTCTTGTCTTCTAATGCTATCTTGATTCCGGCTGCGGTCTGTAACTGCATAGGCTGCAGTGGGTACACCAATACATGGACTATCTGTTGATCGATTACTGTTGTTGTGCCCAGGAATGACAGTGATTTGTCAGCTTCATGGATTTAATGACGCATCCATCTATTCCTTGTTAATTCCATGTAGCTGACATGTCAGTTTCCTTGTTGTTCATCATGTACATGTGTAGTGTGTGTGATGTACATGTGGTGGCACGTTGGTGTATGTGATATTCATCTGACATGGAGGCTTGGTCCTGCTGGGCCACCAGGCCTGAAGCTCCAGTGGCGGGCACCTGTCTCAGAAGGTCCCTGGTGACCCTCTCCCACTCATTATTGGTCACGCTCTGTTCCTTGTCCTCCTTAGCCATCATCCTCCTCACCTTGGCCCTGACCTCACATCCCTTGGCACTGTGCCTACTGCTGTAACCTCAGCCCCTACCTCCTTCCATGCCTTAGCCCTAGGCCCTGGCCCCTTGCCCTCCTGACTGTGGATGGGGATACTTATCTCCCTGACCTGTCCCTGAGGTCTCTCCCTGCCCGAACTATAACCACCCCCCACCCACCCCCCGATCAGGTCCTTTTCCCTTTTCCCCTCTCCTACGTGTGTATGCTTCTCGGGCAACCCTGACACCACCCACCACCTACTCCACCACCCACCTCCTGCTCCTCCTCCTCCTCTCCGTCACTCCTCGCCTCTTCTACCTCCTCCCCCTCTCCACCACTCCTCCCCTAATCTCCACCACTCATCTCCGCCTCCTCCTTCCCACCAATACTCTCCTCCTCACCACCACTCATCTCCTCCTTCCCCCCACTACACCCCATGGCCACCCTCTCTTCTCTCTCTCCTCCTCGCCTCTATTCTTCTCCTCCTCCCCGCCTCTCCACTCCTATCCCCTCCTCTCTCCTCCCTCCATCTCAATCCCCAAACTAATAGAAAAATAAATAAAAATGAGTGTAACTGTTAATATATGAAGGAAATTTTTGTGTGTTTTACGTGTAATTAATAATGGTTGGGGGATGGGATGGGGGTGTGCATATAGAGTGTCCTAGCTCTGTATGTCTTTATGTGTGTTCTTTAAATTATGTGTATTGCAAACATGTGTAATCTGTAAATATGTTTAATCAAAAATTAAGTGTAAAATATTAAATATTAGAAGATAAATGAACAATACCTCAAATTACTGCTCTGAAATAACTCCTGCTCTTTCTCACTCTCCAAAACCAGCAACTCCGGTCCCTGCGTGCTACTTCGAAAGAAAATACAACACAGTCAACGCATCGGCAGATGGAACACAAATTTATAATCTACCTCTGTCAATCATCTGCAGCTAGACCACTTTCTATTGGCTGAGAGGCCTGTGTTGCACTACGTTATACTGCGATTGGATAGTAACAGCCGATCTTTAATAGCTCTGTAATGCAGCAGATTTTTAAGCCCACCAGCTTTGCGGGTGTGCCGTTGCCGCTACGGGCTTGGAATTTAATGGGCTGTATGCACGTTTGATTTTAAGAAACTAAATTATTTTGCATTATGTTAAAATAGTTGTTGCATTTAGTACTTAAGCCCTGTATAGCACTACAGAATATGTTGGTGCTTTAAAAATCCATTTTTTTTCTGAAAATTTGTTAGCAAAGCACCAAAGCACAAAAATACATTATTATTCATACAATTAACAAGTCTCTGTGCACCAAAAAATTATCACATTATATTTCTTACCCAAAATCAATATTGATTAACACATATGTACTCTAGTACGAAACTGAGAGTTGGGATTGCAGATGGGTATAGAGAAAAAAAAAAACACTGGAGAAGTGGTGGTAGCCTGCCTAAGCAGTGAGTACATTGAGAAAATCTTTGCCTTGTACACAATGTATTGTGCATACATATATGAAAATGTAACATAAAAAATAAAAAAAAAATAACTTAATTAAAACAAAAGCTAGCTGCAAATCTTTAAATCTTTAGTATGGAACCCCACCAGTGACATAATGTGTAGGTGTAGTGAAGAGCAGCCCTCAAACTAGAGTTGTATGACTTAAATGTAGGTCTGTTATTATTCCATGTTTCCTATGAGGAAGAAATTCAACTCACAATTTACAAATTTTTACACATTTTACACATTTTTACACATCTCAAGAACAAAAAATCATTGTTGGTAATAAGCATCTGAAATAACAAACCCATGCAAGATTTAGGTGTGCTCATTCATTGCAATTCTAACATTTCTCTTTGCCTCTTTAAAACGTTATATTTTTTCTTCATTTTGTGACGGGAAGTACAATACCATATACTTTTTTGTTCGTTAATACAAAAGGTGTGTACCATCTATTGTTTATAAAATAGATATAACTAATGTTTTAATATTTTAACATTTTTCAGTGGTAAAGTGGAGTGGAATTCTGATGATGTTAGAGTTCTTTCATTATTGCTACTTATGAATGGAATACTATGATGTTCATTTGCTTTCCAGAATCATCTGTATGCTAACAACACTCAGTTTATCTGGTAACTTCAGACATAAACCCTATCTTCTAGCATACTGCAACTGATTCTCAAACATCTCCAGTCTTCCTATTACCTAAATTCAACCTCTTGAAGAAGTCACCCCTTTTATTATAGCCATTAATATAGCCATTACTGTTGACTTCATCATCACTCTGATAAACTATGCCTAGTAGAATGAGATTACATTAAACTGCTGACTCTAACTCCTCACATATAATCATTAACTAAATCATGTCCTTTTCCCCTCAAAAAGCCTCTAACAAATGCCACTTTCTCACACAGAATACAACAAAAATTCAAATCCATTCACTTATCAATGGAGCTGTTTACAACTGGCTCGACCTTAGCCTCCCCACCAACCACCTATCTCTACTTCAATCCATCAAGAATGTATCTGCCTTGTCTATCACATATATAGTTGTGAGCATTGCGGGTTGATGCTAACGCTTGCGGGCTCGCGAGGGCCACAGTTGCTGGCAAGGAGCGCCAAAGGCGCTCCTTGAGCTGTTGGAGATGAGCGCCCTTGTAGGAGCCTGTACAACTTACTCTCACTGCTCTGGTGTAGATGACATGCGGGACTGCAGATCAACAGAAATCTCAATTATACAATTCACAGCAGTTTGGAAAAATTGCGTGGAAAAATTACAGCCCGTTACACACTTTGCAAAGACATAAAAAAAACGTCATACACAGCATGGGGGGACAGCCAGGGCATCTGGGAGTCAGGTTGCACACAAATTTAAACAGAATTTACTGAGTTTCGGCACCTGAAAATCGTCTAAGCGACAAAAAAAATTGCGGCCGAAAAACCCCAAGGCTAAACGACCCCTAAACACGCAAAACACAACCAGGCACTTAAGACTTTTACCCAGGAACGTACAAGGTACAAAATACACTATTAAGGAAAGCGGGACTTAGAAAACCAAAAAAAAGAGCCATGGGAAAAAAGACAATCCGAGGTTGAAAAAATACCCCCGAAAAAACACTAATAAAATAAAATAAAAAAACATTAAAAAAACATCACACACAGCATGGTGGGACAGCCAGGACGTCTGGGACTGAGGTTGCACGCAATTTTAAACCGAATTTGCAGAGTTTCGGAACTCCAAAATCGCCTAAGCAAAACAACAAATGGCGGCCGAAAAAAACAAAAACTAGGCTACACGACCCCTAACCACGCAAAACATTGCCAGGCACATAACACTTTAAACCAGGAACGTACAAGGTACAAACTACACTATTAAGAAGGATGGAAAATGCTTGAGAGCCGCGTAACACATATTTTACAACACTAACATTACCATTCTAAAATGCCGCTTTACCCAACTAAACAAATGGTTTGGCCTCACGCACGCAGCCTATTTACACTGCACACTTGCCACATTGCTGACACTTTCTTCTCAGATCAGCAACAGTCCAAATGAACATTGTATGCTGCAGGAAAATCAAAAGAGATTGTTAGCTCTTCAGGATATTGATTGCTGAATATATTCATTAGAAATAGGTAAAGTATATTAATTCATTATTTAATTCATGAATTAATTATTATTAAAAAAATATATGTAAAAAAAATAGCACAAAGGAGGCTCGCAATGAGTGCCAAAAGCGCTCAGCGTGGGGCTTACAATGAGCATGAAGGGTACACAGAGGAGCAAAAGTACACAAGGTAGCAAAATAGCACAAAGGAGGCTCGCAATGAGCAGAAAAGGCGCTCAGCATGGAGCATAAAATGAGCACCGAAAGTGCTCAGACCATCAAAAGTACACGAGGGGAGAGGCTCGCAATGAGCGCCAAAAGTACTCAGAGGACCAAAAGACTTATATTGTGTGGCAATGTTATGACCGTCATTTTTTGACGGGCAATTCGCTAGTACCATATATATTTACTTGTCTCACGCTCTTGATCATCTATAGATTGGACGTTCTCCACAGAGTGATGATATTTATTGCATGGAAACAGATTGCCTGGAGCGCTCCAGTTCAAACTCTGTATTCTTTATTGTAATCCAAACATAAGTCAGAAATAAACTAGAATATATATATATATATATATATATATATATATATATATATATTAATTTCTCAGAATTAACATATATTGATTTATATTGTAAAGAGCAAATCATAAATTATATACTGAGGAAGAACATTAACCATAAATGAAGTGTTTATATACAAATCTCAAATTCTTATACATTATAAATGGTGGAAGACTCTAGTTATATTATGAGCCCAAACAAGGTCATGGCTTCTAGTGCAAAAAAATGCTATTCTTTTACCAACACTGGTACAACAAACTTTGTTTTTGCCCAATTGAACTGTGTTCACTCTTCTAGTTAAGCTTTATTTATTTTTTCTGTTTTTGTCTTTAAACAGTGTATTTAAAGGTGCTAATAATCCTTGTACAAGCTCCTTTGACTGGCCATGCCAAATCAAGACCATACCATATTTTTAAGTAATGCTCTATGTTCTTTAGATGTTTCTTACCAATTTATTAATGCTATACTGAATTGCCAATCTTGCAGATTTTGAGAGCATAAGGTCAGCAATACTTCTCAGCATGGGTTAGGACAACAAAAAGGCACAAAAAGAATGTGTTCCTTTTTGTACAGCATATTGCGCAATTACATTGGTATTTTAGTAGGTGTTGACTTGCTGTGATCTATGGTCCACCTCTCAATTTCTGGATCATTTGCCACTCTTTAAACCATGCCATAATTATACCCATTCTTAAGAAACCCTGTCTCAGCTTCTGCATCTGCCCTATCTCTCTACTTCCCCTGGCATACAAACTGCTTGAGCGACTCATTTACAATCTCCTTACCCAATTTATTTCCTCCAACTCCCTTCTTGACCACTTATAATCTTTTTTCGGATCCAAACACTCCACAGAGACAGCTCTGACAAAAGCCACTAATGACTTGCACACCTCCAAGTCAAAGGGCCCTGGATCTCACTGTTACCTTTGACAAGTTTGACCACCCTCTTCTTATCCATATTCTCTGCTCTCTTGGCATCTGTGACACTGCTCTCTCGTAGTTCACATCATGCCTAGAAGATCAAACATTTAATTTCTCCTTTTCTGGTACCTTTTATTCACCTCACCATCTTACTGTTGGAGTCATCTACCACACTCAATGCTCAGTGTCTGCAGCACCTGTTTGTCAGTTACTCCATTAGCTTCCCATAGCCGCCAGAATAAAATTTAAAATCATGGCCCTAATATATAAAGCCCTCAAAAACTGTGCACTCCCTTATATCTCTGCTCTCGTCTCAAAATACTCACCCAACTGCCACCTTCGCTCTGCTAATGGCCTTCCTTTAATTTCTCTTATCACCTCCTCTCAGTCCAGCCTACAGGACATTTCTCGTGCTCTCCCTAATCTTTGGAACTCCTTGCCTCACTCCACTAGACTATCCTCCTGCCTCAAAACCTTCAAAAAGATCAAAAAACACATCTGTTTAAAGAAGCTTATCACTGCTAGCCTTAATATGCACAATGCATCTATCTCCTTTGAACCATACCCAAATCCTTTAGATTGTAAATTTGCATGTTTTCAATCTTGTAATATACATTAGGGAAAGGACTATCAATCTTAATAAATTCCGCCAACATGTAAAACAGTAGCCCGTAACGCAGCCTGCAAGACTTACAGCTAACAAATTGGCCTCTCAAAGCTACCCGCAAACGACCTGCGGATTAAGGGCGTAAACACCCTACGGGATGTCGAAATCTGGACTTCGTTGGCGCAAATCCTTTGATCTGTCAAGCCTGTAACTGTTACGTTCCAAAATCGCTATTAAATTGCAACAAGTTCACAAAGACGCCCTGGCGTTCAAGCCCGTAAACCACAAATGGGGGCCAAAATATTACGGCCTCCAAATAGGACCCGAAGGGGTTTACAGACAATTTCTCAACACTGTAAAAAACAATATAAACACACCAGTGGACTTTAAAATATGGGGAAAACATGGAAAGGCATTACAATTACTTGCCCAATAATCCCCAAATAAAAAATAGGCCTTAAAAAAAAAAATATTTCATCATAACTGTAACATGCAGAAAGCAATTAAAGACACACTACCAGATTAAATTGCAACACAAAACATGAAACAGATGCCATATTAACCCTTCTTCATTAATGTGGACCCTGGAATATATATATAATTGCATATACTGTACATGTCGCTCATCACATCTACATTGGGAAAACAAATAGAGGCCAAATTATACCGCCACATTACCTCCATCAGGGGTAATCTCCACTATACCCATCCTGGAAAGTCCCACGCCATTGCTGGTGGCCATGTGCCAAGATGTATACCCATTCCAATTTGGTGACCTCCAATTATGTTTTGCTATTCATCAATTTACATTAGTGTGGTGTATGTTCCCCTAGTCCCCTTCTGGTTTGCTAAATGGTGGTGGTGGAGGGGCTTGTGTACCTAAATGAAGCTGTGAGCTATACCATGTAGGGCCACTGTAGGTGAGCACGTCATAGCAGATAGGTCAAACAAATCACAGTCCACTAGAGAAGGAACTGAAAATCCCACTCCAGTATCACCTGTCCTATTCCTATCAGGCCCTCAGGGGAATATTGATACTCCACAATATCACTAATTGGACATTTGCATGTGTATTAACCCTTTATGTTGATTATATATGATATATATTATTATATGATATCTAATGCTATTATGACTATTATTATTGTTATATGTATTGATCTATTGCAATGTAACTAGGGCTCAATAGTTTACTTATATAGGAATGTGACACATATGTGATGCATGTGGATGTCCCATAACCCCAACTATGGAAAACACACCGACACAGAACGGTATAACAAAGCTTTATTGCATATACAGCGCACAATCAAAAATGGTCAAGACTGGTGGTGGTGTGGGCGGATCCCGGGAGAGCAAGAGGCTTGTGGTTAAAAGGGAATACCTACATGAGGTAATGTCATAGTCTACAATAAGCATGATGCATAGCACCTACACCACTGCAACCAGAATCTGATGAGAAAATGGTTCATCACAAATCATTCCATTTAATTGAAGAAACCATTAATGTGCATATCACTTACAACTTGTCTAGATCTGCTAAATGAAACAGATGATTCAACCTCTGGACTGTGTAATTCAATCCAGTTTCGAGCATACAGTGTGGTAAAAAAAACTAAAATCTTAAAAAAGTGGAGGAGGAGGATAAAATAAAATCAACATGCATGTACAGTACAGTGCTAAATACTGTAACCATAACAATATACCAAATCACTTGATTCCCATCTGCAAGCATTACTAACTATTAGCTAGGTCTCTGGATAATCAGCAATATGGGAAAATACTAATTAATACGGAGAGGACTCAAAGGTCATCAGCCAGATTCACTGTTACTTACATCATGAGTATGATCTGTTCTCAGACCGATATTGAAGTCAGGATCACATGCTTCACTAGATCATATATTTATGCTGGCTGTCATTAACATACCATTGTGAGACTTTGCAAGTCTTCCTCCATAGTGGTATTAGTCTACATTTCAGCTAACAACAATCATGTCTTAGATTTCTGGCTAAATCCCCCGTGGCCGGTCGCCATCTCCCTTCTGGTGGTGGTGGGGGGAGGGGCAGGGGAAGCAAGAGGCAACTCCCCAGGAGGCAGCGGCACCTGCAGTGGTGGATGCATGGAGGGAGGAGGGCCGGGCTATGGGTGGCTGGTGGATGCCCCGCGGGGCTACGGACCAGACCATGTCGAATGGCCTCTGTAATCACTCCCTGGATCGCGATCTCGTCCGCCCCAATCCTGAGCAGCACGGCCAGGTAGGACTCTGTCATTAGATGATGCCCCGCTCATTCCTATTGTGCCTTGCTGGACTGCGCATTACCTCATTATGATTGGCGGAGATGCTAGCCTAGATCCCCCAAAGACAGTCCAACTGCTGACTCATGAGGGCCAGCATCTCCACCTGTGCAGCCTGCCCTGGGGATGGTGGTCCCAGGGGCGTGGCGTGGTGAGGAGTTGGCGGTGTAAGAGTAGGGAGGGTATTGGGCCCAGCTGGAGAGACTTGCAGTGTCAGCGATGGTGTGGTTGGGCCCTGCCAATCCAGCTCACTTCTGTGTGTGGGGGGGGGGGAGGTGGTGGCTGGCTGCTTTTTTCATCACTCCAGTGGGAGGGCCCTGGCATAGTGGGGTCGAATCCCGGAGGTGTTGCCGTGGTCCTAATGGTGACCCCACTAGCCATATGACATCCTCCTCTTCCGAGCTAGGGACTTCGGATCCTCTTCCTTCCCCTGCGCCAGTTTCTTCTGGACGGGGGCTTGCTCCTCCACTTCCTGCTCCGATGGAGCCGATGTCTCCTCCTCTGGCTCGCCACTGGGGCCAGACCTCCTTGAATCTGAAAGAGAGAAAAGAGAAGTATATGTCATTAGTATGATGAATAATACATTGTTCTGTGTGCATTCCTATCTATCTGACATCTCGGCTTGAACCTGGATGATACTCCTAATTGCAACTCAGATTAGCTATCATTTAGATGTGATCTATTCTTTGGCTTTTGGTCTTTTTTGTTCTTGTCTTCTAATGCTATCTTGATTCCGGCTGCGGTCTGTAACTGCATAGGCTGCAGTGGGCACACCAATACATGGACTATCTATTGGTCGATTACTGTTGTTGTGCCCAGGAATGACAGTGATTTGTCAGCTTCATGGATTTAATGACGCATCCATCTATTCCTTGTTAATTCCATGTAGCTGACATGTCAGTTTCCTTGTTGTTCATCATGTACATGTGTAGTGTGTGTGATGTACATGTGGTGGCATGTTGGTGTATGTGATATTAACCTGACATGGAGGCTGGGTCCTGCTGGGCCACCAGGCCTGAAGCTCCAGTGGCGGGCACCTATCTCAGAAGGTCCCTGGTGACCCTCTCCCACTCATTATTGGTCACGCTCTGTTCCTTGTCCTCCTTAGCCATCATCCTCCTCACCCTGTCCCTGACCTCACATCCCTTGGCACTGTGCCTACTGCTGTAACCTCAGCCCCTACCTCCTTCCATGCCTTAGCCCTAGGCCCTGGCCTAACTTCCCTCCGACTGTAAGAATCCCAGGGCGGCCACGGATAGCACTGAGGAGGACCACATTGTCTCGTTTTGAGTAATTGTGGGCCCTGCGATTTCCCTTAGACTCTTGCCCTCCTGACTGTGGATGGGGATTCTTACCTCCCTGATCTGTCCCTGAGGTCTGTCCCTGCCCAAACTATAACCCCCCCTCCCACTCATTATTGGTCACGCTCTGGTCCTTGTCCTCCTTAGCCATCATCCTCCTCACGTTGGCCCTGGCCTCACATCCCTTGGCACTGTGCCTACTGCTTTAACCTCAGCCCCTGCCTCCTTCCATGCCTTAGCCCTAGGCCCTGGCCTAACTTTCCTCCGCCTGTAAGAATCACAGGGTTGCCACGGATAGCACTGAGGAGGACCAGATTGTCTCGTTGTGAGTAATTGTGGGCCCTGTGATTACCCTTAGGCTCTTGCCCTCCTGACTGTGGATGGGGATACTTATCTCCCTGACCTGTCACTGAGGTCTGTCCCTGCCCGAACTATAACCCCCCCCCTCCCACTCATTATTGGTCACGCTCTGGTCTTTGTCCTCCTTAGCCATCATCCTCCTCACGTTGGCCCTGACCTCACATCCCTTGGCACTGTGCCTACTGCTGTAACCTCAGCCCCTACCTCCTTCCATGCCTTAGCCCTAGGCCCTGGCCTAACTTCCCTCTGCCTGCAAGAATCACGGGGCGGCCACGGATAGCTCTGAGGAGGACCAGATTGTCTCGTTGTGAGTAATTGTGGGCCCTGTGATTACCCTTAGGCTCTTGCCCTCCTGACTGTGGATGGGGATACTTATCTCCCTGACCTGTCACTGAGGTCTGTCCCTGCCCGAATTATAACCCCCCTCCCCCGATCAGGTTCTTTTCCCTTTTCCCCTCTCCTACGTGTGTATGCTTCTCGGACCACCCTAACACCACCCACCACCTACTCCACCACCCACTTCCTGCTCCTCCTCCTCCTCTCCGTCACTCCTCTCCTCTTCTACCTCCTCCCCCTCTCCACCACTCCTCCCATAATCTCCACCACTCCTCTCCGCCTCCTCTTCCCCACCACTACTCTTCTCCTCACCACCACTCATCTCCTCCTTCCCCCCACTACACCCCATGGCCACCCTCTCTTCTCTCTCTCCTCCTCGCCTCTATTCTTCTCCTCCTCCCCGCCTCTCCACTCCTATCCCCTCCTCTCTCCTCCCTCCATCTCAATCCCCAAACTAATAGAAAAATAAATAAAAATGAGTGTAACTGTTAATATCTGAAGGAAATTTTTGTGTGTTTTACGTGTAATTAATAATGGTTGGGGGATGAGATGGGGGTGTGCATATAGAGTGTCCTAGCTCTGTATGTCTTTATGTGTGTTCTTTAAATTATGTGTATTGCAAACTTGTGTAATCTGTAAATATGTTTAATCAAAAATTAAGTGTAAAATATTAAATATTAGAAGATAAATGAACAATACCTCAAATTACTGCTCTGAAATAACTCCTGCTCTTTCTCACTCTCCAAAACCAGCAACTCCGGGCCCTGCGTGCTTCTTCGAAAGAAAATACAACGCATCGGCAGATGGAACGCAAATTTATAATCTACCTCTGTCAATCATCTGCAGCTAGACCACTTTCTATTGGCTGAGAGGGCTGTGTTGCACTACGTTATACTGCGATTGGATAGTAACGGACGATCGTGGCTCGGCCAGCCCCTTAACAGCTTGCATGTGCATAAGGGGTTTACGGGCTTGTGTCTACGGCCCGTAATGTGCGGCATGGTTGAATATAATAGCTCTGTAATGCAGCAGATTTTCAAGCCCACCGGCTTTGCGGGTGTGCCGTTGCCGCTACGGGCTTGGAATTTAATGGGACTGTATGCACGTTTGAAACTGAGAGTTGGGATTGCAGATGGGTATAGAGAAAAAAAACACTGGAGAGGTGGTGGTAGCCTGCCTAAGCAGTGAGTACATTGATAAAATCTTTGCCTTGTACACAATGTATTGTGCATACATATATGAAAATGTAACATAAAAAAAAAAAAAAAATAACTTAATTAAAACAAAAGCTAGCTGCAAATCTTTAAATCTTTAGTATGGAACCCCACCAGTGACATAATGTGTAGTTGTAGTGAAGAGCAGCCCTCAAACTAGAGTTGTATGACTTAAATGTAGGTCTGTTATTATTCCATGTTTCCTATGAGGAAGAAATTCAACTCACAATTTACAAATTTTTACACATTTTACACATTTTTACACATCTCAAGAACAAAAAATCATTGTTGGTAATAAGCATCTGAAATAACAAACCCATGCAAGATTTAGGTGTGCTCATTCATTGCAATTCTAACATTTCTCTTTGCCTCTTTAAAACTGTATATTTTTTCTTCATTTTGTGACGGGAAGTACAATACCATATACTTTTTTGTTCGTTAACACAAAAGGTGTGTACCATCTATTGTTTATAAAATAGATATAACTAATGTTTTAATATTTTAACATTTTTCAGTGGTAAAGTGGAGTGGAATTCTGATGATGTCAGAGTTCTTTCATTATTGCTACTTATGAATGGAATACTATGATGTTCGTTTGCTTTCCAGAATCATCTGTATACTAACGACACTCAGTTTATCTGGTAACTTCAGACATAAACCCTATCTTCTAGCATATTGCAACTGATTCTCAAGCATCTCCAGTTCTTCCTATTACCTAAATTCAACCTCTTGAAGAAGTCACCCCTTTTTTTACAATTCACAGACATCAAAAAGACATTACTGTTGACTTCATCATCAATCTGATAAACTATGCCTAGTAGAATGAGATTACATTAAATTGCTGACTCTAACTCCTCACATATAATCATTAATTAAATCATGTCCCTTTCACCTCAAAAAGCCTCTAAAAAATTCCACTTTCTTACACAGAATACAACAAAAATTCTAATCCATTCACTTATCAATGGAGCTGTCTACAACTGGCTCCACCTTAGCCTCCCCACCAACCATCTATCTCTACTTCAATCCATCAAGAATGTATCTGCCACGCTTATTTACCTTACGCAACGCTCCTTGTCTATCACATATATAGTTATGAGCATTGCAGGTTTTATCTAACGCTTGCGGGCCATAGGCGCTCATCCCTATGACATGCAGGACTGCAGATCAACAGAAATCTCAATTATACAATTCACAATGCGACACCCGTAGCAGTTTGAAAAAATTGCATGGAAAAATTACGTTACACACTTATCAAAGGAAAGCGGAACATAGAACAAAAAATTACGAGCCGCGGGATACGAGGTCGAAGAAATACCAAGTAAACGGCTGAACCACGCGCTTCCAAAAAGAAAAATATAAATAAATGTTTAAAAAACATGAAAAAAACATCACACACAGCATGGGGGGATAGCCAAGACATCTGGGAGTCAGGTTAAACAATATTTACAAAGTTTCGGAACTCGAAAATCGGCTAATCAACAAAAAAAAATGGCGGCTGAAAAAAACGAAAACAAGGCTAAACGACCCCTAAACACGCAAAACACAACCAGGCACATAAGACTTTTACCCAGGAACGTACGAGGTATAAAATACACTATTAAGGAAAGCTGGACATAGAAAACCAAAAAATACGAGCCATGGGACTTAGAAAAAAGACAATCAGAGGTTGAAAAAATACGGTTAACAGCCGAACCGCGCACATCCAAAAGAAAACAAAAACACTAATAAAATAAAATAAAAAAACATTAAAAAAACATCACACACTGCATGGGGGGACAGCCAGGATGTCTGGGACTGAGGTTGCATGCAATTTTAAACCGAATTTGCAGTTTCTGAACTCGAAAATCGCCTAAGCAACAAAAAAATGGCGGCCGAATAAAACAAAAACAAGGCTACACGGCCCCTAACCACGCAAAACACCACCAGGCACATAAAACTTTAAACCAGGAGCGTACGAGGTACAAACTACACTATTAGGAAGGACGAAAAATGCTTGAGAGCCGCTTAACACATATTTTACAACACTAACTTGCAACTAATAACATTACCATTCTAAAATGCTGCTTTACCCAACTAAACAAATGGTTTGGCCACGCAGCCTATTTATACTGCACACTTGCCACATTGCTGACACTTTCTCCTCAGGTCAGCAACAGTCCAAATGAACATTGTATGTTGCAGGAAAATCAAAAGAGATTGTTAGCTCTTCAGGATATTGAATGCTGGATATTTTCATTAGAAATAGGAAAAGTATATTAATTTATTATTTTATTCATGAATTAATTATTATTAAAAAAATATGTAAAAAAAAAAATAGCACAGGGGAGGCTCGCAATGAGCAAAAGTACACAAGGGGAGAGGCTCGCAATGAGCGCCAAAGGCTCACAGCATGGTCTCAGCATGGTCTGAGCACCGAAAGTGCTCAGACCACCAAAAGTACACAAGGGGAGAGGCTCAGAGGTACTCAGAGGACCAAAAGACTTACAGTGTGTTGCATTTTTTGTTGGGCAATTCGCTAGTACCATATATATTTACTTGTCTCACGCTCTTGATCATCTATAGATTGGACGTTCTCCACAGTGTGGAAGTCAATACATTTACATCCATTGATCTAATATTTTATTGTATTGTGTGACGCCTTATGATCTGTTCTGTTCTCTCATGTTTTACTGTACCCATGTTTATGTCTCACTGTCCTCAGTGAGTTATCTGTCTCTTTGTTTCTATTTTTCACAATGCATCCCTGCTATATGTACATTACATCATAGTTATATAGTTACATAGTAATTGAGGTTGAAAAAAAGGCTTTTAGTTCAATCTTTTTAGATCTTCTCTGATCTGCAATATGCAGATTAATTGTTAATTTATTTGATCCAAAGGAAGGCAAACAGAAAACAAGTGAATCTTGCCAATTGTCTCAAAAGGGAAAAAAAGAAATTCCTTCCTGGCCCCAGATACTGGCGATCGGATTCCTCCCTGGATTAATACTCCCTATCTAATTAACCAGGATAACCCTCAATGCCCTTTTTATATAAAATATATCCAATACCTTTTTAAAGTTATCTATCAAATGTGCTGTCACCACCTCCCTTGGTAGAGAATTCCACAGATTAACCACCCTTACTGTGAAGAACCCTTTTCTTTCTTTAAGGTGGAATCTTTTTACTTCTAACTTCAAAGGATGTCCTCTTGTCAGTTGAAAACTTCTTAGCGCAAAAAGTTCACTTGACAAAGCTTTATACTGAACCTTGATATATTTATATAAGGTAATCATATCCCCTCTTAGATACCCTTTTCTAGAGAAAATAAGTTTAATTTTGTTAGTCTTTCTTCATAATAAGCCCCTCCATTCCCCTTATTAGATTTGTTGCCCTTCTCTGTGTTTTCCAGCTCTAAAATGTCATTTTTATGAAGTGGTGCCTAAAATTGTACTCTATATTCCAAATGAGGGCGTACTAGGGATTTGTATTGTGGCAGAATTATATTTGCTTCCCTTGCTTCTATACCCTTCATAATACATGCTAATATTTTACTTGCCTTTGCGGCTGCTGCTTGACTTTGAGCGCTGTTACCTAGGTGGTTGTCCACAAGCACTCCCAAATCCCTTTCAGTATCTAATACCCCAAGATTTGCTCAACTAATATTAAAATTGTTTTTTTGTTTTTTTTTCAATCAAGCTTCCCACTTTATTCTATTAACTCTCTTGCCATTCACCAATAACTTTGCTCTCCTTCTATATCATCCCAATATATTCAATCTTTTTTATATGATGTACTTTTTTTTTTTGCTTTGTATCGACAACACCACAACTGCTATATACTCATGAACCCTTCATACTGTAACCTATGATGCGTGTGTGGTTTATCACCGAAGCATTGTTTCCATGTAGCACCACCCAGTGTCATTTTTGTGAACTGAACTTTATTTCTTTTTTATTGCACTTACTGCCTATCTTACTAATCTTAGTAAATGCAACCGACAATCTTAAGTGTATGCTTACATTACCACTTTTTTTCTAGTATTAAAAAAAAAGTGTCATTTATTTTGGGTGTCTACCTTTAAAATTTAGGAACAGACTATGACAGTAGTAAGAAAGCAAGCACATAAAAATAACATTTGCTTAGCTGAGTATTTTATTATTTATAGCTAGTATGTTGTTACCAATAACACAACTTGTTAAGGTATAAATTGTGTCTATTGCTCCAGGAAGCCTGTGTTTCGGACGAGGCAAAGTGATTTGGACTGCAGAGTACAAAGAAGAAGATAAGTAAGACCAATAGTATAACATATGAATTTGCCGTTTCTTGCTAATCGGCTACTGAAAGATCTCACCTAGTCAATGCTCCAGCCATCCTACTTCATTTGTTGTAAAATCCATTAGAAATTTGAAGATGATGAAACCAGTAATATGGCGATCTGGACTGAGCCACATTTGGCCTAGACTTTATCTATTAAAGATGTAATTTCCTATTGGGAGGAAGATTTGGGCTTCACAGGAGACAAGGATTTCTGGCGAATCTCATGGGAGAGCCTTACCAACTGTTCATTACATAGTAGCATCTGAGAACCCTCTATTAAGATTCTCTACATAATATACATAACCCCAGATAGGGAACAATTTCAGACCCCAATTGTTTCAGAGTGCCGGGAAGTGGGATCTTTCTTCCATGTATGGTGGACTTGTCCTTGAGTTAAACAGCTATGGATTGAAGTTTTTGAGTTGGCTTCTTATATATTTAACACTTGCAATCCCAGAAATTTGCCTACTTGGTAACCCAACAATCTCCCTCTCTTCGTCTCAAAATAAACTTTTAAAATTCCTAATGCTGACGACTAAGAGTCATAATGCTAAACATTGGAAATCGAGCACCCTTAGACTCATTAATGAAAAGATGTCCTACATTCTAGAAGACACTTAATCACAGTTTACATTTACCTGGGGTCTGTGGCTAGCCTCACATTATAGTATCCCTTTAATATAAATGAGAATATCTTATCACGGTCTGCGCTTTCTTGTGGAGGAGCAGAGTGAGGGCCCATCGTCCCGCCGCAAATGCCGGAGACGGTAGTCGGAGGTAGGTACTGCTTTCTTATAGAAAACAACAAAGTCAGAGGTGCTCATCAGAGAACGAACCAACCTTAATAGGCTAGTTCTATAGTCATGATAAGCTACTCTGAGAGCAACCTCTTTTAGCTCACTTGTGCCCTTCACAGGGAGAAATCTCCTGTAGTATATCAGTCTGGTACCACTCAAAAGAGTTACCCAGCCACGAAATACCAGGCAATTCTACCCCGAACAGGAGAAACAGCAAACCACAGACGCGTTTCGGCCTTTATGGGCCTCGTCAGTGAGGTGCAGCTGAACTCCCTAAGGCACAGTGAGCACTGCTTTCTTATATGCAAATCTGCACTAGCTTTTCCCAGAGAGACTAAACTGTTATGACCCCGCCACCCTACCCTTTCTAGTTTAGTTGTATACCTGACTGTTATGTATAACTGAAACATCAAAAAGATAAAAGAAAAAATGGTAAAGACTTGTGCGGCTGGCCTATTCTAACGGATAAGGGGGAACATCATCAGAACAGCTTGAAAATCCTTTATACATATTTGGATATATATGGATTTATACTATCAGGCATTGTTGGATGTGGATGTTTAGCTTCAATTTGTCATTTTCTTCCCCCCAATTTGATGTCAAAAGTTGACCTTATAAGTCTTTGCTGAATAAAAATGTATTGTGAAAAAAACATGTAATTTCTTCCAATCAAATGCACAAACATCAAATTGTATTTCATCTACCACACTTAACTGCTAATGTCTAAAAACTGCTTTGTGCAGATGATGTATTGCCATGCTAGGAAAATCATTTTTGGAACAACAGAATTACAGTAGTTCTCAATAATCTCCTTCTGCAGTGGTACTTAACCCTGAAAAACAGAGTACTTTAGGATTTTTTTTTTATTATTACAGCAAATTCAGATCAATTGTGTGTGATCAGTTACTTCAATGTATAATCTATCTATCTATCTATCTATCTATCTATATCTCTTACATTTCTTTTTACAAAGCCATGCATAGAAATTGCAATTATAACATTTACTCACTAGGGGGTAGTATAATTGAGTAGAGGTCCTGTGCTGACATCTTTCTCTCTCACTTCTTATGTTTAGACAGCTCTGAACAATACTAACCCTGTGCACTAGAAAAGATAATAATATAATTATCTAGTATTTGTTGCCATTTAGCTTATAAACTGTTTGAAGCATAATACTCCATATCTTTTGTTCCTGTCAGACACAGTAATTGCTATTTGTTAAAATATATTCCACTGAATATATTAGTACTAGCGACTTGCCCGTCAAAAATGACGGCAATAAAAACTGAAGCCTGGCAATGCTGTTTGCCACACAATGTAAGCCTCTCCCCCTCTACTTTACTGGCCTTGTGATGAGCGCCTTTGGCGCTCATCACAGGCCTTGCAATGAGCCCCTTTGGAGCTCATTGCGAGTCTCTCCCTCTGTCTACTTCCTCCCTCGTGTCTTATTTCCCCCCTCCTCTCCCTCCCTTGTGTCTCCTTCCACCTCGTCTACCTCCTTTGTATCTCCTGCCCCCCTGTGTTTTTACCTCCCTCTCCCTCCCGTGTCTCTAAACCCCTCCCCTGTGTCTCTTTCCCCCTTCTCCCTCCCATGCATCTCTTCCCCCCCCTGTGTCTCCCCCAACCCTCCCCTGTGTCTGTACGCCCCTGGGCTGTGTCTCTTTCCCCCTCCCCCTGTGTCTGTTCCGGCCTTCCTCGTGTCTCTATTTCCCTCCCTTGTGTATCTTCCCCCCTGCACTCTCTCCCCTGTGTCTCTTCCCCCTCCTCTCACTCCCCTGTGTCTCTTCCCCCTCCTCTTTCTGTGCCTCTTCCTCCCTGTCTCTTCCCCCTCACCCTCTGTGTCTCTCCCCACTCTGTGTCTTCCACCCTCTCCCTCTGTGCCTCTTCCCCCGCCTCTCTCTGTGTGTCTCGCCACTGTGTCTCTTCATCCCTTCCTCTGTTCCCCCCCCTCTGTGCCTCTTTCCCCCTCTCTCTGTACCTCTTCCCCCCTTCCTTCTGTGTCTCTTCCTCCCTCACCCTCTGTATCTCTCCCCCCTGTGTCTCTTCCCCCCTCTCCCTCTGTGCCTCTTCCCCCCTCTCCCTCTGTGCCTGTTCCCCCCTGGCCTGTGTCTCTTTCCCCCTTCCCCCTGTGTCTGTTCCCCTCTCCCCCCCCCATTTCCCTCCCATGTGTATCTTCCCCCTGTTCTCCCTCCCGTGTGTCTTTTCCCCCTCCTCTACCTCCCCTGTGTCTCTTTCCCACCTATCCCTCTGTGTCTCTCCCCCCTCCCTCTGCGTCTCTTCCCCACTCTCCCTCTGTGCCTCTTCCCCACTCTCCCTCTGTGCCGTGCCTCTCCCCCCCCTCTTCCCCACTCTCCCTCTCCCCCCCCCCTCTTCCCCACTCTCCCTCCCCTCTTCCCCACTCTCCCTCTGTGCCTCTACCCCCCCCTCTTCCCCACTCTTTCATCTGCTCTCGGTCCGCGCTGCGCGCATGCGCGGCTCGCACTGCGCTCTGCGCATGCGCGTCTCGCGCCGCGCTCTGCGCAATGCGCAGCAGTTTATAATAGTCTAACTGCGATTCGTCTGAAGCGTGACGACGAATCGCAGTTAGACAATTATAATATGTGATTACATATACAGTGGCAACCATAGTACGGTATATACATATTTTTCTTAATTATTTATATATAGCATCTGAAGAATAGGATAAAATGAACCCACATTTTCATATTTATAAAATATAAATGATTTTGTTTTCAAATCTTTGCTATCATTTCTTACTGTAGAGCTATATACAAGGCTATAATAGAATGTGTGAGACTTGTCACAGTAAACAAAAAATATACCTCCATTACACACACATTTAAATATGAAAATACAGCATATGATTTGGTGGGTGAAACACACGGGTTAGAGGTGTGTATGTTGGACTGAGATAAGTCAGGCTTCATAGAATGGAGGCGATGGCTTGGTGTCATGGGATATCTGCTTGACACAGAGGCTGCACAGGCTCCCTGGGTCAGCACGTAGCGTCACGTGACCCAGCGGGGCCTGTAGGGCATCAGCCAATCGCGTGGTGTCGGGGGCGGGACTTCCATCTGTGTTTGCGCGTCGGGCAGAGCAGTGCGGTCTCCAGCAGAAACGGACGGAGGTCTGAGGGGCTCCTGCGCAAAAGTTAAAAGTAGGAGGTTGAATACTGGGAATCATACCCCAGCCATACAGCACACAAGAGGCAGTGTGAAAGTGTTCTGTGTGTGTGTTTTTGTGATTTTCCTGTTCGTTTTGTAATCCGTTTTGTCCGTTTTGGATGTGTGTTTTGCTTGGGCTCAGTATGGATGCTGAGGCTTTACAGGCTGAAGTTAGGACTCGGGCCTTAAGCCAGGGGGTCAGGTGGGTGCAGGACAGGCTGGGACCACCCTTCTGCAGTAGGCCCTCCATACATTTCACAGACTCATCCTGTAGTAGCTGGTGGCCTAGGCAATAATAGAGGTGCCAGCGGGCTATCACCCCATCCCACAGGTACAGAGCCATCAGACCCCCGTCCAGCTGAGAGCAAGGCCAGGAGATCAAAAGGGGATACGGGTCAGGAAATCTAGGACCCCATACCCCCCAGGCAGGAGAGAGCTGGGCCCAGGGGCGGTGAAGGCGAGGGCCTAGAACTCCGGCCACCGCCAATTACTTTGCCCAAAGGGTCACGGCCGCGTCAAAGGACTAGAAACACCCCTCTACTGCCCAGAAAATGTGGCGCTGGGGGTAATAGAAAAGCCGGGAGCCCTAAAAAAGCTCCTACAGATCCTCATTATGCCGACCATGCGGTCCCTTCTAGTTCTCATTCTAATAGCGCTTCTGGGGTTTTACAGAGACGCAGCCGCGGTGGGGAGCTGGGCATGGCGACAACCCGAGAAAAAAGGAACAGAGTGGTCAACGAGATGAACAGCCAAGACAGTATGGTAGAGATTGACAACGTGCCTGTGACAGCAGCAGTGGCGAGGCAGGCCAGCCCCACTAGAGCTCGAAAGACCACGAGCAGGTACAGTTCACTGCTATTCTCTCACACTCCTTTAGGACGACAAAGAGCTGAGAAGTCTAAGTGGACTCCGTACAGAGGGCAGCAGAATCAGTGGCGCTAGCTTACTCCAGCCCCGTAGGTATAGGTGACGATGAACAGTCCTCAGGGTAGGAGCCGACAGTGTGGGCACGGGGATGCATGTCACGGAGAGCTGGCGACTGTTCCTCTTGCACCCACAGGCCCAGGAGGAGATCAAGATCGAGAAGCAGGAGGTCCTGCCGATGCAGTTGCGCCTGCACTGGCTCAGAGAGGGGACAGAGCCCGCGGAGGGCCAGACGGTCAGAGTCCCCGGCGCGTCAGGAGAGACGCAGGGACACCCCGTTGGCAGCTTCCACTCCGAGGCTTCCAGAAGCAGGTGAGCTCACGATGGTGGGTCAGATAGAGGATACAGGGAAAAGTGAGCCCCTACACACAAGGACAGGGTTTTAAGGGTCCCTTAAGACCCTCTTAGCCACAAACAACATTTCAGTGAACGAGCAGGAAATAGGAGCGTGGATTGGGAGCTTAGCTAAGAGTGCAATCCACTAGCGGGGGAGCGGGACAAGTAGCGCCGGCCGGGGTAATGGCGGTAACTGAGCTTTCCCGGGTTCGCAATCTGTTAGTACCAATGCAGTGGTCACCGATGCAGCCATGAGACGGATTGTCTTGTGTTCATTGGACAACTTGGGGGCACATCTTCCCCAGGAGGTTAAAGAAAAATTTGGAGGAGGGAATTCTTTGTTCTCTCTTCTTCAAATGTCCAGACAACTGGACGTTATTGATAGGGGCCTTCGGGAGGGAGATGACCATCGTAAGTCATTTAGATGGCTTCCTAGGACTTTTGACACCTGGCTCCAGGCCTTCTCCATCATGGCTTGCGTGCTGTGCAATCGACATGCTGAACAAAGTTAGGGATTGTTTGTTTACATAAATTAAATTCGCAATGCTCACAAAGTATACGGGGGTATGGCGTGGTGGCGTTATGACGAGGAGTTCCGCCAATATTTGGCATCCAGGCAAACAATGGCGTGGAGTGACAAAGCAGTGGCATACTGGTTGAACATTATGACACCATATGGCGTCCCTAAGAAGGAAAAGGGCAAGTTTAGGTTGATTCAGGACCTTTCCCATCCCAGAGGGCGGTCAGTCAACAACGGGATCGCAAAGGATCAGTCAACCGTGTCCTATAAATCTTTCAAATGGGCCGCTAAGATGGTGAGGTTTGCTGGCGCTGGGGCGCTTCTGGCAATGTAGACATCGAAGCGGCGTTTAGGTTGTTGCAGGTTCATCCATCGAGTCACCGGCTCTTGAGCTGTTACGTCGATGGCAGCTATTTCGTCGACCCATGCTTACCTATGGGGTGCTCAATATCGTGTGCTTACTTCGAGGCGTTTAGTACATTCCTCCAGTGCGTTGAGCGCTCAGAAGCAGGGGATAGGAGCATAACGTACTACCTGGATGATTTCTTGTTCTTCGGACCGGCAGGGCAAGATACTTGCCTTTTCATTCTGGAGGTGTTCACCAGAATCTGTCAAGATTTTGGAGTACCGTTGGCCCACAACAAAACCGAGGGCCCCCAACAAGCCATTGTTTTCCATAGTGGAGGCGGTGCACATATGGGGCTTGGAGTCTCGGGACCGGCGAGTGTTATTCTTTGCACATAACATGGGGGTGGTTCAAGCGGTAAATAACCTCACGGCAACATCCATACCGGTAGTACGATTACTTTGTCACTTGGTGCCTCCGCCTGAACATATGGTTTTAGGCCAGGCACGTGCCGGGGTTGGAGAACGGTATTGCTGACGCTCTTTCTCGGTTCCAGGGAGAGCGGTTCAGGGGATTGGCCCCACCGGCGAACGTGCTGGGAGAGTCCATTCCCGGGGAGCTCTGGGAGCTTGGAGCAGCCAGGTAACGAGACTCATCAGACAGTCTGTTGCCCAGGCTACATGGGCTTCGTACAGACGTGTGTGAGCAAAATGGAATGACTTGGTTACAGTGGCCGGTGGGACTATGTCAGAGGATAAGACCCTAAGGATTCTGCTTTGGTTCCTGCTGCAGAGCGCAGAGGAAGGCGAATCAAAAGCCATAGTAGGGCGACAGGTCACGCTTTCATGTTTAAGCTGGCAGGGCAGAGGGACCTTTCAAAGGAATTTATAGTGCGCAAGGTGGTACGCGGCATGTTTAACGGTGATCGCAGGCCAGATACCAGGCTGACGATTACTTTTTCCCTGTTGCTGCGACTGGTACAGGTGTATTTAGCAGCTTGCAGGACCCCCTTTGAATCTCTGCTTTTCCGTACGGCTTTTTCCTGGCGTTCTTTGGAGTGTTTCGTATAGGGGAGTTAGTCTGGGGGATTGCAGTTGGTGGATACCTGTCTGAGGGAAGGCACGGTAGTACTATGGTTGCCGAGGTCTAAGACTGACCAAATTGGTAAAGGGAAAGAGGATGTACTGCACCAAGTTGGCACGGAGTGTTGCCCCTACATGTGTGTGGAGGAGTATCTCAACCAGCGACCGTTGGGATGGAGTTCGTTATTGGTTCATGCCGATGGGACGGCGTTATCCCATTACCAATTTGAGAGGGTGCTAAAAGGTGCACTACAACGTTTGGGTTTAGAGCAGTCAGAGTTCGGGACGCACTCCTTCCAAATTGGGGCCGCTACGGAAGCAGCCAGGTTAGGCTTGCCCGACGCCGCGGTGAAGCGTATTGGTTGATGGGAGTCGGAGCGCTTTCGGTCCTTTGTGCGGCCCAGGGCTGGATGTTGCTTTCTGCTTTCAGGAGGACATAAGCAACTGTGGATCGTTGGCCACTCGTAAGTGTACTGGGCCCACAGGTTAGCCGCAGTTACCGAGGACAAGGCACAACTGGGTTTTCCTGTTACGGACTTGCACGTGCAGTGGTTGGAATTAGAGGCCTGCGGTGGGCTCAAGTAAGCGGGCTACTGGACACGTACGCCCAGCGTTATGGACTGCCAGGCTTATTACTGACACATGCCAGCGGAAACGACTTGGGGACGGTCCCCATGCGGAGGATGTTGAGGGACATGAAGCGAGACGTGGAAAGTTGGCTAAAGAAGTTTCCGGTCGTGTTTATAATATGGTCCGAGATGATAAAAAGACGTTCATGGAGAAATGCTTGGGATCCTGTCGGGCTGGAGATCAACCAAAAGTTGGCAAGTTTTGTTAGAAAGGTTTCGTCGCCATCCGATATAAAGAATTTGAACCAGTCGGGGCTGACAAGTTATTTGGAAGGGATAAAGTACATCTAACCGAAATCGGGCTAGAGTTACTCATGCGGGAGTTCATGGAAGATTGTTGCATGGACCTTTGCTTTAATGGATAGCAGGGGGGGATCGCAGTTTCAGGAGGGGTCCCTCGCTCGCTCTGTGGTGGGAGGTGAGTTGCCCTGCCTACTGGCCTAAGTGGGCGTGGCCCTACCTCACAGGGCGTGCTTATTATAAGTATTGGGGCTTTGGGCAGGGCCCAAGGCGTGAGGTCACTGTCCATGGCCGGGCTCCTTCCCCTGGCAAGTTTATGTAAATTATATACAGTAATTATGTTATGTTATTCTGGTTATTTATTAATAAAGCCGTGACCCGTGTTTTCTCCCACTCAGTCGTCGAGTTCATTATTTCCCTCTAAGCCTAAATGGATCATGCCTGGGTCAAGGACCACTATATCTTAGGAAAAAAAAATGGTGTGTGAGCTATGGTGGCATGAAATGGTAAGAATAGCTCCTTTCATATCACCTTCTCTTGCAACATATACTGGAATGTCTGTTTCACTGTTTCCCCTTCCATTCTTCCCATCAATCTCTCTTGTATTTATTTGTAACTAGCGACTTGCCCGTCAAAAATAATGGGGCAATAAAATTTAAAGCCATGGGAATGCTGTTAGACACACAATGTAAACCTTTTTGTATTGTGAGGGCCTTTGGCGCTTATGGCGAGCCTCTTGTCTCGTCTATTTTTGCTCCTCTGAGCACCTTCGTCACTCATTATAAAGATATATATATATATTTATCTATATTTACTTAATCAATAATGAATTAATTAGTTCTTGAGTAAATTAATATATTTTACCTATTTGTAATTAATATATCCAGCAATCAATAGCCTGAAGAGCTTACAAAATGTTTATATTTTCCGGCACCATACAATGTACAGTGAGTGTTGGTGCTCTGATGATAAAGTGTAATGAATGTGCCAACTGTGCATTCTAAACGGTTTGTGTGCGCAAGGGAAATCCGTTGGTGTAATTGTGTAAGGCGCCATTGCAGATTGGTAATGTTATTAATGTGTTACGCGGCTCGCAAGCATTTTCCGTTATTTGTAATAGTGTATTTTGTAGTTCGTTCGTTCCTGTGTGAAAGTGCTACGCGTTTGGCAGTGTTTTGTGTGGTCCTGGGTGGTGTAGCCTCGTTTAGATTTTTTTCGGCGGCCATTTTTTTTCTTGCTTAAGCGATTTCCGTGTGGGGAAAGTCATCGAAATCGGCTTAAATTCGTGTTCCACCTCACTCCCAGATGTCCTGCCTGTCCCCCTGTGCTGTGGGTGATGTTTTTGTTGTATTTATTTAAATTGTCTTTGTTTGTTTTGTGTTTTTTGGATGTTCGTCCATTAACCTCATATTTTTTGTATCTCGTCTACGGGTTAACTGCTCGCCTTACTTTGCGAGGCTCGCAAGTGATGAGTGCCTGCGGCGCTCATCGCCTAACTCGTACGCACCACGCAAAGCGTGACAACGTTTCGCAGTTTGACAACTATTATATGTCATTAGTATCTGCTTGCTTCTCCCTAAACTTGCCCATCTTGCCCACTCATTTGTTACCTGTCTTATATGCTCCTCCTCACAGTCTCCTTTTCTTACCTCATTTACACTGTATTACCTGTTCTGGCTGTATAAGATACTTCCAGTGTGTCTGACCTCTATTGCTCCTTAATCCCTCACCTCTACAGATAATTGGAGTACGTTTCAGTCGACTCTTAGATAATAGTGGGTGGGAAGAAAGATTAGAAGTAGTAACATAGTAAAAATGACTTTTGGTCCATCAAGTTCAACCTTTTGAGATCTCTCTTGTTCTTTGTATTCTGTTAATTGTTTAGTGACCAATAAGAAAACACTAAACAAACAATTGAAATGTGGGAAGAAATTCCTTCCTTATTCTAAATTCACTCCAATCAGATTACCCTCTGCATAAATTGCCTAGTTATTCAACATAACCTGTATGCCCTTTTTATTCAAAATACATTTAACCCCTTTATCTACTGAATTTGTTGCCACAGACTCCTTTGGTAAAGTGTTCCACAACCTGTTTGCCCTTATTTGTTTTTTAAGATGGAATAGTTTTTCTTCTAAAATCAAGAGATAAACAAAATAATAAAGACAGAGATGCTCATGAGAACGAACTAACCTTAATAAGTTAGTTCTATGGACATGATAACCCACTCTGGGAGCAACCTCTTTCAGCTCACTTGTGCCATTCACAGGGAGAAATATCCTGTAGTATATCAGTCTGGTCTTACTCACTAGCATGATCCAGCCATAATTACCTATTAAGATTAGTACGTTCTCTGATTGAACACCTCTATTTTGGTATTTTGTTTATTCAAATGAATCTTAGGGATTATTCTTCTTAAGGGTGATAGGGTACTTCAGACGTGGACTCCTTGCTCACTGTGCCTTAGGGAGATATCAGCTACACCTTACTGATGAGGCTGAATGAATTCCGAAACATATGTCTGAGGTTTGCTGTTTCTCCTGTTCAGGGTATAATTGCCTGGTATTTAAGGGCTGGATCGCTCTAGTCAGTGGGACCAGACTGATATACTACAGGATATTTCTCCCTGTGAAGGTCACAATTGAGCTAAAGAGTTTGCTGTCAGAGTGGTTTATCATGTCCATAGAACTAACCTATTAAGCTTAAATTGTTCTCTGATTGATTACCTCTATTTTGGTATTTTATTTAACATCAATGGATGACGTATTTTGGATCTATCCCATTGTGTAAGCGCAGCACTGACAGTTGCAGTACCATCAAGCAGCCGCTAGATGGCGGTGTCTGGTTTGAGGGAAGGCAAAAATTATTCCCTCCTCCGACGTGGCGCAACTCGACGGCGCTGAATCGACATTGCTATGTTCGGCGCTGACACTCTGCCCTCAAGGGCCTCGGACGCGGCTCTCATAGCTCAAGGAAATAGGCAGCGCCATCTAGCGGTTGGCGGTGGCACTGCAGCTGCAAATGTTTTGCGATAGTTTGCGTAGGGGAAGAGGGAAAGGACCCCTATAATCAGTTGAAAACCTTTTGGTAAAAAAATTTCACCTGGCAAAGCCTTAGATTGACCATGGATGTATTTATATAACACTTTTCTGTACCTTTTCCAACTCTACAAAGTCCTTTATTTTTCATTTTTTTAAGAGATGTCCAAAAATAATTTCCGTATTCCAAATGAGGGGGAATGTAATAATTAAGTTAGAGACCTGCACATATTAGGATCCCCTAAGGCTAGAGTCACAACAGGTAGCGGGATACAAACAATGATCACTTTATTAAATCAGCTTAATAATGCATTTGTAACTCAGGAGGCTGACAGCAAGAAATCCACACGAATGCTAGGATACTCGGTCTAGGATACAGGCTGCAATGGAGCAAGAATTCCCAAGTATTTCCGAACTCAAACTCAGGGACAGATCAGAAGTTCTCAGGAACACACCTGGGACACTAATGAACTACAGGAACAGACTAGGATAGTTGCAGTTATCCAGGAAGAAACAAGAGATGCCAGGAACACTGGGACGGTGGCAGTGGAACCATACGCAGGTTATAACAAGGTTCGGGGTAATGACTGAAAGGCTTTGCAAAGTTCTATCTGATGAAATAGTGCTAATCCACAATAGCAGGGTAACAAAAAGGAATGAGTTCAGAAGGCTCACACAACACTCTGGGACAGGGAAAATACTATAGGACTTTTTGTAGTAAAAACAGGAACAAAAGCATAGGAGGACAGACGGTGTAAACTTCATTGCAATACAGATATTCAGTCAGGATACAGGTCACATGTAGCCAGGTAGACCTGGTAGCTCAGCGATACAGAAATCCAAGGGACCAGGAGCAGGAACATGGCTATACAGGTTGTCAATCAGAGCTGGAGGACAGGTGGTACAATTAACCATGAAACACAAAAAACACTGAACATAAATGGACAACATTAAAATCCTTACTAAATATACATACACATCGGCATATACTGAGTGGGAATAAAAGTAAAAGGAGTAAATCCCATCCAATGTGGCTTAACAATGATTTAAAGATCAAGATAAGGAGTAAAAACAGGCATTTAAATTATACAAACAAGAGGGGACAGAGACTGCTTTACGGGAATACAAGGAAATCAACAAGGCTTGCAAAAGCGCGATTAGACTGGCTAAAATAGAAAATGAAAAATTAATTGCAAAAGAGAGTAAGACTAACCCTAAAATATTTTTTTAAGTATAATAATGGGAAGAAGGCGAGGAAGGAAGCTATAGGAACATTACAATGTGACACAGGCCGTCTGAAAATTAGTGACCAGGAAAAGGTAGATGAGCTAAATAGGTTCTTTTCTCCGGTATACAATAGGTTCTTTTCTCCGGTATACACAAGGGAGGTACCAGTGGTTGGGACACTGCAACATAAGGGGGCTACACTACCTTTGCCAAATAATTGGTTAACACAGGAAGTAATCCAAAAGAGGTTGGAAAAAGTAAATGTTAATAAAGACCCGGTCCTAATGGAATACATCCAAGGGTACTGAGGGAACTGGGTTCTGTAATAGCCAAACCATTATATTTAATTTTTCAAGATTCACTCAACACAGGGTCTCTACCAGATGACTGGAGAAAAGCTGATGTGATACCTATATTTAAGAAGGGAGCAAGAGCAAATCCGGGGAATTATAGACCAGTGACCCTCACTTCTGTAGTGGGGAAGCTTTTAGAAGGGATTACATACAAGAATATGTCTATTTGAACAGGATTATAAGCAGGAGTCAACATAGATTTATGAGGGATAGGTCATGTCAAACAAATCTAATTAGTTTCTATGAGGAGGCTAGTAGGAACCTGGATCAAGGCAACTCAGTGGATGTAGTCTTTTTGGATTTTGTAAAGGCTTTTGATACAGTGCCACATGGGAGACTATTGTGCAAACTAAGAGATACAGGAATTGCAGTAAATATCTGCTCATGGATTGAGTGCCCAAAATTGTACTTCATATTCCAAATGAGGGCGTACTAGAGATTTGCATAGTGGCAGAATTATATCTCCCATGTGGCACTGTATCAAAAGCCTTTGCAAAATCCAACCTCCTCATAGAAACTAATTAGATTTGTTTGACATGACCTATCCCTCATAAATCCATGTTTACTCCTACTTATAATCCTGTTCAAATAGTCATATTCTTGTATATTATCCCTTAGTAACCCTTCTAAAAGCTTCCCCACTACAGAAGTGAGGCTCACTGGTCTATAATTCTCCGGATTTGTTCTTGCTCCCTTTTTAAATATAGGTATCACATCAGCTTTTCTCCAGTCATCTGGTAGAGACCCTGTGTTGAGTGAATCTTGAAAAATTCAATATAATTGGTTTGGCTATTACAGAACCCAGTTCCCTTAGTACCCTTGGATGTATTCCATTAGGACCCGGGGCTTTATTAACATTTATTTTTTCCAACCTCTTTTGTATTACTTCCTGTGTTAACCAATTATTTGGCAAAGGTAGTGTAGCCCCATTATGTTGCAGTGTCCCAACCACTGGTACCTGCCTTGTGTGTGTATATATATATATATATGTTTATATATATATTTATTTATTTGTTGATTTATATTTAAATGTATGTGTGTGTATATATATATATATGGTGCGTATGACTTAAGCGATGAGCGCCAAAGGCGTAGCGAGGCAAGCCGTTAATGCGTAGCGAGGCAAGCCATCAAGGCACTAAAACTCGCGGCACTTGGGCGATGAGCGCCAAAGGCGCTTATCACCTGGGAGCCTTGCGTACAGAGGCGAGACGTTAACTCACAGCACATGGGCGAGGTGAGCAGTGAAGGCAATGAAACACGGGGGACATAGCCTCCAAACACTTAGGAAATGCGGGATCACCTTAGGCTGCAAGAACTTGACGAACACGGGACTTAGAAAAAAAAATAGGAGATGCAGGACTTAGAAAAAAAAATAATGAAGTTAACAGGCGAAGCGTGTAAAGCAAAAAACACAAAAAAAAAAAGTACAAAAAATATATATATATACAAAAACATCACACACCGCACAGGGGAACAGCCAGGACGTCTGGGAGTGATGTGGAATGCGAATTTAAGTCGATTTCGGAGAGTTTCGGCACTCGGAAATCGGCTAAGCGAGACAAAAAAATGTCGCCCCCAAAAAATGAAATCAAGGCTAAACGACCCTGGACAGCGCAAAACAACGCCAACCACGTACCACTTTCACACAGGAACCTACAAGGTACAAAATACAGTATTACAAAGGACGGCAAATGCTCGTGAACCGCGTAGCACATAGACAAACAACATTATTTTACAATCATAATGCCACTAACAACATTACACATCTACAGTAGCGCTTTACACAAATAAACCTACGGTTTGCCCTTGAGCATGCAGCCTATTTCTAATGCACAGTTGGGACATTCATAAAACTATATCCTCAGGCCAGCAACGCTCCAACTGGACATTATATGCTGCAGGACAATAAAAAGAGATTGTTACCTCTTCAGGCTATTGATTGTTACATATATTAATTAGAAAAAGGTAAACTATATTAATTTATTATTCAATTAATTCATTAATTAGTATTTAAAAAATATAGAGAAGAGCCAAAGGAGATAAGAGGAGAGGCTCGCAATGAGCGCCGAAGTCTAGTAGAGTATAAAAAGCTTAACATTGTGTGCCAAACAGCATTGCCATTGTCTCAAATTTTATTGACCATCATTTTTTGACGGGCAAGTCGCTAGTACATATATATATATAAATAAATATATATTTTATATGTATATATATATATATATATATATATATATATATATATATATGTTGTGTGGGTGTCCCGACTTTCGAGCTCTAGACAAATGCGGGCACAGACAAAAGTGTGCCCATCAATAGCGCGCCCGACATCTGCGTTCAGGAGCTTAGGTAAGTTTAGGTGTTAGGTTTTAGGGGTCTTTGTGTGGGCTTAGGGGTGTTAGATGTTAGGTTTTAGGGTTATGGATCTTTGGGTGGGCTTAGGGGTGTTAGATTTTAGGGTTAGGGGTCTTTGGGTTAAGGGTTAGGGTTAGGCTTACAGGTTGAAGGGTAAGAGGGGATGAGATCATTAGGGGATACAATTACAACACTGCCCCCTGTATCTCTCATGTCCCCCAGTACCTGTGTATCTCCCTGCACCCCCCTGTAACTCTCATGCCCCCCAGTACCCGTGTATCTCCCTGTGCCCCCTGTATCTCTCATTGCCCCTGTTATCCCGACTATTGAGCGCTAGACAAACTCAGTTCTTCACAGCGCGTTCATGTCAGCGCGGTGATGTCAACGCGATCTTGTCGGCGCGCATTGGCATCCTTATTATTATTATTATCCTTTATTTATAACGCGCCAACATATTGCTTAGCGATATACAGGGGTTAGGTACAAATTCCCCACAATTAAAATAATGAAAGACCCTGTTATTGAGCTTTCAATCAGATATACACAGTGCTTTCCCTAAAGCACCTCACAGGATTGAAAACTCGCATACTTACATTCTAAAGGGTGTGGGCGAGGTACAAGAGAGTGATAGATCCATAGTGAATGAAGAGGCTAAAGATGATAGGCTTTTTTAAATAAATGTGTTTTTAAAGAGATTTTGAAGGATTTGAGGTAGGAAGATAGTCTGGTGGAGCGAGGTAAGGAGTTCCAAAGAATAGGGGCAGCACAAGAAAAGTCTTGAAGGCAGGAATGAGAGGAGGTGATGAGAGAGGAGGGGAGAAGAAGGTCATTAGCAGAGCGAAAAGGGCGGGTGGAAGTGTATTTTGTGATGAGAGCAGAGATGTTGTAGGGTGCACTATTGTGGAGGGTTTTATATGTTAGGGTCATGATTTTGAATTTTATTCTAGAGACTATAGATTGATTTCCTTTCCCTGAAGTGCTACTGCCCTGTGTAAGGTATCTACAAATATCTTTGGCTTTTTATTGACCCAAATGGGTGGATAGAGAAGTTGCAAGGAGGGGGGCCATAAAGTTATTTTGCACCAGGTCCCTCCACTCACTAGCTCCACCACTGCCTAGAGACAAGCATTTTAACTCTTATGTAAAAAACATGGCACATTTATATTGTTTGGCATAGTTTAAAAATCCTACTGTGGTCCTTTAAGTGAGTTAGATTTTGTTTTCTGTATTCTAAATTGATTCTTTGGCTTCTACGATTTTATACACCTCTGTATGTATGTATGTATATGCATATGTGGCCAAAATGTACCTATGTCTGTGTATACCCAAATTAATCTCTGGTAGTAAATGATACATTTAAAAACACTGGATTATTTTTAAAGCAATGTTGTGATAAAATGTGTTTTAGTGTATCTCATAATGCTGCTTTGGGCCCTCCAGGTAACCAAAGACAATCTAGAATTTACAACTTCTTACATCACACATGTGTCATAATAGATGATGCCACAAAGCACAGTCACTATATAGGGACACGCATTGGGAGGGTAAAGCCATTCACTGAGGAATGATGGACAGCTGAGTAGTTCAACTTCTTGGTGTCTTCTAGGTCCAATTATATAAGAGCTATAGGAATACAAGGAGAAGCATTTATAGACTGGATGTGGAGATTGTACATGAAGACCAAGAATCAGGTGGCTTGAAAAGATGAAGGTAGGAATTACTAACTGTGTTATACATTAGGCTTCAGATGGATTGTAATATCTGTCAATTTGGCTAATTTTATTTTTTTCCCATTGTTTTGGAAAGGATATGGTAAGATATTACAAATGTTTTTTCTGTTGTGTTCCTTGACAATTTTTTTCCATTACAACTACTCTATGATTAAATTTGAATTGTCACCATTCAAAATTATTTACTGTGCCTCTCGTTTCTCTCTGCCGAAAATATTGTCAAAAAATGAATAAGGAATAATTCCATTTATGCGATTAGACTCGGCTCTTTCTTCAATTTATGTATGTGGAGGAACAACCCTTTCTTCAGTAATATAAGTATACATTTAGGTTTGTTGTAGGTTATAGGTATTAGCTTAAAATATTCATGCTATCAATGCCTTTAGATGTTGTGATGCCTCTGATGGAACTATGAGCTTGCCACATCTTACCACTGGGATTTTTGCCCATTCCTTCTTGCAAAACTGCTCCAGCTCCTTCAAGTTGGATGGTTTGCAATCTTTAAGTCTTGCCACAGATTTTCTATTGGATTGAGGCTGGGCTTTGACTAGGCCATTCCAACACATTTACATGTTTCCCCTTAAACCACTCAATTGTTGCTTTAGCAGTGCGTTTGGGGTCATTGTGCTGCTCGAAGGTGAACCTCTGTCCTAGCCTCAAATCATGCACAGAGTGGTACAGGTTTTGCTCAAGAATATCCCTGTATTTAGCACCATCCATCTTTCCCTCAACTCTGACCAGTTTCCCAGTCACCGGCTGCTGAAAAACATCACCACAGCATGATGCTGCCACCACCATGTTTCACTGGTGTTCTTTGGGTGATGTGTTGTGCCAGACATAGCGTTTTCTTTGATGGCCGAAAAGTTCAATTGTAATCTCATCAGACCAGAGCACCTTCCTCCATACATTTTGGGAGTCTCCCACATGCCTTTACGCAAACTCAAAACGTGCCATTTAGTTTTTTGCTGAAAGTAATGGAAAGTAATTCTTCTGACCACGCCATAAATCCCAACTCTATGGAGCATATGGCTTATTGTCGTCCTATGTACAGATACTCCAGTCTCTGCTGTGGAACTCTGCAGCTCCTCCAGGGTGACCTTAGGTCTCTGTGCTGCCTCTCTGATTAATGCCTTCCTTGCCCGGTCCGTGAGTTTTGGTGGGCGGCCGTCTCTTGGCAGGTTTGCTGTTGTGCCATGTTCTTTCCTTTTGGTTATGATAGATTTGATGGGGCTCCTGGGGATCATCAAATATTTGGATATTTTTTTATAATCTAGCCCTGACATGTACTTCTCAACAACATTGTCCCTTACTTGTTTGGGGAGTTCCTTGGTCTTCATGGCAGTGTTTGGTTAGTGGTGCCTCTTGCTTAGGTGTTGCAGCCTCTGTGGCCTTTCACAAAAGGTGTGTATATGTAATGACAGATCATGTGACACTTAGATGGCACACAGGTGGACATCATTTCACTAATTATGTGACTTCTGAAGTTAATTGTTTGCACCAGAGCTTTTTATGGGCTTCATAGCAAAGGGGGTGAATACATATGCACATGCCAATTTTCTGTTTTCTGTTTCTAAAAAATTGTCTTATGTATATATTTTCTCATTTCACTTCACCAACTTAGATTATTGTTTTCTGATCCATCACATAAAATTCAGATTAACAAAACATTGGCCTTAAGGCTGTAATGTAACAAAATAGGTAAAAAATCAAGTCACCTGTATTTGAAAGATATACATATTCAGATCATGAAATCTTTTCTTTTAAAATTTGGGTTTTAGAATATGCACAATTTTAGTGGCCTTCTAAATGGTTTCTAATTTGTTAATGTGAGGTCTACCTAGGGATCTATAGTGTGAATTGAATACCTCTCTTTTTCTGATGCTAATTCCTCTACCAATACATCCAATTATCAGTATCACCTGACTCTCTCAACAGCTCTCAGCATTCGCAGAGATACTGCATCAGTATCTCACAGAGCTGTCACAGAGATGGTGCATCAGCATCTCAGAGCTATCACAGAGATGCTGCATCAGCATCTCACAGAGCTATGACAGATATGCTGCATCAGAGAACACACATTGCATTCAGCACAGACTTAGGAACTTTTCCAATTTTTTGTGCAAGCAGTTATTTTTTAAATGTGCTCCCTAACTTAGTAACCTGTTTGTCACAATCACTCTTTTTTACAGTGCTGCACAAAAACACCTCTAAATAGGCTAAAACAATCAGATCTATCAAATCACTGTGACCTGTCCAATTCAAATATTCCTCCAAGCCATTCCAATCACTAATGTGGCTATATGCAATTAATATTAACAGCACTTAAAGCAAATACTGTATATACTCGAGTATAAGCCGAGTTTTTCAGAACCTTTTTTTAAGGCTAAAAAGGGCCCCCTCGGCTTATACTCGAGTCACTCTCCCCCCGTGTCTCTCTAACCCCCCCCCCCGTGTCTCTCTAGCCCCCCGTGTCTCTCTACCACCCGTATCTCTCTACCCCCCGTGTCTCTCTAATCCCCCGTGTCTCTCTAACCCCCCGTGTCTCTCTAACCCCCCCGTGTCTCTCTACCCCCGTGTCTCTCTACCCCCCGTGTCACTCTACCCCCCCGTGTCTCTTTCCCTCCCCCCTCCTCATCCTCAACCCCCCCTCCTCAATTTACCCCGACTCCTCACTTTACCCCTAAAATACCTCCCCCTCTCCCTTTCCCCTCACTTACCTCCATCTTCAGCTTCTGCTTCGGCCTCCGCTCCTTCCGGCGTCTTGACCCATTCAATGCTAATGACGTGGCGCGCATGTGATGTCACGTCATTAGCATATACCGGGGGCCAGCACCCGGTATATGCTAATGACGTGACGTCACATGCGCGCCACGTCATTAGCAGTGGCCGGGTCAAGACGCCGGAAGGAGAGGAGGACGGAGCAGAAGCTAAAGCTGAAGATGGAGATGGAGGTAAGTGAGGGGAAAGGGAGAGGGGGAGGTATTTAGAGGGGTAAAGTGAGGAGGGGGGGTTGAGTATGAGGAGGGGGTTTGAGGATGAGGAGGGGGGTTGAGGATGAGGAGGGGGGTGGAGGTTGAGGAGGGGTGTTGAGGTTAAGGAGGGAGGTTGAGGAGGGGGTTGACGATGGGGGGTTGAGGATGAGGATGGGGGGGTTGAAGAGGGAGGTTGACGGGGGGTTGAGGAGGGAGGTTGAGCGGGGGGGTTGAGGAGGGAGGTTGAGGAGGGTTGTTGAGGAGGGGGTTGAGGATGGGGGGTTGAGGAGGGAGGATGAGGATGAGGAGGGAGGTTGAGGATGAGGAGGGAGGATGAGGAGGGAGGTTGAGGATGAGGAGGGGGGTTGAGGATGAGGAGGGGGGTTGAGGATGGGAAGGTTGAGGATGAGGAGGGGGGTTGAGGATGGGGAGGGGGGTTGAGGTTGAGGAGGGAGGTTGAGGTTGAGGAGGGAGGTTGAGGATGAGGAGGGAGGTTGAGGATGAGGAGGGGGGTTGAGGAGGGGGGTTGAGGAGGGGAGTTGAGGAGGGAGGTTGAGAATGAGGAGGGTGATAAGGGAGGGGGGAAGAGACACAGGGAAGGGAGAGGGGTGAAGAGACACAGGGGAGGGAGAGGGGAGAAGAGACACAGGGGAGAGAGAAGGGGGACACAAGAAAAGGGCACACAAGAGGGGGACACAGAGGGCACAAGAGGGCAGCACATTTCCCACCCTCGGCTTATACTCAAGTTACTCATTTTTTTCCAGTATTTTGTGGTAAAATAGGTGCCTCGGCTTATACTTGGGTCGGCTTATACACGAGTATATACGGTAGATTATTTTCAGGAAAATCATTTAAATAAAACAAAACAAAAAAACCTGGTTGCATAAGTGTGGACACCCCATTCCCCCCAAGTAATAGTTTGTGGATGGATGATTGCATTTATTATAGCAGTACGTCTTTGTGAATAAGTCTCTATTAATTTTGCACACCTGGACTTTGCAAGTTCATTACATTCTTCCTTTCATTATACTCTTCCTTGGTTAAAGCTCCTACAATTTGCCTGGGTATCTCCTGTGCACAGGCCTCTTAAGGTCAATCCACAGGTTTATTATGGGATTGAGATCTGGACCATTCCAAGACTTTTAGCTTCATTTTATTGCATGATTAGCTTGGATGTGTGCCTCCCTTCTAACTTTTCTCCTTGTTCTGTCATCAAGTTTGGAGGGTTATTCTAACCCTAGCAATGTCACTGTGGTGCCACATTTTCTCCAGTTATTGTTGGTAGTCTTCTCTGTGCTCTATGGTAAACCAATGCCTTTCAAATTCTTCTATACCCCTCTCCTTATCCGAACCTTTGAATAATTAGATCCAATAAATGTTTTTTCAGCTTCTTGAGGTCCACAGCCATCCCAGTAGGATGCAACCATGAACGTTTCCAGGAAGTCCTACAGGATCTTTATTTGGGTTAATCAGAATCACTTTAAATTGCAGCTGTATGTTACTTAACTTTTGGACATTTGGTCATGGATTTGAATGTGTGCACAATTGAGCAACTATGGGCCCTATTCTATTGCCCCATAATGAAAATTTCTGCTAGGTATAGTCAGTTCACAAATTACACATATTCTATTAGCTACTCGCAAACTGATTACGAGTAGACCACCCGCAATCACTGACGAGCCAAACTTGCAAATCCTAGCTGAAAACTGCATTGGTTTTAGCACAGCTCAAACCCACAAATATGCAATACATTTTAAAACATTTTTTTGTTGTGTGAAATGGAACCCCGGACTTAAGGGGTTAATACATATCATGGAACCCGCATGGACTAGAACAGTGGCTTTAAATAATTTTATTGATTTCTACATAGCTGGATTGCGAGTCCGATAGCTAAATTTACTTCTCAACGCTAATTAATTTGCAGTCTCTTTGTAAAGTTTAAGTATAAACTCCATGTTTTACTGATACCATTATGACTGTCTCAATTTCTGTTGGCTTTGTCTAAGAAGTATTGAGAGTGTGTCAGAAGCAAATTACGGGCTTGCTTAAATATTGTCAGATCATATGATCGCGCGCCCCCTGTAATCCGACTTAAAAAGGTAGGGTTTATGAGTTCAGCCTTGGGGTCGGAATTTGCAAGCTGCAATCAATAGAATACATGTAAACATAAAAAAAGAACACCCACAGACAAATTTTTTGAGTTAAAGGCATTTGCGAACAACTAATAGAATAGGGCCCTATGAATTTTGTTTGCACAGGGGCTACTGGAAATCCAGCCTGCTTAGAGGGCCAGGTGAGTCCTTGGGTGAGGGCAAAGGACAGCTGATTTGGGCCGGGATCAGCAGCGACTACGACATGAGCGGCGAAGCATAGCGAGGGTGGAGGAAAGTATGTTAGTGATGCATGGCAAAGGCTGATTAGGACTGGAAGGTGTATATGAAATTGTAATTGCTAAATCAATCGAAGGCTGATGGCATGATTGAGAGGATGCCTAGACGAAGGCTGATTGGACTAGTGAAAGTGAGATCGAGGTGGTGCATAGCGAAGGCTGATATAAGACTTACAGCAAGCGTGATCATGGTTGAACCCTAACAGAAGCTGATTAAGGGGAAAGTGAAGTTAGTAAATTTGGGTCAGGATCCACCAAGGAGGGCTTACAAAATCCAAAAGCGTGCCCTTAGACATGGGCAAAGGACAAGGCTTAGTAGTCTCTGGGCCAAATCTGCCAGCCAGCTTAGTAGATCTGGGCTGAAAACTGTGAAAGGAACTATGAAAAGCTAAAAGCATAATCTTGGGCATTTTGGGGCTGAGATCCCCTAAGGAGAGTTGATGGAGGGTTGTAACTTACCTGAGATGTAGGGAAAATAGTGCAGCTTGGCCCAAAAACAATGAATAATGCCCAAAACTAGCAAAACAGGCATGAATTGGGCCAAAAACTAACGAGACAAGCATAAAATGGCCAAAAAAGCAAAGGGACAAGCATGAGGCATAAGCTCAGTGAAGCCTTGAGGATAGAGCTAAGAAGCACTCTTGCGGCACAGACTAAGAAATGAACTGAGATATGCAAAGAAGATGAGGACAGGAAGTCCTTATAAAGGCTGAATAAGGCCATTCCAACTGAAGAGGCGCAGCTGGAGAGAGGGACCTGACCACAAATATATATATATGTATACAGTGGATATAAAAAGTCTACACACCCCTGTTAAAATGTCAGGTTTTTGTGCTGTAAAAAAAACGAGACAAAGATAAATCATTTCAGAACTTTTTCCACCTTTAATGTGACCTATAAACTGTACAACTCAATTGAAAAACAAACTGAAATCTTTTAGGTAGAGGGAAGAAAAAATATAAAAATAAAATAATATGGTTGCATAAGTATGCACACCCTTAAACTAATACTTTGTTGAAGCACCTTTTGATTTTATTACAGCACTCAGTCTTTTGGGGTATGAGTCTATCAGCATTTGACTTGGCAAGAACTTCCCACTCTTCTTTGCAAAAACACTCCAAATCTGTCAGATTGCGAGGGCATCTCCTGTGCACAGCCCTCTTCAGATCACCCCACAGATTTTCAATCGGATTCAGGCTGGGCCATTCCAAAACTTTAATCTTCTTCTGGTGAAGCCATTCCTTTGTTGATTTGGATGTATTTTTTGGGTCGTTGTCATGCTGAAAGATGAAGTTCCTCTTCATGTTCAGCTTTCTAGCAGAAGCCTGAAGGTTTTGTGCCAATATTGACTGGTATTTGGAACTGTTCATAATTCCCTCTATCTTAACTAAGGTTCCAGCTGAAGAAAAACAGCCACAAAGCATGATGCTGCCACCACCATGCTTCACTGTGGGTATGGTGTTCTTTTGTGATGTGCAGTGTTGTTTTTGCACCAAACATATCTTTTGGAATTATGGCCAAAAAGTTCAACCTTGGTTTCATCAGACCATAACACCTTTTCCCACATGCTTTTGGAGACTTCAGATGTGTTTTTGCAAAATGTAGCCTGGCTTGGATGTTTTTCTTCATAAGAAAAGGCTTTCGTCTTGCCACTCTACCCCATAGCCCAGACATATGAAGAATACGGGAGATTGTTGTCACATGTTCCACACAGCCAGTACTTGCCAGATATTCCTGCAGCTCCTTTAATGTCACTGTAGGCCTCTTGGTAGCCTCCCAGACCAGTTTTCTTCTTGTCTTTTTTCTAAATTTTGGAGCTCCAGTTCTTGGTAATGTCACTGTTGTGCCATATTTTCTCCACTTGATGATGACTGTCAAATTCTTTTTTTTTTCTTCCCTCCACCTAAAAGATTTCAGTTTGTTTTTCAATTGAGTTGTACAGTTTATAGGTCACATTAAAGGTGAAAAAAGTTCTGAAATGATTTATCTTTTTCTCATTTTTTTACAGCACAGAAACCTGACATTTTAACATGGGGGGGGGGGGGGGAGACTTTTTATATCCACTGTATATATATATATATATATATATATATATATATATATATATATATATATATATACATAAATGCATGTGGATTGCAACTTTTTTATGTTTTTAAATAGGTTGGTAGTGAGTCACAAATCTATTTTACTTGTAAATCAGCATATCTGAGGAATGGAATGGAGCTGTAGATCTTTAAGTAACTTAAGTATCAGACTGACAATTGAGATGAATCTAATAGATTTACTAATAGTACATAATAATGGATATGGGCTGTATTCCATGGCTCCCATAAGAACGCCCATAAATCTGACTCATAGCAATGGGAGATTCGAAATTTTATGGCTCCCACAAAAAGTAATCCTGTAAAACCTACTGCCTCACCAGCCCAGAGCTCTCTAGCTATAACGTGTGATTGCAACCTGCTTGCTTGAGAATCTGAATCACAGCAGTTTACTTAGCAATGCTATGGAATGGTACCGAATAACATGAGCACACTACACTAGCACTAACATCCCTTGTGGTCCTAATGAACCCCCTTGGCATTCTAACTTCTACCATAGGGGTCCTTATAGACACCCGTGGATTTTATCCCCCAAGGGGTTCCACAAAGACCCCTATAGTTCTTAACACAAACCCCTAAAATAATTACAAAAAAAATTAATTACAAAAAAACTTACTGAAGAAAACTATACATAAATAAAATAGAATTAAAGAAAATAAAAGACAACAAAAATCAACAAAAACAAACTACACCTATATGGAAAAAGAATTATACTTACCCTCCACCTTGACAACCGTCCAGTGATGATGTCCTGGTCCTCAGTCTTCAGCCCTGCATAGGCAGGCACTTACATGTTGGTTGAAGAATCCGTCCTCCTCTTGCTTGATTGGAGCCCTTGGTCCTCATCTTTAGCCATGGAAATGGGCCTCGCTCTATATAAAATAAGAAAATAAATCTAATAGAGCTCCCTTGCCGATGCTTTTTTCTTTTACTGCGCATTTACCCCCATGGTTATAGTTTAGTGAAATATCTAACACTTATCTAACAAGAATCAGTAGGGAAGCCTGTCATACACATACATTATATTGAAAGATTTTACATATGTCATAAATAGCAATATTCCAATATCCTATTGTGAAAATAAAAACTGCAAATAATTCAATCAGAGAATGAACTAACCTTAATAAGTATGTTCTATGGCCATGATAACCCACTCTGAGAGCAATCTCTTTTAGCTCACTTGTGCCCTTCACAGGGAGAAATATCCTGCAGTATATCAGTCTGGTCTCACTCACTAGAGTGACCCAGCCCCGAAATACCAGGCAATTCTACATTGAACAGGAGAAACAGCAAAACCCCAGACGTACGTTTCAAACTTCACTGGGCCTCGTCAGTGAGGTGTAATGGAACTCCCTAAGACACAGTGAGAAAAGGGTTCAGGTCTGGAGTCCCCTATCACCCTTAGGGAGACTAATCCCTAAGGGTAATTTGCCTAAACAAAACAACAAAGTCAGAGGTGCTCAAGCAGAGAACGAACTAACCTTAATAGGTTAGCTCTATGAACATCATAACTCAGAGTAAAATAAAATAAAGGTGCTCAATCAGAGAATGAACTAATCTTAATAGGTTCGTTCTATGGACATGATAATCTACTCTGAGAGCATCCCCTTTTAACTCACTTGTTCTCTTCACAGGGAGATATATCCTGTAGTATATCAGTCTGGTCCCTCCCGATAGAGTGATCCAGCCCCAAAATACCACTAATTCACTAATCCTAGGCTAATTAGGATCATTTTAAGGGAATGGTTGATATTCACAGGAGGCACAGAACTACGTGCAAACTCAAGTAGTTCTATATATTCAAACAAAGTTCATATGCTACATGCTTCTTTATCCAAGAGGGAGTTAATTATTAAGGTGCTTACAATAACATGCAGGAGAATCTGAGCTGTAAAATACTTTCATGGCAGTATTGTCTTCCTTGCAACATGTTCAACTAGTAGCTACTTGTCATCTTATCTTTGCAAAGAAAAACAACCTCAATAGCAATGTCATAAACAAACTTGCTTTGGATAATTGCTTGAAAGATTATAAGGTTCCTGAACTCCCCCGAGTATGATGTTACTCATTGCTTTCTGAATTCAGTCAAGCCCTTGTAATATACTGTAATGTTTACAAGAAGTATTCTTCATAGCTATGAGTTTATTTTCCCTCATTCTTATATAGATAAGGAAAAAGATTAAAGTATATTACACTTACAGACCCACGTGTTACAAACATCATGCCATGTTGGTCTTTAATATTTGACTTATTCTTTTAATTTTTTTGGCCCTTTTTCATTGTACTTTTTATACTTTTTTTTTTTTTTCTTTTTACACTTTTTCATTTCTCTCTTTGATATAAGGTTTTGCATTGTAGTTTAAATCGGTTGTTTAAATCCTGTATTATGACCTCTATTTTTAAACCTAGTATTCCTTTTTTGTGTTTTTATTTCCACTTTCCCAACAAAGTATTTCAATAAAAAAAAATTTAAGGTAATATGTTTTGTTCAAACTTGCTATAATATCCTCATTGCTAAAACTAATAATTTTGCCAAGTCCTAAAAGATATTGAAATTTAAATGGTACTTTCAAATGAAAGAGTTCTATTATGATCCAACTTTTATGATTTTATGTGCTGCATCTAGTGCAATAATATTACGTGACCATTGAAAACATGATTTCATATGAAGCTTTTATAGTGTGTAAGAAATCCCAAACCCATGTCTACTCCAGTATCTTAAATATAAAATAAGGTGTCTAGGTATTTTAGTTTGATATTTTAGAGGCAGATACACTAATGTGCATCTTTTAGATGGAGGCCAGAATGGCTATTTTGTATGGAGAAGATGGAAATAGAGAGGCTCATTGTTTCATAGAAAACAGGCATTGAAACCTTTGTCACCTGTCTTAACACTGAGTGAATCTAGCCACAGAATAAAATTATGTCTCATTATTATCTGCCCTTTGGTATCTGATCTCTAAACTCTTGTTTTGGAGACATGGAGCAGAGTAAGTAATGATCCTTAGCTGTTCAGTGGGCTCATTGAGTCTTTGGTTGATAAACCGAGAAGTGGTCAAAGTGAATGCCAAGGCAGCTATAATGTGACCACAACAAATAGGCAACAAAGTCATACTGTGATTCTCAAATATAAATACTTGTTTATTGGGTTAGATATTTAGGGAAACAACTAAATTCTCTGGATTTATCATATGAAGATAACATTTGTGTCATAAACAGAAAACTGTATACACTTACATATACATATGTAACTTATATCTCTCACTATGCTGCCCTAGGCCCATTCAGATTTGGGCACTCCCAGTTACCACTCCTGCTATCACCTTGCTAAGTGCTTAATTCACAAAGTTTATGTGTACAGTGTGTCCAAAAAAAAACAAAAAAACTTATTTATACATATATACTCACCATACTGTATTCACAAATTGTATAAATCCAAATTAGTTGTGGATGCTAATGTATGAATATCAGACTATTCCATACAAATAATAAAGATCATACATTTAGGCACTCTTTTAAGATAAGGTACACTATATCTGAAAGAATTAATAATAAAACATAACCTTTAATGTAAAAAGTAGTAAAAAAAAATAAAGATTAGTAAAATTGGCCCCTCAATAATTATGGTATATTTCCAATGTTTTATATATATATATATATATATATAATTGAAAATGTTATATTATCAAAAATGTCTTGGTTGCCTCCTACCATTAAATATATAACAAAGTGTCATTGTGTTTAAATACCAGTTAAATCTCTATCTCTAATCTCTAAATCTATTAACAACTTTGAAATTGTTATGTATTGATATAGTATTTTAATGTACAACCTTTCACTAATTGGATCATAGAGATATTTGGCTCCAAGTAACTATGAGCCCCATACAACTGAGGTTTTGAGCTATTCGGTAGGTTGAAAGTTAGGTAGCAAGTTAATTTGCTATTCAATTGGCATCTTTTTGCAGGCTCCAAATGGGTCACGAGTTACAGCCTTGAAAAAATGGCGATGGTTAAACCTGTAACTTACAGCCTCCCGAAGCCTTTGATCTTTCACTTTTGCAAGAGTTACGATAGCTAAAATCGCAAATGGCAATTCAATTGCTACAATTCTCCAAGGCTGCACTTCATTCAAAACCGTAAATGGGAAATGTAACCCAAAATCCTATGGGTACTAGAGAGGACTCGCAAGGGCTTTAAGCCCTTACGTTTACTCCCCCTAAACGTCCCCTCTGCTTCCAAACCCCCCCACTCCTTAAGGGGTCTCAATTTAAAAATTTAAATCCTCAGCCGCGGGTCCTTAAGGAGCCAGCGGCACACAAATAGTTAACCTTAGCACCTAACATTAACACCCTTTGCTGCGGGGTGCCCATCGGGACCCACGCAGGGTCCTTACATAAACCCTTGCTTTTTAAAATTCAAATTTCCAACCTTGCAGGTCCTTAAAGGACCATAAAAGTCCTTAAAGGACTCGCGCTACAATCGTAATTAACGCCTGCCTAAAATGAACCGCCTCACTCATGGGGCTCTATGGGGCTCTAATTAACCCCATCAGTCCAATAAGGGTAATTAACCCTGACATTAACATTATAAGAGTGCCAAGAGAGTCTGCCAGGACCCTCATGATACTAAGTCTAAGCACTACCCTACACTACACTATTATCCACCCCAATACCCTAACTGTACCTAATTACCCCTAATTGTACCTATTTAACCCTAACTGTACCTTATCGACTTACCAGTTCATCTCCTCTAACTCTCTTCTGGACACTTTCCAATCCGGCTTTCGGTCCCAACACTCCACTGAGACAGCCCTCATAAAAGTCACCAATGACCTGCTCACCGCCAAGTCTAAAGGCCACTTTTCTATTTTGCTTCTTCTGGATCTCTCTGCCGCCTTTGACACAGTTGACCATTCGCTTCTGCTCCACATTCTCTCCTCCCTCGGCATTCGAGACACTGCTCTCTTGTGGTTCTCATCATACCTCTAAGAACGATCATTTAGCGTCTCCTTCTCCGGCACATCTTCTTCTCCTCACTGTCATGAATCAGCCAGTGGCCATATTGGATTTGGGTGTGAACTATGCTGGGGCCATTTTGTGACTGGCAGCGGTGGCCATTTTGGGCTGGGTTGTCTTCGACATGCTGTTGCCATGGGGAGGAACAAAAGGTTTGGGGCTCCCAGACACCCTGTTATACTGTTATACGGTTATACTGTTATATGATTATGATTATTGTCTAAGGAAATGAGCAGGGTTCCCATCACCATCAATAAAAGTCATCATAATGCATGAGATGGATTGATGTGGAAACCCTGCCCCAATCCCATATACTATGAGGACCTTAGGTGGTTTTATGTGGGGTGCGCTTTTACGCTTGTACTTAAATAGACTGACAGTGTGTGGAATATGTACACATATGTATATGATAGTATGGGGTAGTCATGCTGGATACATTGCCACATACATCTTGCAACAGGAGAAGGACCCCAGCTGGCCACCAAGGTTAATCCTTTAAGTACACATACTTAAGGCAGGAACAATGGGGTCTATACAGACATTGAGGCACCATAACCCCAGGGGGTCTACAGGTATTCTCACTCAGAGAGTCAGAGCAAAGTCCAGAGGACAGGGAGATGTGTCTCTCTTGACTGCCAGCATCCAAATGACTCTGTTAGCCACACCTAGTGGGCGGCCCAGGGGAGGGGTCTGGAAGTTCCCAGAGCTTACCTCTAGTCCATTGGCTAGAGGTAATCAAATTACGCTGGAGATTACCCCATTGGCCAAGAGGAAGATAAGGGTTGGACAAAGGGGTAGCCACTCCCTGTACTGTTTTTGTGAGGTGTTTAAATACTTGTGTAAAAATAAAGAAGTTGTTCATAATTTTCATCAAGACTTTGTGTGCAGGTGTATTATTGACCCAAGGGCATATGCTGGCAGAGGAGATCGTTTCTGACTCCATGCCAGGTTCTTCCCAGGCACACTACCAAAAGCTGGGACTTATGCTCTTGCATCCACAAGGAAGGTCCATTGGTCTGAGTCATCCAAATCTTAGGTCTAAAACCTACAGGAGAAAAGAGGACTAGGATCCTCTATACTCCATCATCATTGTAGGTCGTGACACTCACCCCCTGTCTATTGGCCTACCCCAAGGATCAGTCCTAGGCCCCCTCCTCTTCTCCATCTACACATCCTCACTCGGCACCCTAATAAACTCTTTTGGGTTCCAGTACCATCTCTATGCAGATGACACCCAAATCTACCTCTCAGCACCAGATCTATCCCCCTCTCTTCTAGCACACGTCTCCGACTGCCTCTCTAGTATATCCTCTTGGATGTCCGCCCACCATCTGAAACTCAACATGTCTAAGACTGAACTCTTATTCTTCCCACCCTCTACTATAGCTTAAATTCCTCACATCTCTCTCTCTATCAACAATGCCATCACTCCCACCTCCCAAGCCCGTTGTCTCGGGGTTCTACTGGACCCTGCCCTCTCTTTCATCCCACACATACAGTCTCTAACCAAATCCTGTCTTTTCCATCTAAAAAACATATCCAAAATACGCCATTACCTTACACAAGACACTACTAAGATTCTAATACACTCTCTCATCATTTCTCGTCTTGACTATTGCAACTCGCTTCTGGTTGGCCTGACCATCACTCGCCTCTCCCCACTTCAATCCATAATGAATGCCTCCGCCAGACTCATCTTCAGTACACATCGTTCAGTGTCAGTAGCTCCTCTTTGTTAATCAATTCACTGGCTTCCCTTAGCCTCCAGAATAAAGTTTAAAATCTTGACCCTAACTTATAAAGCCCTCAACAGCGCACCCCCATACATCTCTGCTCTCATCTCCAAATACTCCCCCACACGCCCTCTTTGTTCTGCTAAGGACCTTCTTCTTTCTATCACTCTTGTCACCTCCTCTCACTCCCGCATCCAGGACTTTTCTCGCGCTGCCCCTATTCTCTGGAACTCCTTGCCTCGCTTCACCAGACTATCCTCCTGCCTTAAATCCTTCAAAACATCAATAAAAACGCACCTCTTTAAAGAAGCCTATAGCCTTCCTCCCTAACATGCTCAGTACTACTCTCTCCCTACTGTACTACATACACACTTCAACCTGTAGATTGTAAGTCTGCGAGTTTCAATCCTGCAAGGTGTTTTAGGGAAAGCGCTATGGACACTGGATTCCAAGCTCAAAGACAGGGCCATCCACTCTTTGCAATATGTGAATCTTGAACTTGTCATTGCCTGCAACTTAACTTATGTATAGCGCTACGGAATATGTTGGCGCGTTACAAATAAACAATAATAATAATAAAATAATAATAAATTACTCCTAACTGTACCTATTTAACCCTAACTGTATCTATTTAACCCTAACTGTAGCTAATTACCCCTAACTGTACCTATTTAACCCTAACTGTACCTAATTAACCCTAACTGTACCTATTTAATCCTAATTGTACCCAATAAATTCTAAGTGTACCTAATTACCCCTACCTGTACCTAGTTACCCCTAACTGTACCAAATTATCCCTAACTGTACCTGTATCTATCATATCCTATTAACCCCTACCCTATCCTATTAACCCCTATCCTATTAACTCCTATGATATTAACCCCTATCCTTTCATCCCCTACCCTATCCTAGAGGGTAATGCTTTTGTTATTTTCCTGTAATTAGTAGTTTATTATTTTTGGTACTTAGTGGAGGTTTTTATTTTCTGTAATGTGTGTGTTTTTCTTTTTTGTACTTACTGGGTTGTTAGGGATTTTAGGTAGGTATTTTAGGGGTTAATATTTTAGGTTAGAGGGGGGTTAATAGAATAGGGGTTTATAGGATAGGGTAGGGGTTCAAAAGGATAGGGGTTAATAGGACAGGGGATAATAGGATAGGGGTTTATTTGGGTACAGTTAGGGTTTATTGGGTACAGTTAGGGTTAAATAGGTACAGTACAGTTAGGGGTAAATGGATACCAGTTAGGGTTTATTGGGTACAGTTGGGGTTAAATAGGCACAGTTGGGGGTAATTAGGTACAGTTAGAGTTTATTGGGTACAGTTAGGGGTAATTAGGAACAGTTGGGGCCCCAGCAGCAAGGGGTTAATGCAGCATGGGGACACCTGCATCATGTGGGGACCCTGCTGGGGTCCCAATGGGGACCCGGCAGCATGGTATCCTTTGTGCAAGAACTGCTCTGCTTACATATGGAACCAGGGTTTATGATTTCGGATCTTGGGCAGCGAGTTGTGGCCTTGTTCAACTGAATAGCACCAGAATTTTTCACACAGTGCGAGCCCACAACCCCCAGACATTCAGCCTACTGCGATAGAGTTGCAGGCTTGCAATTGAATGTGGCTCTTTGTGTTATAAGCATTTAGGATTCCTATACATTCAATTAATAAAGAGCCATCAAGCATACCTTAGCAGTATGTTTTTATGGGCTTGAAATAAGAGAAGGGTGGAGAGGAATGAGGACACTAAACTGTAACTATAGTGACACCATCCTTAGGTAATGGGGTCCAACTCAACTACAGAATTCTCCTGCCTTGGCTACAGGAATCCTCCCTTGAACCGAGGATTGGATGGGCTTCTTGGTAACTGGCTTTTATTCCAGTACCATCAGGATGCAGAACAGGAATCAAAGGGTTAAAAATAAAAACCAGAGGTTATAACACTAAATAAAAGTCAGAAATGCATGGATTATCTTCCCTAGAAGTGTGTGTCTTAATTGGTAAAATGTGGAACATTTATAGACATACAGAACAATACAATGTTGGCTCATGTCCCAAACATGATTGCATTACCTGTTCTTAACCAGTTATCTCAATCAGCCCCCTGCAATAACCTCACCAGTCAATCTGACGGGGGTAGAGGGGTGAAAAAAGAAAGAGCCTTTTAATGTTATTTTTCAGAAAGCTTTATAAGACAAATCAGACCTACAGGTATTCTCTGTACACCTGACAACACGACCTGTAGGCAAAGAACAGACACAAGAGACTTCATTGTTTGTCTCATATCTAATAGGCTCCATTGGGGAAAGAAAGTTCTGACACATGCTGTAGATCAAACAGAAAAAATCTTCAAAGTTAGTCCAATTTTGTAATCAACACTTACTAAATAACATATGGCAATTCATACATAAATTCTACTTTCTGCATATGTTGTATGTGTATATTTATGTATGTACTATAATAGAAATATTTTAATGCATATTACTTCTTATTTTTCATTAGGTTTCGAACCCCATTAAAATTATTTACTTTTTTTTGTTTATTCTATTTATGGGAGGTATTATTAAAAATGAGCATGTTATGTTTACTCATCAATTGTTTTGTAAATCAGCTGCATTTTATGGAGCTATTTTATTTTTTTTACGTTTATTTCTCCTGTGGGGCTTGAAGTGCGATGCATTGTATAAAATACAAGGCTCTAATATGTAGGAAATCTTACTAGTCAAATATCCCATGTAAGCCCTAACTGAGCAATTACTAACATATAACCAATGGGGGCTGTTCTGGACTACCATGGTGCCTAAAATTAGCCTGATACCAGGGGGGTCCATATGGACCCCCTAGTAGGCTAACCTATAACCAGGGATTTGCATGGTGTTGGTATGGAGTTTCAGATTTGGAGTCTCCCACGGGTATAAGGCAGATTGGGAGTACACGTTAGAGCTACAGATCCATGTAATTGAAGTTTTAATCCGCAGCAGATGATAAATGGTGTTTTTAAAGGTTCATTGGAGTTCCATATTTGAAACATGGTCTTTGAAACCTTTTTCATTTGCGATGTAGGTAATTCCTGGAACTTAAAAATACAATTGCTGCCACCCTGTGCAGAATAATTGCACACAATAGTTAATAAATTAATGGAGACACTTATTTTTACTTTCAGAATTTCTGTCAATTATCAAGTTCCTTAAGGAGCACAATGTAGAAATGCAACTACATTGTCCCATTAAACATCAGATTTGTACTTGAATACCAAATCAAATGATGTAAGAGGGATAAAAGAGTAATAGCCTTACATCATAACAATTATCATAAGTAACATAAATGTCACAAATAAATGTCATAACCTGGAGATATGAGTATCTGGTATCACATTTTATATCCGTTTGACCACACTATTTTTTTACTTTCGAAAGAAAAATTGAGAAGAAAAGGTAAATTGAGCACAAAACCCTACAAAATGTGTGTGTGTATATAAATATATATATATATATATATATATATATATATATATATATATATATATATATATACATATATACTAGGAACTTGCCCGTCAAAAATGACGGGATTAAAATTGTAAGGCTGGCAATGCTGTTTGTCACACAATGTGAGGCTTTTGCTCCGCTGAGCACCTTTGGCGCTCATTGCAAGCCTCTCCCCCATGAACTTCAACTTTCCTGCTTTGCACTGATCACCTTCGGTGCTCATTGCGAGCTCCGCGCTGAGCCCCTTCGGCGCTCATCCAGCCTAAGTCCTGCACCGTACATGGCTCGCCTCGCTTTGCGAGGCTTCGCAGATGAGCACCTTCGGCGCTCATGCAGCCTAAGTAGTGCCCTGTACACAGCTCAGGTCGCAACTGCATTACCAACATCGCAAACGTTCCACAACTATATATATGATATATATATATATATATATATATATAACTGTATTTCTCTGAATTCTGAGCCGGAAACAAGTTTTTTTTAACTTGTTTTAGACGTTCAAATGTGAACACAAATGCACTATATATATATATATATTTATATATATATATATATATATATATATATATATATATATACATACATATATATATATATATAGTTGTGAGCGTACGAGTTGTTGCTAACGCTGCGGGCTCGCGTAGCGAGCCCGCGGCCCTCGCGAAGCGAGGGCCGCGGGCTCGCTACGCGAGTCGCGGCCCTCGCGAAGCGAGGGCCGCGACTCGCGTAGCGAGCCGCGGCCCTCGCGTAGCGAGGGCCGCGGCTCGCACAGCGAGCCGAGGCCCTCGCTTCGCGAGGGCACTGCCCGAGGGTCTCAGTTGCTGGCATGGAGCGCCGAAGGCGCTCCATGCCAGCAACTGAGGACCCTCGCGAAGCGAGGGCCTCAGTTGCTGGCATGGAGCGCCGTAGGCGCTCCATGCCAGCACCTGAGGACCTCGCAAAGCGAGGGCCGCAGTTGCTGGCATGGAGCGCCAAAGGCGCTCCTTGCCAGCAACTGCGACCCTCGCAAACTTCACGTCGCAACCCAAACAGTACGACACACACATTACGACACTCGCAAACAACATACGACACACGTTCACACACATTACGGACTCGCAACACTCGGACGCAACTCGCGAACATTAGAAAATGTCAAACACAATACATACACACACCACATACATAAAAAACTTACCTACACCAAGAGGGAGCACCCAGCACCTCAAAAATACAACTTACACCTCGATTTTACTTCAAATAAAACAGTTTAAACACTAAAAAAAAAACGAAGCGAGAGAAAAAATGGCCGCCGAACAAAACGAAAACGAGGCTACAGCACTCTAAACTCGCAAAACACCACAAGAAACTCGCAAAACACCACAAAACAACTACGGATATTCCGATACAAACGTATAACACACATTACTCGCCATTTCGCGCCAATGCGGAAGTACACGACTACGCTAACGGTTTGGTCTCGCGCACGCACAGTGTTACACTGCACACATTCAGCACGCTTACACAGCAGATCCACACCACTAATGCTGCAGCAACATCAAAACACATTCACAGCTCTTCCACACAATGCTTTAAAATAGGTAAAGTATATTCATTTATTAATGTATTATATATTTCATTATTACACACTAAACAGCATTAGCTACCTTACAATTTCATTGCCGTCATTTTTTGACGGGCAATTCGCTAGTATATATATATCTACTAGCGAATTGCCCGTCAAAAAATGACGGCAATGAAATTGTAAGTGAGCTAATGCTGTTTGGTGTATAATAATAAAATAAATAATACATTAATAAAGTAATAAACGTTACCTATTTTCAAGTAATATATGGAGGAAGCATTCTGTTGAAGAGCTGGCAATCTCTTTTGATGTTCCTGCAGCATTAGTGCTGTGGAGCTGCTGTGTAAGCGTGATGAATGTGTGCAGTGTAATAGTGTGCGTGCACGAGGCAAATCCGTTAGCGTAGCTGTGTACTTCCGGATTGTATAAGTTATTGTTCTAAAATGGCAGCTAATGTGTGGTATGCGGCTGTGGCAGAATCTCTGTAGCTGTTTTGTGGTGTTTTGCATGTTTATGGTGGTGTTTTGCGTGTTTAGAGTCCTGTAGCTTCGTTTAAGTTTTGTTCAGCGGCCATTTTTTCTCTCTCTTAGGTGATTTTTGGGTGTTTAAACTCCTAAATTTGTACTTAAATCGAGGTGTAACTTTACTTGCAGAGGTCCTGGGTTCCCCCCCTTGCTGTGGGTAAGCTTTTTATATGTTTGTTGTGTGTATTTATTGTGTTTGTAATGTGTTTGGCATCGCTCGGGTTGCGTCCTTGTTTTCTAATCTCATATTTCCTATATTTCAATAAAAAGTTAATAAAAAGCACTTTAATAAATTAAATTGCTATACTCCCTTACATAACAGTGCTGAGTATTCAAAGAACTCTTGGGTGGCAACTAGGGAGCAGGTGCCAATGCCGAGCCAATGCATCCAGCACACTGTATTTTAAAATGATCTGTGACCCAGAATGTTGTAAAATTGACTCCATTCAATGAAACCTGCTAATGGCTAATCTCTGGATTCATACTGTTGATAATTTGAAGGTTACTTCCTTAGTTGTCGAGAGTTCAGATCATTTACATGATCATGTGGAGTGGGTTAGCTTAGTGATGCAGCATCACATATAGATTATGATTTCCTGGTGTATAACCAAACCCATACAGTTACCAATGACTAGTAGTAATTAAGAGATAACAGATATTGCTATATCATACTGTATATTCTGATTGGTTACCTTCTCTAAAAAACAATGATATTTCTTGCAACACATTTATAAGGTTAGTGCCTGGCAGTCCTCAAAGACTGAACAGTTTAAGGTCCCAAGTCTTATGGAGCAAAGTATAAATCAGTTTATTATTTGCAAAAAATGTAGTTATGTAGTTATTTTAAAAGGCACTTTTCCTATTAATTATGTATTAGAGGCTGAACTGTTAATGTTTGTGTATGAACATTGGTAATTTCCATGGTTCCAAAATAGTGAGTGCGATGATGGAGGTTTGGGGATTGGAGCTGGGTACCTCATCAACCTATCTATCCAGTAGAAGCCATCAGCAGAGCCTGTCAATCCATGGTTACCTTGACTAAGAAACCTTCCCTATGATTGAAAAAAATGGCACTGTGTAAGCCATGACATAAAACATTTTTTTTTTGGGAGTGGGGGGGGGGGGGGTCTGAATTTTTTAAGACTCTGTTTATTTTGTGTTGTTTACATCACTTCCTCAGCTTGATCATGAGAGCTTGTGCTTTGGCTTTCATTGGAGGTAGGGGAAGGAAGGAGGAAACAGATTCCTTGCACCACGAAATACAACTATAGCTCTCCAGTAATGTAAACACCCATCTGTCAAACACAACTTCCACCTACTTTTCATGGATTCATATAGGGTCCAGCAAAGGCAACAAAATCCCCTTTTTTCTAATTAAGACTAACTACTTAAATATGCGCCTAGTCAGACTCAACACTTCAAATATATATATTGTTGTTAATTGTAAATTGGTATTTTAACAGAAGACTCTATTGAGGGAGATCAGGATATATGTCTACACAAAAGAATCTAATTTTGTGTGTATATATATATACTAGCGACTTGCTCATCAAAAATGACGGGGCAATACAATTTTAAGCCATGGGAATGCTGTTTGAGACATAATGGAAACCGTTTTGTACTGTGAGGACCTTCGTCGCTCATTGCGAGGCTTGCGCTGAGCGCCTTTGGTGCTTATCACATGCCTCTCAATGAGCACCTTCGGCACTTATTGTGAGCCTCAGGACCTTCGGCGCTCATTGCGAGACTTGCGCCGAGCTCCTTCGGTGCTCATCTCATGCCTCGCAATGAGCGCCTCTCCTGTCGTGTACTTTTGGTCCTCATAGAGATATATATTTCTATGTATATGTAGTTAAGTAATAATTAATGATTTATTCAATTAATTAAGAATTAATTATTTATGCAATAAATTAATATACTTTATTTATAATTGCTATATGCAGTAATAAATAGGCTGAAGAGCTAACAATCTGTTTGTATTTTGCATCTGCAGAGAATATACATTTTGAGTGTTGGTGCCCTGCTTATAAAGTGTAACCAGTGTTTGAAGTGTGCATTCTAAATAGGCTGCGTGCGCGAGGGAAAGCCGTTGTTTTATTGTGTAAAGCCGCATTGTATAGTCGTAATGTTATTAATGTGGTACGCGTCTCGTGGGCATTTTCCGGTTTTGTAATAGTGTATCTTGTAGGTCTTAGTGTGATGTGTAAAGTGCTACGCGTTTTGCAGTGTTTTGCGTAGTCCGGGGTTGTGTAGCCGCGTCTTCATTTTTTTCGGCGGCCATTTTTTTCCTCGCTTAGGCGATTTTCGTGTGGCGAAAATTGTGTAAATCGAGTTAATTTCGCGTTCCACCTTACTCACAGACGTCCTGACTGTTGCCCCATGCTGTCTGTGATGTTTTGGGAATTTTTTGGGGTGTATTTAGTGTGTTTTTCGGGTTTTTTGTTCGGCCGCTAATGTCAGATAATTGTTTGCGTCTGGGAATTGTTTTTTTCTGAGTCTAGCGTCTCGGAATTTTAACGGCTCGCCTCGCTTTGCGCAGTTCGCATCGGCTATCGCTCTTTTGCCCACCATAAATTAAGTGATTGTTGTGGTAAACTACCTCCCCCAAAATCTTGTACACAAGCTAGGAACCGCCCCTCACGCTGATGTGAGGCAGTAATCTCAAAACAGCTGTTTGTGGGTGGGTTTTCTGGCTTGTGCCTAATCCATCCTGGGTTTTGCTTATAGCTATGTAATACAGCAGGCATATGCGTAAAAGGAGCCATGTTTGAAATGGTATTGGAATAAAGAATGAAGCCTTCGTAGACACATTTGCATGTCCCTGCCCAGAATGCAGTGCAATAGCTCTATTTCTCAGAATTCTGAGCAGGAAACACATTTTTTATCTTGTTTTATATGTTTAAATGTGAACACAAATGTACTATGTATTTACTATATATGTACATTTCCTCTAGTACTCACCATTTCTCTCCATGATGAAGTGACTGCTATCACATCAGATTTATCCCTCCACTAACTCTCTAGTTCCCAGCATTCACCCAATGGTGGCTAGTCTGGAGTACTTCATTTTGAAGTGTAAAATAATGTACTCTTCACAGGGAAGCATGGTCTAAGCGGCAGCCTAGTTAACCAAATGAGACATTCTCATGGTAGTAGACTCAAGAACTGGAAAACAATAGGGAAGGGAGTAGTAAATAAAACAATATTTATTTCACGCAAAATGAAAAGCTATTTATAAAATATATGTCAAAAGCTCAGTTGCATAAATAGGTCCAGTGTTTCTTCTGGATAAAACTTTTTCAGAAACTATCTGATCTGAGTACACTTCTAGTAGGAGTTCATCACTTTCCTATTATTTAAAACTTTAAACATTAAAGTAGCATCTTCCAGTCTCATACAGTTAACAATACCCCTTATATGTGCTCTACTGAAGATCCCAGGCCCATTCAATTGAAAAATATGCAGCAGTGGAAAAAAGAGACGTGTAGGTTTTTGTACGATTATACTCCGTTTGGGATCATACCGTCCCAGCTGATCATGATCAGAGAAATAATTACTGCATCATATCTAAATAGACAACTCTGTGTATCTCCTCCATGCTTCATCTCAGGTCCAACAAGAATAATACGCAGCAGAGCAGAGACTTTGAACATCTAACCATTTTATAACAGTAATTTAATGACCAACATCTAAAGAAAATTATAATTTTAGCACAACTGTATAATCTACAGGGTCTAACACGCCAGCAAGTGGTGGGTACAGAATAATGGAAATTGGATGTTCATGGCCCACACTGTTTCATTTTCAGGATTCTTCCAGTTGAAACCCTCCAGTATTCCCTATTTTGTCACCCATGGATTACACAGCTGTTCCCCAAACTACAGTGGCCCTTTAAGTAGACAACATAGTCTTCTTTCTTTTCTATACGCCATGAAGTTTCTTTCCATGGTAATGAAGATTAGTATCAGATTGCGATATCGGAATGACGAAAGCACACATAGTAAGCTTTGGCCTGGAAAGATTTACAGCTTGACTTGAAAAATTCAGGTAACTATACCTTTAACTACATTATATCAGCTAAGATACCCTATTATCGTCTCTGAGTGATTTACTATTTTCATAGAATATGATATATTTGTATCATCACTATCATTCAACTTCTAAGGCTGGCATTAAGTTTAAAGTGGATTGTTTATGAGACTTCAACTAGATATTTACTGACCTTTGGACTACTGCCCTTTAATAGCAGCATGCCTGTGCTAACAAGCAGCTATGAGATAGTGATCTGCTAGCCTCTATGTGGTTTACTAACTTGTTGCTGGAGAATACTATTTAATTGAGCAATTGCAGTATTCATTTAAGTTATATTTAATGATAAAGTACATTTTCCGAACTCTTGTAAAATTCACTGATATAATTTCACGTTTTCGATTTTTATGAATATGTGAAATTATAGTCTATTATACAAATTATAATTCATTTATTGCAATGCTAAATGTGAACATATTACAAAGTACAAAGTATATAGATGACGGCTGTGCAAATGCAGAACTCTGTACTACATAAACAGGTTCATTGCTTTTTTACACTATTCTTAAAGGACCACTGTAGTTTGGGAATATGGATGATGGAAGGATACTAATATGTAGTGATTGAATTATACACTAACTAGGACATGGTAAAAAAAAAAAAAGCTTCAGTATATGGATGATGACATGATATGATATAGATTTGTAACATATGCAGCAAACTATCAACATTGGCAGCTTTGTAACACATGAGCATAAAAACATTTTTATAGAAAATTTTAAATGTAAACTGCTTTTACCATTGGGACTTCCATCTTAAAATGCTAGTCTGCTTGGGGGGAAGGTTATCCTACTGGGATTTATTCTTCTATTAAACTCTATTCAAAGAGGCATTTTTACACAACTGAACAGAGATGTTATCCCGTGTTCCTCTGAGGTGTGTAAAGCTATCTGGAACAAAACCAAATGTGTGCTGCCTTTAAAGAAAAAGTGAATACACTTTAAACTTTCTAAACACATTTGCTAATTGTCAGGATAAGGGCTTTACAAGAGAGTGCTATAAACATAACACTTCTTTGGTCCTTTAAAGAACCACTTTGCAATGAAAATATATATATGTCATGATTACATGGTTTAGTGACTCTATTTTATCATTAATTATGGATATGGCCAAGGGAGCATGACATTGTTGCATTATGATTACGTATGCTTGTGTCTGTATATATTGTCTGTACATTGTTATCTTGTATTCTAGTTATACTATGTTATAGAGGCAAAATGTGATATAGAACAGGTGAATACATCAGGAAAAGGTAAACATTCTCTGCATATAAGCTTAACTGCAGAACATTGCATACTCACAAATACAGGCCTTGATTAACAGCAGCCAAGACAGATGCATGCACTTCAGAGAGTCCTAAGCAAACACTTGAAATTAACATCAAGGTTTTCTGCCCTAGCTAGCTATAGACACTTGTCATATCATTTAGATATCTGATGAGTTTATCTCAAGTGCTCTATAGCAACCAAGGCTGCAAGGCAGATGTGTTTAATCACACACATACACAAAGGTACACAAGGGTGTGGTATGTGAGATGAGTATTAATATGTTGGTTCTATGATTCAATAAAATGTCAGTTCTAGTTTCAAATATCCACAGTGTGATGCTGTTTTTGTGTTTGTGCCCTGACTTGAGGAGTGGTCTTGCAGGAGGCCACTAGTAGCTTATATCCAGTATTCTTTGCCTGTACCTTTGGGCATTGCCCTCTTCAGAAGCCATATTTTGTGCCACAGAGAACAAGAACCACACAATTCTGCTGGGGTAGGTTTGATATAGGTTCATACCAAGCCCCCTTGAAGAAGCAGATTGTGACAATATATATTTGAACATGTTGACTTTATAATTAATCAGGGAAACATTTAAAAGGCAATTTTTTAAAAAAATGTCATGCTTCTAATGGACCCTGGATGGTGGAAGTTTTGTGTTAGAGGGACATTTACATATATGAAATGCAATGCTTACATCAGTTAATGTGTGGTGTCTATTTCAATCAGATACAATAATCCAACATAGCTTCTTGACATCTCCCTGTTCTCTCTTCCCACACACCTCCCTCCACTCTATAAAGAAAGTGATGTAACAAAGACAGAATGGATTCTTCAGGAAGATGATAAATTATATGAAAACAAAAAAAAATGTTTTAAAATAATGCTTGAACTGGGTGATCCACATTAGGATATGTCTTATAAAAATATTTTAGCCAATTAGTCACTATGAAATTAAAGAGCAAATAAAGTCTAATCTTAAAGCAAGCTCCTTGGAGTAACTAGACTGGATAATGGTAGAAATGTTTTAACATAATAGAAAAAACAATGCAATCTTTAATTTACTGTTACATCTAAATCTTTTTGACTGTGGGTCTTCATTGCTTTACTTGCTTTTATTGCACCCAGTATAGCAAAACTGAAAATAATTGTTAGAAATTAAAATTCATATTGTTTTACTTTCTAAAACAGTTTGTACATTACCACGTAGAGTTTGAAAGAGCATACTAAATACAAGGTGTTAGCTGTCTTACAAAATTGATTGCAAATCAGGTTTTAAATCCTGGCTTGCATTTTTTAAATCAACTTTATGATTCATATATTATTTTTTTAAATATTCAACTAAACTATCTAACAGGCAATGCAGAAGAGCTGTTGTCATTTCTTATTGCATTACTGACACCTATCTGTAGCAGAAATGGAGGGATGCTAATATGTAGTGATTGAATTATATACTAACTAGGACATGGTCAAAAAAGCGTCAGTATATGAATGATGACATGATATGATATTAATTGACGTAATATAAAAGCTTCAGTATATAGATGATGACAGGATATGATAAAGATTGACGTGATAGATTTTCTGCAGAAGCATGCAATTTTTTTGTGGCCTATACAGTTTGCATCATTTCCAGAGAACTTGATAGTACAACATTTCAATGTGTTTGTCTGTTTTTCTTCTCTTTAGGTGCTTCATATACCTATGAAGAAATTCATTCAAAATATTTATTACATAGTTACATAGTTACATAGGGCCTCATTCTATTAGAGGCCGTAAATCGTCCGTAAGGCTGCGATTCCTTGCGGGGGTTCTGTTAACTCGCGATTCTATTATACGGCCCCGCAAGGATCTCCCCTTACGGCCGGCCGCATATCTTGGAACCGGCCGTAAGCGCAGAAATCTAAAAACGCAAAAATAAATTCAAGCCTGCACTGTACAGCTCTGTAAATGCTAGGGATCATATTGGGGGACATGAGGATTAAAAGTAACCCACTCTCAAGCTTGCACATCAGCCCAAACCCGAGTTCAAATTAACTGTTTATTTTCCGGCTGCGGCGTGGGCGGGTCTGAAGTGCTCCAAGCACTCTGGACTTTTTACATGGATATTTTACGGATATTAAAAATAAAATATTTTACGGATTTGAGTATAGGATAATTATGTGCTATTTTTTCTAACACCTAAAATCCCTTTATAGTCTTCTCAAAGTGCAGGATGGCTTTATTTGAGCTATTTTATGTGCTTAATTGGTGCTAGCAGGACCTCTTTCCTGCAAGTAAGCTGCGGCTCGCTTTTAGCCTTGCAGAGAGGTTTCCCGGAGCAATTGAATTGCAAATAGGAATTTCTTACGGCCGAAACTCTTGCGGCCGTTTTAGATCAAAGGCTTTCCTCTGGCGCGAGCGGCCGCAAGAGATAGCAAGGCACCGGCCGCAAGCCTGCCGGAGCCCCCGGCCGTAAGGGAATAGAATAGCCGAATAGCTTGCGGCCGGTCCTTGCGGCCCCGCAACGGCTGCGGCCGCTAATAGAATGAGGCCCATATTAATTAAGGTTGAAAAAAAGACTTTCAGTCTACCAAGTTCAACCTGTTAAGATCTCCTCTGATCTGCAATATGCAGATTAGTTATTAATTAATTAGTTGTTAAATAATTATTAATAGTATAGTATTTGAGGATGAATAAAGAGTTAGTCCATCAAGTTCAACCTTTTTAGATCTCTATTGATCTTTTTAATATGTAGACTATTTATTATTAATTGTTAATTGATCCAGAGGAAGGCAAACAGAAAACAAAAAACATTGAAACTTTGCCAATTGTCTCATAATTGGAAAAAAAGCAAAATTCCTTCCTGACTCCAGAAACTGGCGATCAAATTTCTCCCTGGATCAATATTCCTTCGCTAGTTATCTAGGATAGCCTTGAATGCCCTCTTTATTCAAAAATATATCTAACCCCTTTTTGAAGTTGTCTATCGAATTCGCTGTCACCACCTCCTTTGGTAGAGAATTCCACAGTTTAACCACCCTAACTGTGAAGAACCCTTTTCTTTCTTTAAGGTGAAATCTTTTTTCCTCTAACCTCAAGGGATGTCCTCTTATCAGTTGAAAATCTCTTGCTACCAAAAGTTCACTTGACAAAGCCTTATATTGACCCTGGATGTATTTAAATAAGGTAATCATATCCCCTCGTAGACGCCTTTTTTCTAGAGAAAATAAGTTTAATTAAGTCTTCCATTCCCCTTATTAGTTTTGTTGCCCTTCTCTGTACTTTTTCCAGCTCTAAAATGTCCTTTTTATGAAGTGGTGCCCAAAATCAATTAATCAACTATAATAATTCTGGAAGTGTGTAATGCTCCATGGGAGCGTATACACTTACCACTGCGAGCGTGTGCAGTGTGTCTGCAAGGGGAGAGGGGGGAGGAAGACACAAGGGAGAGGGGGAGGAAGACACAGGGGGATGGGAGAGTGGAAAAGACACAGGGGCAGGGGAGAGGGGGAAAGACACAGGGGAGGGGAGAGGGGGGAGACACAGGGGAAGGGAGAGGGGGAAGAAACACAGGTGAGGGGAGAGGTGGGGGGAAGAAACACACAGGGAGGGGGGAAGAGACACGGGGGAAGATACACAGGGGAGGGGAGAGTGGGGAAGAGACACAGGGGAGGGGAGAGGGGGGAAGAGACACAGGGAAGGGAAAAGGGGGGAAGCCACAGGGGAGGGTGGGGAAGACACACAGGGGAGGGAAGAGGGGGAAAGACACAGGGGAGGGGAGGGAAGAGACACAGGGGAGGGGGGGAAGAGACACAGGGGAGGGGGGGAAGACACAGGGGACGGAATGGGGAGACATAGGTGAGGGGAGAGAGCAAAATAGACGCAGGGGAGGGGACAAGGAGAAAGAAACACAGGGGAGGGAAGGGAAGAGACACAGAGGAGGGAATGGGGGCAAGAGACACAGGGTAGAGGGAAGAGACACAGGTTAGGGGAAAGAGACACAGGGGAGGGGAGAGAGACACAGTGGAGGGAATGGGGGAATGACATGAAAGAGAGAAAAATAAAAAATTATACCATCATTTTTGATGGGCAATTTACTAGTATATATATATACTGTGCTTTATGACATCCTCTATTATGACATATTGTGGGTTCCAGTGTTTTTGTTCTACCTGGAGGGCCCACCTAAGCTTTGTGATATCTAATGGTTAAGACAGCATATGGCACAGTTCTCAAAAAATATATCTTACACAAGACACAACTAAAATCCTTATACACTCTCTCATCATCTCTCGACTGGACTACTGCAACTCGCTTCTTGCTGGCCTACCCATCACCCGACTATCTCCACTTCAATCCATTATGAATGACTCTGCTAGACTCGTCTTCCGTACACAACGTTCAGTGTCGGCATCAGCTCTCTGTCAATCTCTCCACTGGCTTCCCATAGCCTCCAGAATAAAATTTCAAATCCTGACCCTAACTTTCAAAGCCCTCAACAAGAGCACTTCCCTATACATTTCTGGTCTCATCTCCAAATACTCCCCCACCCGCCCTCTTCGCTCTACTAATGACCTTCTTCTTTCCACAACTCTTGTCACCTCCTCTTACTCTCGCCTTCAGGACTTTTCTCGTGCTGCCCCTATTCTCTGGAACTCCTTGCCTTGCTCCACCAGATTATCCTCCAGCCTCAAAACATTCAAAACCTCTCTAAAAACACATCTCTTTAAATAAGCGTATCACCTTCCACCCTTACACACTCTCAAATCTCTTTCCCTCCTTTTCCTCACACAATACCTTTAGGATGTAAGTCTGCGAGTTTCAATCCCACAAGGTGTTTTAGGGAAAGCACCATGGACACTGGATTCCAAACTCAAAGACAGGGCCCTCCTTGTTTTAATATGTGTTAATTTGTATGTATCTTTGTCTTGAACGTAAATAAATGATAATAATAATAATAATAATAATAATACAATCAACTGGGCAACACTAAGAACCCACCATGTTCAAAATAATTTCCCTCCTTCTGCCTTCCTGGTCCGTTTTCGACCGGCGGAGCCAAATCACCACACTGTTTTGGTATAGGCAGACATCTACTAGCTGTAAGCCCCCGGCACCCCGTCTGTTAGCTGATACCAGTTCCACTACTCGGAATGCACCGAAAAAGGCCAGGTAAAAGGCCGTACGGAAAAGCATGGTTTCGAAGGGAGAGAACACATCACCCAGCGTAGAACTGATCCAGAGTAACAAATCAAACGTGATGGGGTGCCTCTTGTCCTGCACTACTTCACCTTTGAACATAACACCAATAATGTGCTTCACCAGAAACCCCTGTGTCAGGTCCACCATCCCAGCCAACTTAAACATGAAGGCTAAGGCCACCACCTGCCGACCCACATCGGCTTTCAAGCAGCCCTCACTCTTACAGCGGAGTAAGTACCATAACAAGATGCCTGTCATCTTGTCCTCTGAGCCAGCACCACCTGCAAGCTCCACCAGGTCTTACCACTTTACCCAGACCTTTTTGTAAGCATTCCACGTGGCTGGAGCTAAAGATTGCCATACCAGCGCCGCTATTTCTGCGCTCCAAGCTCCAAAAGTCCCGCCGGGATATCGCAGCCCTCCTATTCCGAATCCTGCACCAGCCGCCTGAAGCAATCCCATTGGAAACGAGAAAGGGCGTCAGCTATCCAATTCTTACAGCCGGGGACATGTCTAGCCCTAACCCACGTGTTTAACCGAAGGCAAGCCAAAACCAGGTGCCTAATTCACCGCACAACCGGGGTTGATTTTGCTGTATTCCTATTAATGGCATGCACCACTGACATATTGTCAGAGAATAAGATGATTTTTTGGTTCCTTGAAGAATGCGCAAGATATGAAGCACCCCATTGGTAAGCTGCAGTCCACATAATACCCATTCTCAAAGTCAAAAACTTGCAAGAGATGACTATCAAGGTGGACCTGAAGAAGGAGTATAGGTGACTCAATGTCGACCTTGCCATCCACGCCCCACTACCAGTCCGCTGGAAAATTTCAGTAGCGGAGTTGAAGGAGGCATATGATACAGACGACAGCTTCCTGTCTATCCCATCATTAACCGAAGCGCCACGAGAGTAGGAAAGGTGGTGTATAAGCTGGAACTTCCCCGGCTCCTTCTTTGGCACCACCCCTAGAGGAGAGATCCTCAGGTGAGGCCATGGGGGTGACCCGGATGGGCTTGCCACTGTGCCCAAACTTATTTCCTTGCTCACTTTCTTCCTAACCACCACCTCCCGTGCAGGTTTTAGGTTCTGTAGATGACCGCCGGCGAAACCCGTGTCACATGGGATTGCACCACCTTTCCTACCCCGAGACCTTATGCACAAAACTCCCTGGCAGATAACGTGATCTTGTGCGCATCTAGCACACCCTTAAGATGTGTTAGACTGCTGGCCAAAAGCCGATCACTTGATTCACGGGGGGGCGCCATCAACGGCTGCACTTGACAGGATCCATGTGTGGCCTGTGTAGGCAGAGGTTGCGACCTCAATCTCCTTGCCTCACATTCAGAACCAGAACATGCACAACTGCAAGTGGATAACCTCCGGCTACGGGGTCTGGATCGATCCCTAAATCTAAAGGAAGGCAAAAAGAACTGTCACTAGCCAGTCTGTGCCTGCATGCAGTGAGCCGGGGGCGCCGGTCATTATCCTGAGAGAAGTCGCTCTCGTTTACCAAGCCCCCGGGGCCCCTGGAACCTCCAAGATCCAATCCGTCTAAGGGTGGGCTGTCAACTGGAGGTGCTACTGTCAGTACCTGTCTATGGGCCATGTCAACCAAGGGTTCAACCACCCCTGGGCGCAGCGGAGCGTGTGGGACTGTGCACTTTTTGTCTTTTGTCAGACACCTTAAAAGAGAGCGAACTGTACCTGGAAGTGGCTGCCCTGGTTCTCGCCGGGCGTGCTGCCCTTGGTACTTGGACCGCAACCGATGGGCTCACCACTTCGCTGTCCTTTAACATCTCTTGCTCTATCTCCATGTCCCTTTTTATGAAGCGCAGCTGCACCAGCAGCCGGTCCACTCCTGCCCTCCTGCTGGCCCATTATGACAGTAGCATTAGACTCATCCACACACACAAAATCTGTAGGCGGGACTGCTGCATTTTTTCCACCATTCCCATTTTTATTGTGACCCTTCCCGCCCCTACTGCGAGACTGACATCTGGGGGGGGGGGGGGTAGGAGGGTCGGAGATAATTAACTGGCTTAGCGGTGGTCCTAAAGGCGCAGTATGGTCACTATGGCGTGCGCCTCTCACACCCCTAAGCCCAGCTCCCTTGTTGCTCTGCGGTAATGGTTGCTGTGTAACCAAACTGTGTAACCTCACCCTTTCCTCTGCGGGTCTGCAAGTCCTAGTCCCTCCAGAATTGCTAGCCTCCGCCAAAACCCCCAGGCCACTAGCCACTGAAGACTGCGCCTGATGGACCACAGGGGAGGGGTTGACTCGCCCGATGGAGCGCCTAGGCAGTCCTCCAACCATTTTACTTCGTGGCATAAGGCCTTGGAGCGCACCAAGTCAAAGAGGCGTTCCAGATCACTGGTGTCACTTGCCTCCATCTTAACTGGCCCAACCTCCTAAGTACTACCCCCCCTCGGGACACACAAGAGGGGGGGGACACAGGAAGGAGACAATAAAAAAAAGAGGGGGGGGGGACACAGGAGGGATTAACTATATCTGCAGGATCGAATGAGTAGGCTCAGGGCGTTAACCCTTTATAGTAGGGCCACCAAAATGGATTAACCCTTTATAATAGGGCCACCAGAACGGATGCCAGGAGTGATCCCCAAATCCCTAGCACCCACAACACCCCACACACGCAAACACACAAAACAAACAAACACAAATGGGACTACAAATGGAGGAGCTCCTTCAGATGCCTTCGATCACCACACTGGAGGGCCGTCAAGTGAGGCAAAATGTCGTGAAGTGTGACGCATCCTTTTCCTACGTCACTGCACCAGCCCCCAGCGTACAGGAGGAAGCGCGCCCAGGCTCAGCCCGGTCATAGGACACTCCGGGCTACCCAGGGAGCCTGAACCCCACTCCGTGTCCGACAGGATAACTGAGAAATTGTGGGAAGAATTCAAGGACAAAATGTAAAGCAAGAATTTGGGCGCAGAGTACAAGAGAGGTGATATAGATATAGACACAGCTAATGCCAGAGGTTACAGCAGCTTTTTCTGCTCCTCTTTTGGCCCTCCGTCCTTTATATTTACTATTCATTAAATCATTGGTTGTATCAAATGCTGACATAAACCTAAGTGCCCCTGTGACAGCATAAACTATAAATATTATCAGCCTTATTAAATTGCGAATCGGCCAATTGAATAGGGCTCTATATAAGCACATAGCATATCTTTTTACAGAAGTTTTTAGTTTGTGAAGACCTTGCTTTAGGATAGAAGTTCACTAACTAAAAACTTCTGTAAAAAAATGTTATGTGCTTATATAGAGCCATATGTCACTGTGATCCAGGGCCGTGTCTTTGCGCTGGTCCTGCACACACAACTCGCCCGCACTGTGGTCGGGCGCGCTCTGGTCGGGCATGCTCTGGTCAGTGCGTTCAGATGTCTGCGCACTTCTCATCCGCCCGAAAGTCAGCCTGCCACAAAAAACATCTCCTAACAAACTGTCCGAATCGCAATTTAATAAGGCTGCATATATATGTCTATGGCTTACATACCTGCTGATGTTGTTAGTTTGGTACATGCTTGACAAACAAGTGTATTTTACATGAACTACAGTGGTCTTGTAAATGTTTTTTTTTGTTTCATAAGAAAGAGGGTTTTTGATATGTAACAGAGACTTTTCTTTTTCAAACGAAGGTCTCAGAGCTCAAAAACTGAGTTTAACTGCTCTTAGGGGCTTGACTACGTCAGCCAATGAGATCTACAGAAAAATATGCTCTCTGCATTTCCTGTTCGTTTCAATGAAGTTTAAACAGGTTTTGCATAATATTTTCTCATGCAAAAAACAACTTTTGTTATGTTTAAAACGCATTCCATGTCCCTTTAATAATTGACAAAATGTATTTAGAAAATGTAAATTGAATAAACAAAGTCTTTAATTTTGATTTAATAGAGACAGATATTTTCTTTTTCTTAATAGGATTAGATACCCGGGAATGTGAGGGAACTGTGGACTCCGATAAGCACCTTATTCAGTTCTGCTGACATTTCCACTATGGCTTGCACTTTTACAGTATAGCTCAATAGAGCAGCAAGACCCAGTAAGATAACTAGGCTACAAGTAAACTTGTAATCCAAGATGGAAGCTCCCTTGACAAAGGCAAAGTAAGCAATATTTAAGATTTCTGTAAAAATGCTTTATGCTCATGGCTTAGATAGCTGAGAAGGTTGTACATTTCTTACATTCTTCATAATCATGTGAAGTTTTTCCTAAACTACAGTGGTCCTTTTAAGGGGTTTGCATAATGGAAAAATAAAAAAATAATAAGTGATTGCTAAGCTCTAATCTGGATATGCACATATAAGGGTATATGAGAAAAACAAGGTTTACAAGAGGATCATGGGATTTTACATGGGTAATAACCTTTCCTAATTAAATAACTTTATATATTCATTTATTAGCGCCTTTAACCTTTATCCATTCTAATTAAATATCAACATTAACTTGCCCATTTAAGACAATATTCCTAGTGATAAATAACTGACCTTACATTCAGTCACAGTATACCTGATCTCTGGTGCCCTTGATATAACACAATGTTTATTAGGTTACTGCTTTCATTGCACCACATCTGAGTGATTTATACCGATTTTTACCTTTTATTACTTTGCTGTGTAATTTATTATATTGCTCCTGCGTCAGTTATCTTTTGATTCAATTATCAGCAAATGTTAAGTATTAACATCTTTTTTTCAAATTGCTTCTCATTGTCCTTTGAGACTCCTATTAAAGGGTCACTCATAAAATCAAGTTAAATGTAATTATTCAATAACTTATTAGCGATGAAATCTGTATTTGAAGAAAAATATATACCGTATTGGTCCGAATATAAGCTGCACCCGCATATAAGCCACACCTGTAAAGTTCAAGGGGAAAAAATAGAAAAAAGATAGCACTCAAATATAAGCCGCACCCGTAAAATTGGAGAGAAAAAGACTCTCAAAGTGATCAGCCATTGCAAGAAATAGGCTTTCTAATTAGCACTGTATCTTTTTTTGCAGGTTACAGGCTTTACAGGATGTTAGAATCACTAAAACTGCCAGTAGGGGGTCGCAATGAGTGCCTCCGGCACTCATCGCAAAGCCCCCTGGGCTCGTCACACCCTTTACCTGGTTCCTGCGTGTGGGGGGTCGCGATGAGCGCTTGTTACAGAGTAATTAAATTGAACAAGCCCGCAACTACCTGACCGAAAGCCAAAACCGTAATCGTAAGTAGCATTTCAGAGCGTAATCATGATCAATTAAGCAAGGCCGTAACTACCCATTTAGAAACAGCCAAAAGTAAATGAGACCGTAATCATGACGTCAGTAAAACATGAAGTTTAAACTACAATCAGTTAGGGTTTAAAAGTCCGATATGCGATCGGACTCACAATCCAGCGATGTAAAAATAAATAATAATGAATGACGATACTGTTCTAGTCCATGTGGGTGGCCTTATATGTATTAACTTCTTGATTACCGAGATTGATATAACACGGAAATAAAACCTGAAAATAATCATTGTTATTGCAGATTTGCGAGTGTGAGACTGTTGTGCAATTAATTATAATGTCTTTCATCGCTTTCCACATATTTTAAAGTGCAGTATTGAGTTTTTATTTGCTTTTGCAGTGCTACAAACAGGTGTTTAACCCCCTTGCGAGTCCTCTAGTACTCATAGGATTTTTGGCATTTACTGGTGTGAAAGCAATTGTGGGCTTGAGGAATTGTAGCAATTTAATAGCAATTTGCGATTTCAGTTGATTGTAACTTCTGCGATCTTGACAGATCAAAGGTTTAGCTGGGTCGGAGTTATGATTTTGACAACCCCAGTTGCTTTTCAGCCTGTAACCCGACGATCGATTGCGTAGATCATAGGTAAAAGAGGCCAATTTAATAGCAGTAACTTTTGTGGGCTACATTACAGCCTACAGTAACTAGAAATTGGACAATTTAATAGGGGCCATGGTCTACTACAACCAGAAAAAAAAATACATCAATAAGAGCAAAATATATTTAGAATAATTTTAAGTGAAAAAACCTGGGGATCAAATATATCACAATTTTACATTTTCAGTTGACAAGATGAAAAGCTACATCATGTAGTAATTTCCAATGGCATCTGGGTTGGAGCCATCTCTCCTGCCACTCATCATTACTATTCAGCCAGCATCTCCTCAGTAATTAATCCATTTATGGTCAAAAACAAATATACTGTTAGAATATTTGAACTTTATTTTGTGAATTGTGCAGGAGCCACATGTAGCAATTACTAACAGAGCAGCAACATTATAACCAGGGACGGCTGGTGCATAGGCGCAAATGGGCAACCACACTCCCAAAATGAATGCACTGACTTAATCCCCCATCACTTACATAATTGTATAATTTATATTTATATAATTAAAAAAAAATAGATGTCCCTAAATGCTTAATGATAGAAAGAGAATTAGCTGGCAATAATGCTTGGGAATATATGATATGGGAAAAGAAACAAAATAAAAAAAATGATAAATTACCATTGATACCAAAAGCTTTAATGAAACAGTGGTTTAAAATCAATGGTAACCTGCTTCTAATTCAATTTCCGTCACCCGTTACACCAATATGGAAGCTTACTAAAGAACTTTTGCCCTTTTCAAAATTAGACTGGACCAAATGGGAAATTAAAAGTCTAGAGGACATATATCTGAATGGAGAACTGAAATCCGTCCAATATATTTCAGAAGAAAAGAAAATCCCAAAAGATAAATGGTTGATGTATAACATGTTATGTACAACAATCTCAGAATTGGACTATAATCTTAACATAGTCAAAAAATGATCACATTTTGAAATACTTAATACTAATAAAAAACATACAATTTCAAATACAATGAAAAGTATTAAATCACTAAGTAAAACAGTAAAAACTAATGGTATACTTAAATGGGAAGAAGAATGCCATAAAAAATAAAAAATGGAAAGATAAGATCTGGGAGACCTCCATTTATAACATGGAAAAATATATAAAATGTACCACCTTTAGAGAAGTACAATTTAAAATTATTCAGAGGTGGTACATTACCCCTCAGAAACTAGCTACGATAGCCCCAAATTCTAATAAAGGCATATGCTGGAGATGTAACATGCAGGAATCCTCTCAAATGCATATGTGGTGGTCTTGTTCAGCAATTCAATCATACTGATCTAATTGTATATTTCAATTATCTAAAAATATAAAACAAGAAATATAGTTTGAATTAGAACTGATACTATTACACTTCTTTCCCAAAAAAATTCCAAAACAAAAAATAAACATTACAATGTCTGTCTTATTAGTAGCAAAATGGCTGCTTGCCATACATTGGAAAAACTCAACAATGCTATTATGGAGAGACATCAAGTCCATAGTAGATAGAAATACATTAATTGAAAAAGACTTTATAAAATATAACTTAAAGCAGCAAAACAGAATCAGCCAAAAATGGCTACTATGGCACGAAACGATATATTTGATAGTTACTATAAGTAAAATTTCTCTCTGTATCACTTAATCATTAAACATTTAATAAAAGCGCACAAGGCAGAGAAATCTTTATCGGGCCGTGCCAGTTTGTACTGGGCTGACTCCATTTCCTTTTGGGGGTGGGGTGAGCGGTGGGCATTGGCCAGATTCCTGCTCTCCTTCCTCCTTCCCCTTTTGTTTTCTCTCCCACTTTTCCTTTTTTTTCTCTTTCTTTCTGTTGTGTCTTGTCTGGTATTAGTATGTCTTCTGTAGGATTTAAATCTGTATTATAGATACCTCTAAGTTCAAGATATGTTAAAACAGAGGAAATATAGGACTTTGATAATTTTGTTAATGTATTGAAAACTTAATGCAATTGTATAAATGTATATTTTAACTGTTATTTTTTTCTACTCTCTCTTGCTGTATCTTGTAAAAAATGTTTTAAATAAAAATGTAAAAGAAAAAAAATCATTTTTTTTAAAAGCTGCTGCTGTCACTTTAAATTTCAAAACCATATGTGCTGCAGTAAAACACACTGACTTATCACATCTAGCCCCCTGCTAGTGACTTGCCTAAACTTTTTGGGTCTATTCCCAAACTGTGCTATAACAGATAGAGCTGTACCTGTCTGTCAATCAGAATGGTCAGGAGGGAAATGTCCTGTATCATACAGGGCCTGCAGCTCTTACAGTCCCCCCCCCAAAGGGAATACATTGGTGCAATCTTAATAAAGTTTATTGTAAAAAAACAACTCCCAGCTCACAGTGCATGCAGGTAGAGGGAGCTGCCTGAAAGTGTTCTCAATTATCTGGTGGTCTTATTGATTCTGACTACCCTACCCACACACCAAGCTTGTGACCTGTCTGTCACCACCCCAGCCTATACCAGATAGAAGCAGCTGCAGAGCTCAGGTGAGTCAATATCCCTCTCTGTGTCTTGCTGTTGTTGTTCTGTCCTTCAGTCGTGTCTGACTCTGTGACCACATGGATGCAGCACACAAGGTACATCTGTCTGTTTTTCTGGTTGTGCTTATCCATATGGTTTTCATGGCAAATATACTGGAGTGGGTTGCTAGTTCCTACTCCAGTGCACTGCTTTTTGTCTGACCTCTCTAAAGTTACCTGCCCATCTTGGGTGAACCTTTATGATATAGCTCACAGCTTCATTGAGGTAACAAGCCCCTTCATCACGACAAGGTAGCGATCCAGAAGGGGTCCTGTGTCTTAGTCTCTCTTTCTTTGTCCATATTTATTTATAAGCAGAGGGTATACTTACTTTTGGGGGAGATCTCTTATTGCATGTGTGTATACAATGTGTGTGTGTATATATATATATATATATATATATACAGTATGTGTGAATCAGAATTAGAAATATATGCTAATTAACCACTCAAATATGTTTTTTGCAACTTAATATTAATTATGTAAAGACAGCCTATAAACTGAATAAATATGTTTTTAAAATATTTTTTACAAACACAGAGATTTATCAAATTTATTTTTTAAAGATAATAACGTTTAAAATGAAGGGAGAAACAAAACAGTACTGTGTCATGCAAAACCAACTTGGGGTGCCACTTTCTTGTTTTGGTCTGTTGGTGAATTATCACCCTGTCCTTCTGCTGGTGCAAGATGTTCCTCCCACGTGTTGTTTAGTCTCTATTTATTTAATTAATATTTAATTTTGCTCATTTAACAAATTATTTATTTATGCAGTTTTACTCTCTGTATATTTGTATATTTGCTGCTATCATAGTGTCTGCTTGTATCATTATTGGCTCAGTCATAAAATAACTGACCTTGGCTCAGAGTGATATATAGAGTGGTATGGAAATGGTGTGTATTGAGGGAAGAGAGGGGTAGGAGGACAGATGGATAGAGAGGGAGAGAGAGGGATAGAAGAAGAGGCATATAATCTATCTCTATAACTTTCTATCTCCCTCTCTCTCTATCCCTTCCTCTCTCTATCCCTTCCTCTCTTTCTCTCTCTCTCTCCCTCTCTCTCTCTATTCCTCTCTTTAACTCTCCATCCACCTCTCTTGCTATCCCCCCCCCCCCCTATCTCTATCCCTGTTTTTCTCTATGGGATCACTTTTGTGGGTGAAGACTGTGTCACTAGGCAGGGTCTATACATGTTGTGGTAACATGTTGTGAAGGAGAGAGGTTTATATTGTTGGGTGGAGTCAATGTAAGGGGAGGGGCCAGGTCTCTGTTTTCCGCCCCACCAAGTTGGAAAGTCACTAGCCGCCACTGATTATAACTTAGCATATTATCTTCAATAGACAAATAAACATTTTCAATATACTATATGGTGGTTATAAGGTCCGAACTTCAATAACTTTGGATGAACACTTGATAAAAGGACTCTGTAAATGGCATATACAAGCTTAAATTGTAGTTGTAAGCAATACAGTATGATTTTTTAACATTCAACATAACTGCCATAATAAGACCAAACCAATTTTTTCAAATTTGTGGCTTTCCGAATTATGGTTTGTCATTCACGGACCCAGATCCTTTGAGGTGCATCTTTCCCGCAATGAGTAGGAATCTTCTTCACGCAGCTGTATTTATTATAACACATATAAGAATCTTATATGTATATGAGTGTGTTATGTGATTGTCAAATTAATTAGCTATGCTTGCTTAGTTAGTTGTGCATTCAAAAAGACTTGAAGGTTAGTATAGGGTTAAAAAATGTACCTGCATTGTTTCTATTGGTAGGTACCAGCTGCCTATGTAGCCACCTCTGGGGGTGTGGAAATCACATTCTTTTTAATAAAATGATATAAGCAGTATGTGTTTAATTAGAAAAAGTTAAAAACAGGGAACCTTCCATATACCTTTAAGAGATTTTAAAGGGACATTGTAATAATCATATAGTATAGCTGCATTTGTATATTTAGTAAATGATTAACAGTGTTTGAATGTAACTATTAAAAAATGTTTTTGTGTTTAAGGCACTAGCAGAGCTTCTTCCCTCCACCTGCTAATAGAAGTCTAGGGGGCTGGAGTATATCTGCCCAAGTGGCTTTCCATAATTTATTTATTTCGGACTTGTCTAGGTATTCATGCAGTGGTCATTGCAGGTAAAGAAACAGATACAGATTTATAGGACTTGCATGAAGACCGGTTCCTAGACAAATCCTCCCCACCCCCTGGACACCAGATGGGGATAGAGAGAAAAATACCTGCAAATAAGAAACATTATTGTTCAAATGTAAATTTCAAAAGCTACACTGACGAGTTTGTGAGTACTGCAGTGCTGGCTTAAGAAAATTATTAGCTATGGGTTAATGAGGTTACAGGCAAAAACAACCATTACAATTACTAATAGTTGAAAAAAAAACGTACAGATTTGAGAATATTACAATAAGTACCTATACGTTTCTTCTCTATCCTCATGGATTCTATTTATGTGTTTATTACAGCTAGAGTGTCAGTATTTTCCCCACTAGTTCACATGTTTATAGTTTAGATAAGAACGCCAAGGGAAACAGTGAGTCACATCCTTGGCAGGAAAAGGTAAAACCATAGCACTAGTTGGGATATAACGTTGAGTATGGACTGGATTCACTTGTACATGTTTGTGCCTAGATGTTAACAGCTTCAATAATAAAATATATACTAAGCAGACATACTTCATTTATCACTTACTATGCCATTTCAGTTTCAGCTGTGTGTTTTCAGTGCCAAATACAGAGTAAATTGACTTGCCCAGTTAGAATCTTGGTGAAGAAAGAAATATCCTGGTGTAGAGCCAGAGAAGAGTTAAATTTGACTCTGTAGTAGCAGTACTTTAAATTCATTGTAATGCCCTAACAACAGGTGTTAGCTGTTTTAATTAGCCATTGATCATTAATAACATTCTTATTAAACTATTTTACAAAGCAATAATCAATATTAAACTTACTTTTAAGCATTAGCTTCTCAGACTCCAGCCAAGCTGCTTGTCTCTCCTTCAATGTAAATCAGCTAAAGGTGTTAGAGCAGCTCTTGCTATGAGGCAGATATAGATAGACAGACAGATAGATAGATAGATAGATAGATAGATAGATAGATAGATAGCCATTGGCTAGAGACTTATTATGTTAATGCGGATTCCCTTCACATCAATCAGTTCTGGTTGAGAGACATTTAAGAAAGGCAACTGGCTAGACATAAACTAGCATCTACACAGCCTATTCTGAAACCATTTTAGACCTGACTCAGCCAGAGCCACTCCTATCACATTGATGATATTAGTGATACTTTGAAACTATTGTTTGAAAGTATTTTTAATAAAGAATAGGTGGGGGGAGGGTGTGGATGGAGGGGTAGAGAAAAGGTGAGGGGGGTTTGTTATATAATTTGATTGTACTGAATTTGACAATTACACCCATCCACAGCACATGCACAGAACAGGCAGTTTGTAGCAGTAAATGCCAGCCCTGCCACCCAGAAATGTAAACACCCCTCTCAAACATGACCTTTACCAAATATCATAAGTGTCTCCAGGGTCCGTCAGAGACATCACATTTTTTTTATGATTATATATATATATATATATATATATATATATATATATATATATATATATATATATATTAAGCGTACCTGTACATAACAGTTTTTCCTTGTAGAGTACATATTTTATTGTCAGGTAGTTATAAAGCACAGCAGATTATAATGTGTACAGGGAGTGCAGAATTATTAGGCAAATGAGTATTTTGACCACATCATCCTCTTTATGCATGTTGTCTTACTCCAAGCTGTATAGGCTCGAAAGCCTACTACCAATTAAGCATATTAGGTGATGTGCATCTCTGTAATGAGAAGGGGTGTGGTCTAATGACATCAACACCCTATATCAGGTGTGCATAATTATTAGGCAACTTCCTTTCCTTTGGCAAAATGGGTCAAAAGAAGGACTTGACAGGCTCAGAAAAGTCAAAAATAGTGAGATATCTTGCAGAGGGATGCAGCACTCTTAAAATTGCAAAGCTTCTGAAGCGTGATCATCGAACAATCAAGCGTTTCATTCAAAATAGTCAACAGGGTCGCAAGAAGCGTGTGGAAAAACCAAGGCGCAAAATAACTGCCCATGAACTGAGAAAAGTCAAGCGTGCAGCTGCCACAATGCCACTTGCCACCAGTTTGGCCATATTTCAGAGCTGCAACATCACTGGAGTGCCCAAAAGCACAAGGTGTGCTATACTCAGAGACATGGCCAAGGTAAGAAAGGCTGAAAGACGACCACCACTGAACAAGACACACAAGCTGAAACGTCAAGACTGGGCCAAGAAATATCTCTAGACTGATTTTTCTAAGGTTTTATGGACTGATGAAATGAGAGTGAGTCTTGATGGGCCAGATGGATGGGCCCGTGGCTGGATTGGTAAAGGGCAGAGAGCTCCAGTCCGACTCAGACGCCAGCAAGGTGGAGGTGGAGTACTGGTTTGGGCTGGTATCATCAAAGATGAGCTTGTGGGGCCTTTTCGGGTTGAGGATGGAGTCAAGCTCAACTCCCAGTCCTACTGCCAGTTCCTAAAAGACACCTTCTTCAAGCAGTGGTACAGGAAGAAGTCTGCATCCTTCAAGAAAAACATGATTTTCATGCAGGACAATGCTCCATCACACGCGTCCAAGTACTCCACAGCGTGGCTGGCAAGAAAGGGTATAAAAGAAGAAAATCTAATGACATGGCCTCCTTGTTCACCTGATCTGAACCCCATTGAGAACCTGTGGTCCATCATCAAATGTGAGATTTACAAGGAGGGAAAACAGTACACCTCTCTGAACAGTGTCTGGGAGGCTGTGGTTGCTGCTGCACGCAATGTTGATGGTGAACAGATCAAAACACTGACAGAATCCATGGATGGCAGGCTTTTGAGTGTCCTTGCAAAGAAAGGTGGCTATATTGGTCACTGATTTGTTTTTGTTTTATTTTTGAATGTCAGAAATGTATATTTGTGAATGTTGAGATGTTATATTGGTTTCACTGGTAAAAATAAATAATTGAAATGGGTATATATTTGTTTTTTGTTAAGTTGCCTAATAATTATGCACAGTAATAGTCACCTGCACACACAGATATCCCCCTAAAATAGCTAAAACTAAAAACAAACTAAAAACTACTTCCAAAAATATTCAGCTTGGATATTAATGAGTTTTTTGGGTTCATTGAGAACATGGTTGTTGTTCAATAATAAAATGAATCCTCAAAAATACAACTTGCCTAATAATTCTGCACTCCCTGTATATAGTACAATAATTGATCCAGCCGGAGCACGGGCTGCTTCAGCCGGATCTTGCATCTGCTATCTGCTTTGTCTACTTTGGCAGGATATTCACCACATCTTATTACATACTTCATCATTTGCCATGTGAGTAGCTGAATATGACACATAGGAGAGAAGACTTTGGAAATTGTCTGACATGTGAAGGGGTGGATCATCCATCAGCAGATTTATACACTGCTGTTTACAGTTTGTGGACAGTCATTTGGATTCCCCATTATGTGAAACCACAAGCAATATGATACTGATTGTGGAAAGGTCATTGCTAAACTCCAATTAGAATTCATTGCTAAACTGCAACAATTTTACTTAGAACTCTGTGGTGTTTATTTTCCAATCCACATGGAATCAACAAAAACATTTAAACATAAAGGATGGAAGGTACTAAAGAGAAAATACCCCCACAATGAAATCATGTCCAAATGCATCCTCTTCCCTCTCTTTTACAGTGAAAATCCCATGCTTACTTCTCAGCCAATCACAACAGATCATGTAAAAAAGAAACATCCCTGGATATGGCATGCGATTGGCTGGGAATCAAACATGGGATTATAATACTAAATCTTAACTGACATGGGGAGGAAGCATATGCCTTATTTTTGTTAGAATGTGGTAATCTATATATATTTAAATGTTATTGCAGATTGCATGAAGAAAATACTTTCTGTAATTTAAGTAAAAGAGATTTTTAGATGTTTTCCCCCTCTCTTACTATCATGCAATGTCCTCCTCCTGCTGCTTCTCTCCTCTGCAGCGCGGCTCCTGGCTGTGTCCCAACTAGCATATGCTAATGATCTGACGTTACATGCGCGTCACGTCATTAGCATATGCCGGTTCGGACACAGCCACAAACCGCACTGCTGGGGAGAGAAGCAGCAGGAGGAGGTCATCACATGAAAGTAAGAGAGGGGATAGGGAGGAGGAGGCTAAGGGGGAAGGAGGGAGGAGGAGGGAGAGGAAGGGGGGTAAAAAGAGATGCAGAGGAGGGAGGGGGAAACAGACAAAGGGGAGGGAGGGGGAAAGAGACACAAGGGAGAGGAGGGGGAGCCAGGGGAGGGGGGAAGTGACACACGGGAGGGAGAGAGGGGAAAGAGACACAGGGGAGGGGGAAGAGACACAGGAGAAGGAGAGGGGGAAATACACAGGGGAGGGGGGGCAATAGACACGGGGGAGACACCTTGGAGGGAGAAGAGGGGGTAAAGGAGCCACAAGGGAGGGAGAGAAGAGGGGGAGAAGGAGCCACAAGGAAGGAAGTAGATAGGGGGAGAGACAAGGCTCATGATGAGGGCCGAAGGTGCTCACATTGGGTGGCAAACAGCATTGCCAACCTAAAAAATGTCTTCCCGTCATTTTTGAAGGGCAAGTAGCTAGTGATAAATATTTAGAGATGCATACATTTCCCAGGAGTAAACCGTGTTCAATTCATAATTAAGTCTGCAGGTATAGCAGCGATTAAAGATGGAGGTGATAGTGCAGAAACTTGCACTATAAAGTAACACAAATTATAGGTGGCTGGGTGTGGACAGGGTAGGTGGGAGGCAATCTTAGATAGATTCAGAGGCAGAAGAGAATGTGGTTGTGTGAGAGGTTCTAGACCTGGAGATGAGTGGAACGTGATAGTTTTCAGTTGGTGAGTCCTTCTGCCTAGCTGGATGGTATGGGTCCAGTTTCATTGACTGAACTCTTGCAGGAAGAGCTGCCTCAGTCCTGATGGTGAATTCAATTGATGAGATTACAAATCAAGAAATACAATACATCAAGGAGAACAAGTACAGTAAGTAAAATGTCCTATACAATCCAATCTGGAGTACATCTAAATAATGAGGCTTGACACAGACAGTATGGGAGTTAATTAATCAATTAATATAGAAACATACATCAACTGAAATACAATGCTAGCACATTTGCTGAACAATAATTGCAACTAAAACTGAAAGTGTAGTTTGTTGCTTAAAGGACCACTGAACTCTGATATTTAAAGAATGTATTTTAGAAGAACTAGGCTTTAAACTCAAAAAAAAAAAAAAAATAGAAAGTAAAATAATTAAAAAACATCCTTTACTATATATATTGACTGCAATTATTCTTTGCTGGGACGGCCACTGTTTTTTTTGTTTGTCAGTTTTGATACTGGTGTGATCTGTTTGATCTATTGTAAAAAATAAAATCATGTTGCATTACTTTCTGGAAATAATTACAATAACTCTGAATGGATATCATATTGGCATCCTAATGGAGGACAAATCAGTGACAAATAATATAATCAATTGTTACCCACATAATTGAGTCTAATAGAAATCAAATAACATTTTTAAAAGATTTTGTTCATTTTGGATTACGGTGATCCTTTAAATAATCTGTTAACTAGCTTCAATCTCGAAGGCTTGTGATCATTTCTTGCTTGGGACAATAAAATCCCACTTCATAGAGGTTCTTCATTGCTTTTCCTACATTAAGATGAGATTCTCCTTTAATTGTGAGGGGGCAGGTTAGAGGATTTATATCATTTTCCCCGTTTTAGAACTAGCACAAAGTATTTTTTCCTTATTACAAGTGACATAATCCACTGGACACTGGCAGTCATGTGGATTTCGGAGACATGTGGAAGTTGCCCTCCGCACCAAAGGAGTGATGCAGCAGATGACTCCTGCATGCTCTCTGCATCAAAAAGGCTAATCAGTCATTTTCTATGAGATCTGGTTCTTGAAAAAAGGCAAATTCACTGTAGCAAATGAGATGTTCTACTCCCCCAAAAATACCTTCAGAGATTAAGTCATTTTCCAAACTCCAAAGGCTTAAAAGGACTCTATCACCCCAAAATATTTTTTTTAAGTTATTCAAAAGTGTACTAGCCATTTGATTATAAAGTGATACATTCTTGTGAAAACCTACTTTTATTTGCAATATTCTTAAGCAAATGAGTGACCTCTGAATACTGATTAGCTGCTTTGAAGTGCTAATTAGGATTACAGTCTAATTGTCTTTCTCTACAATGTCCCCTAAGGTGACCATGCAGTCAAATCTCCATCCACCACCCTTATCATGCACTCAGAGCTGCAAGTTAGCATACTTAGCATACTGAGCCTCACATTTGCATAAATGACCTGCACAAACAATACTGAATATGTCCGAAATTAGTTACTGCACTGAAAAATAGCTAGTACAATGTATAGGCAGTTGTGAATGTTCTTTAAGATTAAACCAACATCCTGTTTGGGTGGCCGTGTCCCTTTTACTTCACTGAGCAGGCTAATTATTTTCATATAATCGCCAAATGTTTTTTCTTGAAAATGTCATAACAAAGGTAACAAATCTGTTGTGTGGATCGGAAAGCATGATTGGCAGCTAAAAAAAACTAAACACTTCAGCGTAAATTTATCTAAGCAAATTTAATTTTTATAATATTTAGTTGATAAACTATTTGCTATTAAATATAGTTTAAAAGAATACCATATACATAAAATCTGCTTTACCCCTGCATCTTATTTATTAAAGTATTCTGTTCTAACTATAGTGCAAAAAAGAGAGAAAAAATTGCAGTTATTTAAAAGAAAAACATTATTCTTTCATTTGTACAGACTGGAGCTGTATCACACATTTTATCTATTTTTTAATGATCACACCAAGATCTTTTTCTTCATTATGAGGCTACACTTCTACCTCTCTGTGGTAGTCGGATGGTTGCCAATAAATGAATCTAATGAGCACTGAAGAAAAGGGAAAAATCAATCTACAGCAAGAATTCTGGGCCAAGGAGGCAATGCCGGGAGAGCAGCTGCTCTGCTTACCGTGATGATCGATTAATATTTTTATATTTTCAAAGTTTCCTTTCCAGTAATTTATTTTATCAAAACAGAAAAAAAATCTTCTTTCTTATCAAAATATATTTATGTAGTATACACTTATTACAGAAATGTTAAATGAACCCTTTAGACTATGTATATGTAATTATTTCTGGATATATAGATTATAGTGCATGTGTGTATATAATTATATACCAATTTGCATCTCAGCACACAGGATATATATATACTGTATATACACATATATACACATTCTACTAATTGGGCATATACATAGAAAATCAATGCAATTCAATTAATGGTATTAGAAAGCTTCAGTATTTACCTTAGTTTTCTAAAAACTGAAGTTATATATTGCGTTGTGTACTGCTAATTTTAAACCACACATTAATTAAGCAAGAATTGGCTACTTGTGTTTAAATTAACAATCATCACATATTATAATTGTCGAACTGCGAGACGTCGTTACACTTTGCGTTGTGCGTACGACCTTCGAAACTCACATAGCGAGGCGAGGGACTAAAACTCGCAGCACTTAGGCGATGAGCGCTGAAGGCACTCTTTGCCTGCGAGGCGATCAGTTGAGGAATTGAATCAAGCCGTGGGACTTACAAAAAAAATCCTCTTCCTCCCCTGTGTCTTTCTTTCACTCCTCCTCTCCTTACCCTGTGTCTCTCTTCTCCTCCTCCTCTCCCTCCCCTGTGTCTCTCTTCTCCTCCTCTCCCTCCCCTGTGTCTGTCTTCCCCTCCTCCTTTCCCTCATTGCCTGTGAACCAAAATTACGAGCCACGGCACTTAGAAAAAAATTTCCTCGGGTCGTAAAACAACTCCTTAACCGCCCAAACCGCACAAACCCAAAAACACACACAAAAACACAATAAAAATAAAAAAAACATTCACGCACAGCACAGGGGGACAGCCAGAACATCTGTAAGTGAGGTTACATGCAAATTTATACATACAGGAGGGAGAACAAAGATCCTATTGTAGGGAACACCTACTAATCTAAATCTTAGAAACAAGAGAATAAATATGCACATAGGTGGCAGAGAGGTAGTAATGTTCTAATTGGCAGTATGGGTATCTGTTACAAAAAGAAATAAGTCCTAAAAGGACCAGCTATATACAAGCTATATACAATATAAAGTGCTAGTGTTGGGCACACATAAAGTGATTGTCGTGCAAAAAAAGTGCAAAGTATAAAGTGCCAAGTGCTAATAGTTCATGAGGTGCACAGCTATTGATGTGCACCAAAATAAGTGATTAATAGATGAATATAGTGAATATAGCGAGCTGTATAGGCTTAGAACATGAGGTAGTCCAGCTTTATTGCTGGAATTAAATAGCAGCCACTGTACCCAATATAGGGAAAAAATGCTTTTAGATTAGTAGGTGTGCCCTATAATAGGATCTTTGTTCTCCCTCCTGTATGTATTCATTATTTATCCTAAGGAGCACCCTACTCTAATAATTCTATTTGGTACTTTAGTAGTATACCTGAGCCACCACAACCCACTGTTTTGTACATGCAAATTTAAGCTGAATTTTGGCACTCGAAAATCAGCTAAGCGGAAAAAAAAATGGCGGCCGAAAAAAATTCAAACGAGGCTCCACGACCCCGAACCGGGCAAAACACTGCCAGCGTACAACTTTGCCAGAAACATGCGAGATAAGGAAATACACAGCCTCTTTCAATTTCTAGCTCGGAACCCCCACATTAAGTCCTTGCTGCGGGGGTCCGATTGGACCCCCTAAGTGTGCCCACATTAACCACATGCTGGGGTCCCCCTACAATCAAAATTCAAATTTCCCGCCTTGCGGGTCCTTAAAGGATCATAAAAGATCTTAAGAGACCCGCGCTAAAAGAAATTAACCCTATCAATCATGGGGCTCTATACAGAGCTCCATAACCCTGTCACTCATGCGGGTCAATACAGACCCCCATTATACCTTAATTAACCCTGTCACTCATAAGGGTGAATACAGACCCCATAATCCCGTAATTAACCCTGTAACTCATGGGGGTCAATACAGACCCCATAATCCCGTAATTAACCCGGTAACTCATGGGGGTCAATATAGACCCCCATAATCCCTTAATTAATCCTGTCACTGATGGGGGTCAATACAGACCCCCTTAATCCCTTAATTAACCCTGTCACTCATTGGGATCCCGTGGAGCTGAAGGGCTATACACCACTAATTAACCCCATACACCACTAACTAACCCTGTCACTCATGCGGGTCAATACAGACCCCCATAAAGCCTTAATTAACCCTGTCACTCATGCGGTTCAATACAGACCCCCTTAATCCCTTAATTAGCCCTGTCACTCATGGGGGTCAATACAGACCGCCATAATACCTTAATTAACCCTGTCGCTCATGTTGGTCAATACAGCCCCCCATAATCCCTTAATTAACCCTGTCATTCATGGGGGTCAATACAGCCCCCCATAATCCCTTAATTAACCCTGTCACTCATGGGGGTCAATACAGACCCCCCACAATTCCTTAATTAACCCTGTCACTCATGGGGGTCAATGAAGACCCCCATAAGCCCTTCATTAACCCTGTCACTCATGGGGGTCAATACAGACCCCCATAATCCCTTAATTAACCCTGTCACTCATGGGGCTCAATACAGACCCCCATAAACCCTTAATTAAGCATGTCACTCATACGGGTCAATACAGACCCCATAATCCCTTAATAACCCTGTAACTCATGGGGGGCAATACAGACCCCCATAATCCCTTAATTAACCCTGTCACTCATTGGGGTCAATACAGACCCCCATAATCCCTTAATTAACCCTGTCACTCATGGGGGCCCCCATAATCCCTTAATTAACCCTGTCACTCATTGGGGTCAATACAGACCCCCATAATCCCTTCATTAACCCTGTCACCGATGGGGGTCAATACAGACCCCCATAATCCCTTAACTAACCCTGTCACTCATGGGAATCAATGAAGACCCCCATGGCTAGTGGAACTGTCAATCCTTTGTAAACCAATCAGAAGGCTCTATTGCCTTCAGCCAATCACCATGTGGGGGGTTTTCGCATTGCAATAGAGCCTTCTGATTGGCTTAAAATGATTGACCGGTTCATTAGCCAGTCAGAATGGGATATAGGGGTGTATCCCATTCTGATTGGCTCACGCCTAGGCACCTTCTGATTGGCTGAAATTTGACTGACAGCCTTTTCAGCCAAACAGAAGGCACCATTGACAATTTTCTTCCAGAAGAGGCTCTACGGGCCTCATTAGCATCAGGGAGCTCCACGAGTGCAGTGCTCTCTTATTTTTTATTTTCTTTTTTGGTATTGTATTTAGATAGAGGGTATTGTATTTTTTTTGTATTGTATTGTATTGCAATTTGATGTATAGATTTTGTATGTATTTCCTTTTCAGGCGTGTAATACTTTTTTATTTTCTGCAGTGGAGGGGTTGTAATGTAGCTTTTTTTATTTTTGGTAATGTAGCTTTATTATTTTTGTAATGTAGCTTTTTTTATTTTCTGTAATGTAGCTTTTTTTTTCTGTGCTTTTTTGTGAGTCCGGTTTTATAATTTTCTGTAATTAGTGGTTTGGGGTGGTTTATTAGAGTCGATAGGTTGGTAGTGTAGGTGTTAATAGGTTAGGGTAGCGGGGGTTAGTTTAGATTTAATGTTTTATTGGGGGGGAATAATGCAGTGTATTGTTTGTACTCAGTGTCACGAGGGTCCTCATAGCACTTATGGGGTTAATGTTAGGGTTTTGATGGTCCCATCATGGTCTTTATGTACCCTTATGGGACTGATGGGGTTAAATACAGGTTTATGAGGGTCTGTATAGATCCCCATAAGAGGCTGGGTTAAATCGGCTTAGATGGGGTTAAATAGGCCCATTTAGCATTCAATAGACCCAGTTAGGGTTACATAGGTACTGTTAGGGTTAAATGTGTACTGTTAAGATTAAATAGGCACAGCGTTGGGTTAATGGGGTATGGTTAGGGTGAATAGTGTAGTGCTTACACTTTGTGTCATGAGCGTCCTGGATGACCCTCATGGCACTTATAGTGTTATTACATGGGTTAATTAGTGTCCTATAGGGGTCTGTATAGTTGAGGCACCCAGTACACTCTCATTGTGTGACAAACAGCATTTCAAGACTTTTTTATTGCCCCGTCATTTTTGACGGGCAAGTTGCTAGTTTCTGTTATATTAGCTGGTTATCAGTACAGACACTCTGACAACTGTTTAGCAGAATATTTATATAATTACATATTTGAAGACAAAATAAGAATTGTCTGTATATTATAATTCACTAATTTAACCATGTGGCTGAAGTTATTTGGTGTTGTAGGTTTCCATGGCAGCAATAACATTTGCAAAAGTAACTTTAGCTGTCTTCATGAGATTAATAGGAATCCCTAGCAGCAATACACAAAAACCTGTAGGTGAGAAGACCTTTCCAGTTGGTGCGGGATTGGTGCTTTCTAGGGGAAAAGACAAGCAACAGAGACCAGAGAAGCAGCGGTAAAGATGGTGAAATATGATGAGCTCAGCAAGACCAAACTTAGACAGCTGATCCACAGCAGGGGGTGTCTGTGGCAGCCAAACTGACCTGGAATGCCATTGTGGTAGAGCTGCACCTCTGTGATGAGGAGTAGGGGTCCCCAAGGGCTCCGGGATGCCCCCAGGGAAAACATGGTTATAAAGCTTCCATGTCTCATGCTAAGGACCTAGAGGTAAATAGGGGAGTACTCCACCGGATTTCCCGAGTGGGAAAAGACCTGCACATGGATCACAAAATGGAAATGATGAGAACATTCAGCATGGGGGTCACTGGGGGCAAGCCAGCCAGTAACCAGGGCACAGCCAGAGCTCAACTGATTCAGACCCACCACCCATGAAGCTGCCCTATAGAGCCTTTCAGTACTCTAATGATGCTGGGTGGACATCAAAATCTTTCTGCAAGATTTTGAGCTCTAATGCCAGCTCCAACATGTCGAACTAGAGGACTGAATCCGACTCCTGGTGGGCTAACGTAGTGGGCGAACCAGCATAGCCTACTGCGACATTCCTTTCCATCTACCAGAGGACTACCATAAATTTAAGTTGATACCAGGTGACCCCTGAACATTGCAGGAAACAATTCTGGGAACTGGCCGAGGTGCCCAGGACTCATATGGGGACTTGGAACGGACACCAAAGTCAGAGGTGCTCAGTTAGAGAACATAAGTCTGTGGTTTGCTGTTTCTCCTTATTTAGTGTACTGAATAAGGACCTTGCAGGCAAAGAGGTGCTAATAAAACACAGACATGAAGATGTACTATAGATTCCCAAGTCTTCCTGTCATGTAAGGACTATTCTATAGGCCAAGACCAGGGCAACATGGGCAAAGACCCAGAGCGAAATGGCTGAGGGGCCCACTGTGCAGTGACCATCAAAATAATTAGTTAACTCTTAACGACTGCAAACAAATATTTGGCTATAACAGTGTGTGTACAACAAGCTGAGTGCTAACTATCTAATACTACGGATCTGTAAATAAGTCAGACAGCAATTAAGAAGGAATGTACTCAAATATGCCAGGAGGACATTATTTGTTTAACTTGTCCCCTCCTAGAGGTTCACTATTCTGCAAGCCCTTTCCTGTTGGAGACTTGTAAGCCATTATTCGCAAGAAAATGAAGAGACCCTTTGCATTTTAGTCACAAATACTATTTGTGTTTTATTCTTGATAATTTTATTTAGACAGATATATTACCGAAACAAAGGCCAATAAGGCACATTTTTTACTTACTTTGTACATGTTTTGTTATGTTGTAATTACTAGTACAGGTGATATAATTTATTTATGATGTTTATTGCAAAGAAGAGTCTTTATTTACTGGGGTGCACATTGGAGCATATTTTGGGCACTAGGCACAGGTTATCTTGGAACAACCCTTCATGTAAGAAGTGCGGTCATATGAGGATAAATCGATGCCATACTTGACTCAATTGCATGTCAGGGTACACTATAAACCATTTATTTTTTCAAGCAACAAAAAAATTGTAGTATTGAAAAACCTGATAAATTATTGGACTACAGTGTCCCTTTAAGAATGATATATTCTAACAGTATAGAAATCAGCACAACATTAACAAATGCACAAAAACAAATATTAATATTTAATAAGGAAGTGTTATTATCAGGACATCCTTCCAGCACAGGAAAAGATCAGAAAGCCCTTCAAGGCTCCATGCTAAGCAGAAATGTATTTTATATTCTAATAACATTTAGTAAGTAGGAGCCCATGGTGTTTAGCTCACAATGCTTCACATGGATTTGCAGTACAATAAAATGTAGTGTATTTGCCAAATCCTGCAGTCAAAAATATGTTCAGTACAATTATGTGTTCCCTCGCTGTTGGCAAACTCATTTTCTTCTAACTTTTTTTTCCATAAAAATTATATACTTTGATTTGAATGAGACGTCTAATAGCTCCTCTGTGTTCCAACAACCAGTTTCTACAGATCCCAAGGTTTTCTCCAATGAAACTTAATTCGTCACATGTGATATATCCATTTCTTCTGTAATCTCTATTCAAAGAGATCACTAAAAATATAATAATAGGCACAAAGTGTTTTTGCATGCTTCATACAAAATAAAATTAAAAACATTTAATTATAAGACCAGTAAAGCGTCATATTTATAGCATGATCTTACAAGAATATGACTTGATGATGTAGGTAATTTTTTTACAAAGTTTAAAATATAAAAAAATACTCTGTTTAGCGCTCCACATGCAGTCCGGCTATGTGAAACAGCGGTATAGTCTATTGCCATAATGCTGTCTGAGACCACTAAGTAAGGATTTAAATGGTCAAACAAGTGGTTTAGCGCTGAGCTGGGAAATAGAGCAGAAAATAGTGCTATATAGGGAATCAGTACTCATCTGGGTAATGTTTGTTCCTAGCGGTTTTAGTCACTTGGGAGGAAAAGGAGGAACTGTGGATTTGGATCAGATTTCTATTCAGTTCTCTTGAAAACTGTGAATGTAAATAATTGGCAATAAATGAAACAGGCATACCCAAGATGATAAACCTTGCTCAATATTGTGACTCTCAGATCTTTGATGCCGTGTCCATTTTGACAGAAATGGGATCCAACTGGAGTTTCTGTTCTCTTGTTGTTAATATTTCATCTATGTGAGTTCATCCTATTACATAGTGATTGTATTGTTTCACTTATAGACCTGTTATCCTAAGAAAATATATGCTAACAGAAAGAGTTTGCGGCTGGGTGGGAAAAATTCTGAAAAGAAAAACCCAACTTACATTCAGGACACAACAGATCTGCTAAACAAACTATCCGTCATTGGGCCTATTCCAGAAGGCTCCATCCTGGCCACTATGGATCTCTTTACACCAACATTCCACATAAAGATGATTTAGCATTCTGTCAAAAATATTTGGAGCAGGAAAACATGTCAAAATGAAAATCTCATCAAAGATCTGAGAGCCACAATATTGATGAGAAACTTTCATACAGAGAAAAACAGAAAGATTTGGGGAGTTAAACTTAGGAGGAAAATTGGCCATTTGATGCATGGATTAAATCATGGCAAGGAATTCCCATCCCATAATTCCATATAATTGTATAAGGTCTTCGCTAGATATTAGTAAATTACAGCCTAATTAAGTCCTAAAACATGTGTTTAAACCCAACATGATCAAAGGAGCTGTGTTGTTCATTTGATGTCATTGTATCCATCTTATCTCTTCACATATTAGTGTCTTCATCCTGTTAGCCTGTGTAATGTAATGTAATACCAGATCCTGATATATCTGGTATTGTTTTCTTGGATGAATAATTCCATGAGGGATTAACTCTGCATGCATTTAACTTCTGCACTATTTTCCTAGCCACATCCCAATTGTGGACCTGTAGCCCATCTGAACCCTGTTAGATTCAGTGTGTCTTCTGTGGTGGTTATAGATTCAGTAGCTGAATTGGAAACCTGCTGACCCTGTGGGAATTCCCCATGGGAATTAATGGTTGCTACAGTGGTTTATATGATGTTAGGACTTATAAATGATCTTCATTACTTTTGGTTAGAAAGAAGACAGGTTGTTTATGGGTGAGCATTGTGTTTTACTAATTCACAGACCAGACAGCAGATCCTGGTATATAAGTTATATATGACTTTACCAAGACATGCCCTAATTTCCTCAATGATTTGTCTTTCTAGGTTGACCATTGATTTAAACTGATCACATTCAGAGTAACATCTCTGTATATTCAGAAGCTGACAAACAGAGCTTCTTTTCATAGGCTGTAAGCCACAGCTCTTGCCTTGGACTTCCAATTATGGAATACCACCATCTGTGGTCTGATATTTATTAACCTGTGGCAAAAACGACAAAGCCCTCACAAGAAGGAGCCTTTACAGATGCATAGTGGCTAAAAATAGACACACAGCTTCAGTCCACATAATTGCATTTCAAAACATAATAGAAAGCCGATTGTAAAAAGAAAAAGAAAAAATTACAACATCAGATCCATTATCAAACATGTTTAAAATGAAATTGTAATGAAAAAGATCTATGTTTAGTATATATGAGGAGACCAGATATACATTTTAATGCACGGTACAACAGATTAACGGATTTTATTATCCATCACATTGGTCACATTCTATTCACCACATCACACTCATTTTAAATATTTGTCCAATTTGCATCTGTTTCAATATATATATATATATATATATATATATATATATATATATATATATATATAAAACCTTATGCAGACATACACACATGACTACACAGAACATCATTAATAATTTACTTCTCTATCTGCTCACCTAAAAATCAGTATTGCTTTGGACTTCCAAAAGAGAGGTTGCTCTCGATAGCTCATCATTATTGTTATGAAAAAAAATATATATATATACATACATTTTTTTTTCAGTTGCCCTTATACATGTGTGACTACGTATGTATATATGCACTTGAAACTTTCATTTGTTTCTTAGTTAAATGTTATCACCGTTGCATCCCTCTGCTATTTTTTTATTTAAAAAATAGTTCACTCTCTTTTTATGAAACCATTTTCTATTGTTCTACAAGTGTTTGACAAAGGCATTCTAATATGAGGGTCCAGAAAGCTTTTATAGAAAGAAATTCCACTAAAGGGTTACAAAAGCCATACCAGCTGAGAAAAAAATATTAATGTATTTAACAGCTGGTTCTTGCTTTAAAATATTTCCATCTATTTTCATTTCAGAACCAGAAGAGAAGAAAACTGTGGCAGAATCCAGTAATCACAGATTTCTCTATGGGTCTCATCAGTTTCAGGGTGTGATACAAACACTTTGGCCCCTATTCAGTTGAGCAGGTGTTGTTTACTAGAGCCTGTAATGTAACTCGTAAACTAATTTGCTATTCAATTGGCGTCTTTTAGCTACCCGCAAACGATTTGCGGGTTCCAGGCTGAAAATCCCTGTGGTTGTCAAGATTGTAACTCCGACCCATCTAAGCCTTTGATCTTTCAAGCCCACAAATGTTACAATCGCAAATCGCTATTCAATTGCTACCATTCCTCAAGCCGTGTTATATCAATCTCGTTAATCAAGGAGGTAATACATATCAGGCCACCCACATGGATTAGAACAGTATCATCATTCATTTTTATTATTTTGCACATTGCCGCAATGCAAGTCCGATTGTGTTTTACCAACGTCATGATGACAGTCTCATTTACTATTGGCTGTTTCTAAATTGGTAGTTACAGTCTTGCTTAATTGATCATGAAATGCTACTTACAGGTGCATGGTTTACAGTTTAGGCTTTCAGCCATGTAGCTGCGGGCTTGTTCAATTGAATCGCTCTGTAACTGTTGAAATTGAATAGAGTCCTTTGTGTAATGTATCCCGTGCCTGTAGAAAATAAGTGATGTTCTGCAAGTGGTGAAAAGTATGATGGTCAAAAGGTGTCTAGCCGCGGAAAAAGTGACTCTGATGGTCAATGTATACAAAGAGAGGATTTAGTATGCGAACATTCATTGGGCAAAAAAGAGAATTTGACAATTCACATATTATCTAAACCCAATAAAGTTATGTCACTCTTAAAACCTTGATATGGAAGAAAAACATCAATATAAGCAAAGCAGAGAAGAGAAAAAGGTCTCCCATTTGATCCAGTATGCCCTATTACATTACCCTTATTAATTGTAGATAAACCATGAAGTAGTATTTGAATCAAATAAGTACATTTTATTAGCAAGTGGAACCAATTTATTAAAAACAACGATTTAAAATATGAAAGTCCTTGCAGCAGATAACACCCTCACGTATTTCTTTCTCGTGAGCATTTTCTGGCTTTTGTAATAGTGTATCTTGTAGGTCGTAGTGTGATGTGTAAAGTGCTACGCATTTTGCAGTGTTTTTTGCGGTCCGGGGTCGTGTAGCCTCGTTTTCATATTTTTCCGCTGCCAGTTTTTTTCTCGCTTAGTCGATTTTCGAGTGTCGAAAATCGTCTAAATGGAGTTAAATTTGCATTCCACCTGACTCACAGACGTCCTGGCTGTTGCCCCATGCTGTCTGTGATGTTTTTGTAATTTATTTGGTTGTATTTAGTGTGTTTTTCGTTTTTTTTTTATTTGGCCGCTAATCTCGTAAATTTTTGCGTCTTGTATCTTTGATTTTCTAAGTCCCGCGTCTCGTATTTTTTTTTCTAAGTGCCTCTCGTATTTTAACGTCTTGCCTCACTTCGCGAGGCTCGCATCGGCTAAGTGCTACGGTTTAAGAGCTCGCCTCACGAGGCTTGCAGCGATGAGCGCCTTTGGCGCTCATCAGCTAAGTGCTACGGTTTAACGGCTTGACTCGCTTTGCGAGGCTCTCAAAAGTCCTAAGTCATAGTTTTGAGATGAACACTTGAGAAGTAACATCTGTTTTCTCTTTTTCAATTAAGCCTTCTGTAATAATCTTGGCTTACTCATTTACTGTAATTAATTTTAACTTGGTGACACACTAATAGGGTATTGTAGCACAAGACAAATACTGAGTTAGTGTGACAATGAAAGATCAGTGTACAAATCTACTACTAGATGGTGTTTAGTACCTACACATTTAAGCCAGATGTTCTTTGGCTCTACCTCGCTTGTTGGAGGGGTTTCCCAGATCACAGATCTTTTGAACACATATAGTGTGATTGGCCCATTATATATCCATTGTGGTAGAAGATCCTGAATCTGATTTTCCAGATCACAATACATAATATCCCAAAGAAGCCTGAGACACTTGTCTTATACCAGGGTCTACCGGCATTACAAAAGATAACCAATACTTTATAAGGAGATTCAAACTATCAGGGGCAATAAGTAAGGCCTGGAAAAATGGATCTTTATTTCAGGAATGTTAATAACAAAAACTGTTTTAAAATCAAAAAAACTTCTGAGATGAAATTATAACTCATTTATAAAAGTCCACAACATTTGGAATGATTGGTTTTCCTATTCTGAAAATGGGAAGAACATAGTTGGACATTGCCCATAAGGTGTATTTAGACATTGATGCCCATCATTAATGACACATGTGTAACTGAGACCCCTAAACTTTATTTTGGCAGTCTGTGTATACTACAAAATGGTGGGCCTCAAACTTTTAGTTCTGCAGATTGGCTCTTTATTTTTCAATGCGCATGGCAACGGCCTTTCAGATCCAGAAAATATTTGATTTAAATAGAGTACATTTTAACAACAGATAACTTTCTCATTGATCTATCTATAATTACGACTAATAGTAGTGCTATGTTTAACGCTTTAGGCACTCCTCATCCCTCCCTTTCAGTGAGGACCGGCACTGATCCTAGCAACAACTATTGAAAACTACTGATCTAAAGCTTTATACAGTTGGGTTAATGTAGCAAAACCTACCAGACTCCTCACTAATTCATATCTGCAATCAAGAGACATACTAAATATTTAGAGTGAAAGCAAAATGTTACATTAAAGTGATATAATCAGATGATGCACCACTTTTATTTCTCAATTTAATGCACTAAATTGATGTTATTTGCCTTTACAAACTTGAATTGCAAAAAAAAAAAAGAAAAATCACTGTATATCTCTGTGGCTGATTTGGATATGGTCAGTGTCAAAACGGCACCGGATAGACAAAAAAATAATTTTTGTATGCGTAACCAATTGTGCATTAAAATGAATAGTAATAATTCAATTCAGCTTAAGTTCCCAGTACAATACCCCTCACAAACTTCCTCCCACTTTTAATCTTTTAATAGGTCCTTTTAATTCTTTTCTGGTCAATTATAACTACAAAACACTTCTTTTTCATGTGTTTTAATAATGTCTAAAACATGTTCTATTAATTGAATGATAGAAATGTATGACTTTGCATGCTATGTAATGTTACCATTGGATTAGCCATTACACTTCAAAGAATATTATACTCATGGCTGTATCTATAAAAACATTTGTTCATAAGGTACCAAAATCCATTGTTACATTTGAATGATTGTTACTTCTCATCTATTCTAGCACACACTCATCTGGCCCTACTTTATGGAAACCACCCTCTGTGGAAGGATTTTCCAGGTTCCCAACTAAGATTTAGCCAAATAAAGAGCACTCAAGGGGTAGAGACATTCACTTAAAAGCTCAGTTGCTGGATTAGAACCAAGTTCATATTCCAAGAAGTTCAAAAACAGAGCGACTTGTAATAAAAGTAAATGAATAACCAGTACAGAAACTCAATGTAATATCCATTCTGTTGAAGCATCAGGGAAACTGACATTCTGCGTAGCAGAATTCTAGTTTATAAATGTAGAAATTGTATTTATTTTTATTTATTAGTATTTACAGGCTCACAGTATCAAACTTTCAGTGCCAACTTTTGATGACAAAAAAAAAACTTCTAGATTATTTATGCAAGATTTGACACTGAGACTAGAATATATCTATTAGTTTATGTCACAATCTCGGTCCTAAGTAACAAACATTCATGGCTACAATCATGAGCTTCCATATTGCCTTTTTATCAGGTTAGTGAGGGAGTGAGGCAAACAGTCAAATATTATTATAACCAGAAGTCTAGATTAAGGACAAGTAGGTATCTTTTGTTAAATAATGTGTGTTGAGTCTACAATCATGGTAGACATCAACACAAATGTTGCATGGATACCCTTATGAGGATTTGAATTATAAACCGTCAAACTAAACCTTCCTTATTGTTTAACTGGATATTCTTTAAGTGTAGTCTAGTGTCCTTTCCCCTTCATGATCGCTACCTGGTCGTGGTGAAGTGGTTTGTGTACCTCAGTGAGCTATACCATGTAGGGTCACCCAAGATGGGCAGGTCATAGCAAAGAGGTCAAAATAATTGTGCTCTACTGGAGAAAAAACTGGCAATCCACTCCAGTATCTTTGCCATGAAAACTGAAACACAGACAGATGTGCCTGGCGTCATGAGGTCCATACGGTCACTGAGAGTCGGACACGAGTGAAGAACTGAACTATAACAACAACATGTGTAGTCATGTGTCCTTCAAGTGTTTTATCAGTGTTATAGATATCTTTAAGTCACATTCCCTAGGGGAAAATCCCAAACAGTATATATAGATTGTACTAACTCTCAAGGCTTCAGACTAGTTGGATAATGTCCTCTCAGTACTAATGTGGAGCCAACATTCCCATTAATTATAACTCTAAATAAAAACCATAGAGAATATATTCCATGCAGTAAATCATGTATTAACTGCTAGATTCGTTAAATGTTTCTGTTTCGAGCAAATCAGAAACAGTAAAGATACAGTGTCAATATAATTGTGCATTAGACTTGCACTTACACAAGTATCAGAGTAGTGATGGATAACAAATCAGTTTATTTATTAAGTGAAAAAAACAAGAACAAAGTTAGAAGTGCTCAATCAGAGCACAAACTAACCTTAATAAGTTAGCTCTATGGACATGATAACCCACTCTGAGAGCAACCTCTTTTAGCTCAATTGTGCCCTTCACAGGGAGAGATAGCCTGTAGTATAACAGTCTGGTCCCACTCACTAGACTAACCCAGCCCCGAAATACCAGGCAATTCTACCCTGAACAGGAGAAATAGCAATCCCCAGACATACATTTCGGCCCTAAGGGTCATTTGTTTAGATGTTCTCACCTTATGGGTAATAGGGTGAACCAGACATAGACTCCTTGCTCACTGTGCCTTAGGGAGTCAAATTGCACCTCAATGATGAGGCCCATAGAGGTCTAAATATGTCTGGGGTTTGCTGTTTCTCAGGGAGAATTGCCTGGTATTTTAGGACTGGATAACTTCTGAGTGACACCAGACTTACTGTATATGCTACAGGATATTTCTCCCTGTGAAGGGCACAAGTGAGCTAAAAAAGGTTTCTCTCTGAGTAGGTAATCAGACCTATAGAAAAAACTCACTGAGGTATTTTTTGTCCTCAGATGGGCACCTCAGGTGCCTTAGGGAGTACAGCTGCACCTCGCTGACGAGACCCATAGAGGTTGAAATGCGTCTGGGGTTTGCTGTTTCTCCTGCTCAGGGTAGAATTGCCTGGTATTTCGGGGCTTAGTCTCTCTTCTAAGTGAGACCAGACAGATATACTACAGGATATTTCTCCCTGTGAAGGGCACAAGTGAGCTAAAAGAGGTTGTTTTCGGAGTAGGTAAAAAAAAAACAACTGAGGTAATTTTTGTTCTCAGATGGGCACCTCTACTTTTTTTGTTTTGAATTATTAAGTGCCCAAACGGGTGATCTAAATCAACTTGTAGAACTCCAAGTGACATAAGGTAGATCTTGGGATTTCAGACTATTCAGTCTGCAAAGATATTTAAATAACACTTGGCAAAGAGAAGCCCACCTACATTGAATGTGGAATTCTCACTTCAGGTGGGGAAGAGACTGGGACGTATACATATGTTGTACAATATTTATGAATGCTCCTTAATCGTGAGAGACAGTGGACACTTTATTGGTAGAGTGATAGATCTTGTTGCTCAAAAAGTATTTAATTTCACTACATTCTGATCTTCCTGGTTTTAAAAAAAATTACTCAATACTTGATTAACACTGTTGTCAGCATCAGAGTCTTCTCAAAGGAATCCTGTTTTCTCATGATATGCCCAAAAAATAGAGCTTTAGACTCACAATAAAACCTTCCAGCCAACAGTTTGGCTTGATTTCCTGTAGTATTGATTGATTAGATGTTCTTGAAGTCCAAGGGAATTTAAGCATGGTTCTCCAGCACCACTATTGAAAGGCGTCAATTCTACGGCCCTCAGCCTTCTTTATCGTCCAGCTCTCACATCCGTATGTTACTACCAGGAATATCATAGTTCAAACAATGCTAACATTTTTTGATAATGTAATATATTTACACTTTCTACTTGAAGTTATTTTTAAAGGACCACTATAGTTAATTGATTTTTTTTTTTAATAACTAATATGGATATTGCAAAACTACAAACAAACAGATATGCTCTATCTGAGGCATAGTAACCTACTCAGAGAGCAACAGGCTTAGCTCACTTGTCCCTTCACATGGATAAATATCCTGTAGTATATCAACCTGTTCTCACTAAATAGAATGATCCAGACCCTAAATATCAGGCAATACTACCCGGTACAGATGAAACAGTTAACCCAAGACATATGTTTCGGCCTCTGTGGGCCTTGTCAGTAGGGTATATGATTATGGTGACATATTTTTTGGAATGCAAAAAAGTACAGCTTTTAAACACGTGCAATGTTTAGTTTCCACATGCTTTAAATTTCTATTAGTCTAGCACATACTACTAATACTAGTCCCATTACATTAATCCACAAAAGGTGGTTTAACGTAACCAAGGGCGTAGGAACCGAAAAAAATCTGGGGGGGATATGATATATACTGTACATACTCTCACTCGTTTATTCTTTAAAAAAAGGTGTTAAGCACCCCAAGCTTTATTATTGAGATATCTATATCTCTATATATAAATAAGTATATATATATATATAGTTACATAGTTACATAGTAATTAAGGTTGAAAAAAGACTTTCAGTCCATCAAGTTCAACCTGTTAAGATCTCCTCTGATCTGCAATATGCGGATTAGTTATTAATTAAATTATTGATTAAATAATTATTAATAGTATAGTATTGGAGAATGAATAAAGAGTTAGTCCATCAAGTTCAACCTTTTTAGATCTCTATTGATCTTTTTAATTTGGACTATTTATTATTATTGTTAATTGTTAATTATTGTTAATTGATCCAGAGGAAGGCAAACATAAAAAAAAAAAAAAACCCATTGAAACTTTGCCAATTGTCTCATAAGGGGGAAAAAAAGCAAAATTCCTTCCTGACCCCAGAAACTGGCGATCAAATTTCTCCCTGGATCAATATTCCTTCGCTAGTTATCTAGGATAGCCTTGAATGCCCTCTTTATTCAGAAATATATCTAACCCCTTTTTGAAGTTGTCTATCGAATTCGCTGTCACCACCTCCTTTGGTAGAGAATTCCACAGTTTAACCACCCTAACTGTGAAGAACCCTTTTCTTTGTTTAAGGTGAAATCTTTTTTCCTCTAACCTCAACGGATGTCCTCTTGTCAGTTGAAAATCTCTTGCTACAAAAAGCTCACTTGACAAAGCCTTATATGGACCCTGGATGTATTTAAATAACGTAATCATATCTCCTCTTAGACGCCTTTTTTCTAGCGAAAATAAGTTTAATTTTGCTAGTCTTTCTTCATAACTTAGCCCCTCCATTCCCCTTATTAGTTTTGTAGCCCTTCTCTGTACTTTTTCCAGCTCTAAGATGTCTTTTTTGTGAGGTGGTGCCCAAAATTGTACTCCATATTCCAAATGAGGGCGTACTAGAGATTTGTATAGTGGCAGAATTATATCTTCTTCCCTGGCTTCTATACCCTTCCTAATACATGCTAATATTTTATTTGCCTTTGCAGCCGCTGCTTGGCTTTGAGCGCTGTTACCTAGGTGGTTGTCCACTAGTACTCCCAAATCCCTTTCAATATCTGATACCCCTAGATTTGCTCCATTAAGATTATAGATTGCTTGGCTATTTTTCCTTCCCAAATGCATAACCTTACATTTATTTGTATTAAATCTCATCTGCCATTTAGCCGCCCATTTCTCTAATTTATGCAAATCCTTTTGTAGGGAAAGTACATCATTATCTGATTTTATTACCTTGCACAACTTAGTGTCATCAGCAAAAATGGAGACACTACATTCGAGTCCTACTTCAATGTCATTAATAAATATGTTAAAAAGGAGAGGACCCAATACTGAGCCCTGAGGAACCCCACTTATCACATTAGACCAATCGGAGTATGTTCCATTTACAACAACCCTTTGCTTCCTGTCTTTTAGCCAGCTCTCGATCCATGAGCAGATATTTACTGCAATTCCTGTATCCCTTAGTTTGCTCACTAGTCTTCCATGTGGCACTGTATCAAATGCCTTTGAAAAATCTAAAAAGACTACATCCACTGAGTTGCCCTGATCCAAGTTCCTACTAACCTCCTCATAAAAACTAATTAGATTGGTCTGACACGACCTTTCCTTCATAAATCCATGTTGACTGCTACCTATGATCCTGTTCAAATAGACATATTCTTGTATTCTGTCCCTTATTAACCCTTCTAAAAGCTTCCCAACTACAGAAGTGAGGCTCACTGGTCTATAATTCCCCGGATTTGCTCTAGATCCCTTCTTAAATATAGGTATCACCTCTGCTTTTCTCCAGTCATCTGGTAGAGACCCTGTAGTGAGCGAGTCTTTAAAGATTAGATATAATGGTTTGGCTATTACAGAACCCAGCTCCCTCAGTACCCTTGGATGTATTCCATCAGGACCTGGGGCTTTATTAACATTTATTTTCTCCAACCTCTTTTGTATTTCTTCCTGCGTTAACCAATTATTTAGTGAAGGTAGTGTAGCCCCATTATGTTGCAGTGTCCCAACCACTGGTACCTCCCTTGTGTAAACCGAAGAAAAGAACCTATTTAGCTCATCTGCCTTTTCCTGGTCACTAATTATCAGATGGCCTGTGTCACATTGTAATGGTCCTATCGATTCCTTCCTGGCCTTCTTCCCATTAATATATTTATAAAATATTTTAGGGTTAGTCTTACTTTCCATTGCAACTGACTTCTCATTTTCTATTTTAGCCAGTCTAATAGCCCTTTTGCAAGCCTTGTTGATTTCCTTATAGTCACATAAAGATGCCTCTGTTCCCTCCTTCTTGTATAATTTAAATGCATACTTCTTTTTCCTCATCATGATCTTTAAGTCATTGTTAAGCCACATGGGATGTGATTTACTCCTATTTATTTTATTTCCACATGGTACATGCTGATGAGTATGTTTATTTAGTAAGGATTTGAATGTTGTCCATTTATTTTCAGTATTCTTCCCTGTAAGTTCTTTGTCCCAGTCTATATGTTGTATTGCTGCCCGTAGCCCATTAAAGTTAGCCCTTTTAAAATTTAGAGTTTTTGTTGGCCCCTTACAACTCTGTTTTTTGTATTCAATCTCAAATGAGACTGTGTTGTGATCACTGTTCCCCAAGGGTTCCCCTATTTTTACATTTGATATTATATCAATATTACTTGTGATGACTAAATCCAAGATGGCCCCATTTCTAGTAGGTTCTTGTATTACCTGGGCTAGATAATGATCCCTGAGTGTACTCAAGAACCTGCTCCCCTTAGCTGAGCTGCTGGTCTCGTTTATCCAGTTTATATCAGGGTAATTAAAGTCTCCCATTATTAGAACTTGCCCATGCTTAGCTGCATTTCCAATCTGTAACAATAATTGTATTTCCTCACTTTCAGCTATATTTGGGGGTTTATAGCATACTCCCACCAATATGCATTTAGAATTAGCTCCTCCACTATTTAGCTCAACCCACAAGGATTCAATGATGCCGTTAGTGCCAGCATAAATATCTTCTCTAACTATAGGCTTAAATTCAGGCTTAACATAAAGACAGATCCCTCCTCCTCTTTTACCATTGCCCCTATCTTTCCTAAATAGGTTATAACCATCCAGATTAACAGTCCAGTCATGAGATTCATCCCACCATGTTTCCGTAATGCCTATTAAGCCCCATTTTTCTTGTACTGCTAATATTTCTAGCTCATCCATTTTCCCAGGCAAACTTCTTGCGTTTGCAATCATACACTTTATGTTGCTATGGCTCTGCTGATGTGAAGTGCCTGCCACTGTATTTGAGGCCCCTATTAATATCTCCCTACTTTCTATTGTAACCCTCCCCCCTTCTCCTCCCCCATGGGTAAATAATTCATCCCTTTCCCTCTCTACCCTATTTACCCCAATACTTCTATATAGTCCCTCCCCCCCACCTACAAGTTTAAAAACTCCCCCAGCCGTTCTACCATCCTATTCCCTAGCACAAAAGCGCCCTCATCATTAAGGTGCAATCCATCCCTGCTATAGAGATTGTACCCAAGTGAGAAGTCAGCCCAGTGCTCTAAAAACCCAAAACCCTCTGCACTGCACCACTTTTTTAGCCACGCATTAACCTCCCTAAGCTCCTTCTGCCTCCCTGGGCTAGCACGTGGCACTGGTAGTATCTCAGAAAATACTACCTTGGAGGTCCTTGCTTTAAGCTTATTCCCTAATTCTCTAAAATCATTCTTTAGGACGCTCCATCTTCCACTAACTTTGTCATTGGTACCAATGTGTACCAAGACCGCCGGTTCATTACCAGCCCCTCCCAATAATTTATCCACCCGATCCACAACATGCCGAACCCGAGCACCCGGGAGACAGCAAACTGTTCGATTGCTGGGATCTGGGTGACAAATTACCCTGTCTACCTTCCTAATAATAGAGTCCCCTACCACCAAAACCTGTCTGTTGCACTGCCTATTCTGCCCTCCCTCTTCTCCAGTAGAGCTGTTCGCCCGGCTGTTAGAGGGAACAGCTCTATCTGGCATTGCCATTCCTGAATGGACATCGCCAACAGTTTCACTCAATCTGGCAAATCTGTTGGTGTTTGACAACTCAGAACTGGCCTGCCTCCTCCTGTTCCCCCTGCTTCCCCTTGTAACTGTAACCCAGCTACCTCCCTGGCCATCCTCCCTAGCCCCAGCTCCTCCCTCCATACTAGGCCCAGCTAAACTGTGCTCCGTGAGCACCAATTCCCTTTCCAGTGGAGCAATATCACTAAGTGCTGCAATTCTCCTCTCCAGATCTTCAATTTGAGCTTCCAAAGAGGCAACATGCTCACACCTGTCACAGAGGTATGGACCCTGGATCATATGTTCCAGTAGTGCATACATTTGACAGGATGTACACTGAATAAGGTTGCCACTGGACTGACTCATAATTATTATTATTGTCTACGAAATTTCAGTGGGAAAAATAAAGAATATAATATAATATATTTATATAAAGTTTTCCTCCTTTGCACTATAAATCTGCCCTCCCTTTTCTTTGAAGGCCCTCCTTTTATTTAAACTCCTAGGCTTTTACTAGAATTGCACTTGATACTGAAAATGTTCGCAAGCTCACAAGTTCCCCTTCTCCGGTTTCTATTAACTTCTGCCTTCTCGCCTGGGCACAATTAGTGCACTCTGCAATTTATCAGCCTTTACTTGTAAGGTAAATCCACTTGTAAACAGGCCCCAAACCAGCTCACAAACCTTTTATACAAGTTTAACAGTCAAGCCACACCCCTCTCACCTGGGCACAATTAGTGCACTCTGCAGTTTATTAGCCTTTACTTTTTAAGGTAAATCCACTTGTAAACAGGCCCCAAACCAGCTCACAAACCTTTTATACAAGTTTAACAGTCAAGCCACACCCCTCTCACCTGGGCACAATTAGTGCACTCTGCAGTTTATTAGCCTTTACTTTTTAAGGTAAATCCACTTGTAAACAGACCCCAAACCAGCTCACAAACCTTTTATACAAGTTTAACAGTCAAGCCACACCCCTCTCACCTGGGCACAATTAGTGCACTCTGCAGTTTATTAGCCTTTACTTTTTAAGGTAAATCCACTTGTAAACAGACCCCAAACCAGCTCACAAACCTTTTATACAAGTTTAACAGTCAAGCCACACCCCTCTCACCTGGGCACAATTAGTGCACTCTGCAGTTTATTAGCCTTTACTTTTTAAGGTAAATCCACTTGTAAACAGCTGTAAACAGACCCCATATATATAAATCTTACATATACATTCAGTAGAATTCAGGTTATTCAGCACCCTACTAACCGGGACTCTCAAGCAACCCGGCACAGGCATCAATTCCCCAAATTCAAATAACCGGCACTATCCAGCAGTTCGAGACTGCAAAAAAAAAATGCTAACTTTTTTTCTAATTGTTTTTTTTTGGCCCTAAATGGCCTGGTTTAGGTGCCTAAGGCATTTTGAGGGGTTTTGGGGGGTTTAAGAATCGTTTAGACCCTTAAAATCGGGGACTCCTGATTAACCAGCAACTACAGTTATCCGGCAATAGGTAGTCCCGTGGGTGCCGAATAACAGGGGTTTTACTGTATATATATATATATATATATATATATATATATATATATATATTGTGAGAATGTAAGGAGCCGGGGACAGATTATTGAGGGCCATTATGTAAGCCATAGGCTGAACTGCTCCTTGTATCCAGCTCTGAGGGAGTTAAAACACTTAAATTCACCTGGTCCAGTGCTTCACTATAAAAACCCCAGGAAGCCCCAATGAAGGAGAGGGGTGTGCTGCTGATTAGGCTCTGTCCTGAGTAGTTTGGAAGCTGAAGCCAGAAGCTGGGGCCTTACCTAGGAGACAAGCTGGAAGGAGCCTGTAAAGTACAGCTAGTTGAGAGGACTGACAGCTGCCTGAATTGCTGCGGGGATGACCAAGGTGAATCGTTTGGAGAAGCAATGTGGTGAGTGAGATCCTGCGGTTTCTTGGAGCTGAAAGGTACCAGACTGATTATGCCTCAGGGAAGTTGCTGAGTGTGGAACTGACAGAAGCCCTGTTTGAAGGTACCAGACCTATTATGCCCCAGGGAAGTTGCTGAGTGTGGAACTGACAGAGGCCCTGTTTGAAGGTACCAGACCGATTATGCCCCAGGGAAGTTGCTGAGTGTGGAACTGACAGAGGCCCTGTTTGAAGGTACCAGACCGATTATGCCCCAGGGAAGTTGCTGAGTGTGGAACTGACAGAGGCCCTGTTTGAAGGTACCAGACTGATTATGCCCCAGGGAAGTTGCTGAGTGTTTGACCGGTACATATGCAATAATTTTAATACTGCTGTATCAAAGGGTCCCTGGGGTGAAGCATACGGGAGAGACGGGCGGGCCCTATGCTTCATCCGCGGCCACTGATGTAGAAACGTGGAAAAGACTACCGATATACAAGAGACTGTTTGTATCCTGGCCACAAGGTGGCAATATAACAATAGTCGGAGACTATTTGTAGCCTGGCCACAAGGTGGCAATCTTTCAATAACCAGAGACTATTTGTAACCTGGCCACAAGGTGACAAATTATAAGGATTAAAAGACTGTCTTTGTCCTTGCCACTAGGTGGCGCTATTCCTATGAAATTACTCCTTCCCGAGTACAACGGAGTGGGAGCTCCGTCCTGAAGACACCGGGGTGTAGTTTTTTTGTCCCTGTTGCAGGTAAGCTGCACAGGTATAGTCAGGGCGTTCCTGTGTCACAGTCAGTCCGTATAAGTAGATGTTTATTTTCGTTATTTAAGCAGAGTTACTGCTCCTGTTTGTTTTTGTTATTTCATAATAAACATGTTTGCTGCCTCACCAGAAGGTATCCGTTTCTAACTCAAGAAAGCACAGCTCTACACAGCCATCCTGGTCACAATATATATATATATATATATATATATATATCCCCACCACCTCTTCTCCCTTTGGCTGCAGCATAATTCAGGCAGTCCGATTATGTTAAAGGCACAGGAGGTGCCTTTAATCTGGCAGCATAAATTCTAGGGGGGATTTGTTCCCCCCCCCCCCATCACCCCCGGTTCCTATGCCCCTGAACGTAACCTTTTCTGGTTAACATACACATTATTGAATCATTAATACAAGACATTAAATAACAAAAAAAATCTTCTATTTTCTTATACTGTAGCTCATACTAACAAAAATATACTATGCAATAGGATCATATGTGGATGGATCAGAAAGGCTGACTGACAGCTGGAAATGGCAAACATTAATAGTTGCTTACTGTAGGAATATTAATTGTTAATAATACTCAATTGATAAAGTACTTGTTATTACCTATAGTTTTAAATGTACCATATTTTGAACCTCTGCTGTTTCACTTTAAAGGGAAACATAACCTATTCCAGCTTATTGTAGATTGGGAATTTCCAGATATCAGGAAACATGAGATATGTAAATAAACTCAGTGAAACATAACATCAGCTTGGAAAAATAGACTATATCAATTAGAATGCATGTTTTAGAGCAGTGACTCTCAATTTTTTTTTTACTTTTTTGGTTACCTTTCAATGGTCATGGGGACCACCTTTAAGACCCACAACACATTTAACAAGGTGATGCTTCACATGGAGCACATTTTCATATATGTTTGATCTAAATAGAGTAAATATATCCATTCTGAAATAATTTATCTATAACTCTTACTAATGGTAGTGGTATGTTTAGAGTGTTAGCCTCTTCTCATCCCTCTTTATGCCCAAAGATGGCAGATTAGATCTCAAGAAACCGGCACCGGTTGTATGACTGTTAAGAATAATTATTTTAGAAGACTGAAGAACATCAGTACAGTATGGATCTGTTGCATAATAAGTTACACATACATGTAATACTTGACCCCAAGACTAGTCCCTCTACAAATGAAATCAATCATGATCGACTTTTAATAATCTTCAAATGTTTACCAGTATGATTATGGAAGGTTTCAGGGGACTTTTTCCCGTAACAAGATGACAGTTGTACAGATAGATAATTCTGAGATTTCATTTTGCTGGACTTGAAGTTTGTTTGTTTTGTAATCTTGTTTGCTTAGCGATTTCACCTTTGTCTTTGTTATGCAAACACAAAGGTGAAGTTGTATTTTCTGATAGTACAGGTTTATCTTGTTGTTTTATAGACTTTTCTCCAATGGGGTTTGTGTCATTTTTTGAATTGCTCGTTGAATGACTGTGTGAGTGTATTTGAATTTCCCGTATATGAGTTTGAGCTATTTTTCTGAGTTTAGTTGCTTGTTTTTGGTAATTGTTTGTGTCTATTGGTGTGTAAGGTTCATTGCTCCTGTAAATGTATTGGTCTTGTATTGTGAATTCCTTTGGTGAGTGCTTTCTGTGATAAGAAGTAGTTATTAATAAGAGGATAAGAGATGGGTGGAGCAGTAGACGGATGAGGAGGAGATAAACGAGAGAGTGGAGGTAGAGAACAGACAAGGTGGAGAGCGGTAACAGTGAGGAAAAGAAGATCCTTAAAGGTAAGTTATACAGATTTTACATAGATATAATAAATAACATATATCTCAAAACAAATAAACCTCGACACAAGTATTGTAAATTGAAGTACTATCCTTTAAGTTTATTTAATAGTTTTTGCTATCTAGTCCGGACGTTTTTTGTGTGTGTTTTCAATCTGCTTGAATCTTCACTGCTCTCTACCTTCAAGCGGATGACATTTTTGTAATTCTTGTTGTACTTACAAAGTCATCTGAACAGTCATTGAATTTAAATATGTATCATTTAAAACTATAGGTAGCAACAAGGCTTGTATCAGTTGGATGCTATTTTAAAATATATATATTTTTTAAATAAGCTTGAGTTAAATTTTTTCATTTTTACTTGTCAACTATACACCAACAAAACATTTGCTTTTATCTTTGTGCTCTAGTTTAGTGATTGATAATGTTTTTCTTTATTTAGGTTTCAGCGCCTTTTTTTTTGTGCTACTATTAATATTTTTACACCATTGGCATGTGTGTAGGAACTGGGGGGGGGGGGGAGAAGGGCCAATTCCCCCCTTTTTTTTTGCAATGTGTGTGTGTATGTGTAGAGAAGCAGTTGCATACTATATTTATACTATATGTGGCATCCTCCCCAGATCTTCTTTGGCTCCTACACCCATGACTATTTGATAATTGTACCCGATTCTGACATTGTCCCTCAATGTCTATGATCATATATAAACAATACTAGTGAGTTAACATGCACTTGTGATTGTTTTATGTAATTCCCCAAAATGTAATTATTTTATTAGGCCAGTGGCAGTGTGTTAGATTTGCTGGTGCCATTTTCCATATTGGGCATTTTGGCCTGTCATTGGTTTGGAGACATTTATCAATAATTTTGGTTGAAATAACATTTTCATAGATTTTAATGGATAATTAAATTTGGTAAAGTTATGGATAACTATATCCACACCAATTAGATTTCAATGGTAATAGATTGGATAAAGTTACTATTAAATATATCCACACCAATGTGATATAGGATTATAGATGTCCCATAAATTTTCACTTTTTGTCACAACTGTAGCCCTGTGTGTACAGGATGTGGTAATGTACCTAATAACTGTAAATCTAATTTTACCTTCCAGTAGACTGAGACAATCCCTATGAATTATTCTATAATTTTATCTATTATAGGCCTCATTCTATTAAGGGCCGTAGGAGATGCGTGGCCACAAGGGATCGCCGCAAGCTACTTCCCTATTCTATTCCCTTGTGACCAAGGGCTGCGGCCGGCGCCCTGTTATTCCTTGCGGCCACCCCCCGTTGCAGGGAAAGCCTTTGATCTTATGCGGCCGCAAGAAAGCCCAGGTCGCTATTCAAATGCTACGCGAACACTTACGTCAAGGCCATAATTCAATAAAACCGAGCCGCAGCTTACTTACACCAAAAAGGTCCCCCAAGGCTCTTACTTACAAATCGTAGCACCAATTAAGCACATAAAAAGGCCATCCTGTACTTTGATGAGACGTGAAAGTGATTGTAGGTGTTAGAATTCATAGCACACCATTCCCTAACACTGCCAATCATTTTTTTTGTAATTCATGTTCAATTTCTGTGTCCAGAGTCCCACGGGCTATCAGATCCGCAACGGCTTCGGGATTAGCTCCGGTCAAGTCCGTAAATGGGTAAAATAGACCCACAGGTTACTTGGGCCACGGAGGTGTCGCAAAGGGCTTACTTACAATTTGTAGCACTAATTAAACAAATAGAAAAGCCATCCTGTACTTTTATTAAAAGTGAAAGTGATGTTTGATCTTAGAATTAATAGCTCGACATTCCCCAGCTCTCACATCGGCAAATAAAGAAATTAAATTTCATGATCAATCTTTGTGTTCTATTTATCATGAAAGTCCCAAGGGCTTGTAGGTCATTTACCCTCCAAGCCCATACGGACTTGAATAACGAGCTACGGGCCTGGAGGTCATTAAAGCCTGTGGGACTTTGGATGGAAATTAAACCTAAAATCAAAGATTATAATTTGGCGATGTGCAAGCTTGAGAATGTGTTACTATTAATCCTCATGTCCACCAGTGTGTTCCCCATCATTTACAGTCCTTTACAGTGTTGGATTGAATATATATTTGCTTCTACAATGCTTTGAGTTTGCGGCCTTCAACCTCCGAACCTGTACGAGTTTTTACAACGATTTACTGGCTTCGAGGTCATTGAAGCCCGCGGGACTTGGGACGGAAAATAAACCTGAAATGAAATATTGGATTTGGGCGATGTGCAAGCTTGAGAGGGTGTTGCTATTAATCCTCATGTCCCCCATTATGTTGCTGTCTTGAATTTATATTTGCATTTAAAGTTTTCCGACTTTGCGGCCTTGAAACACGATTTATGGGCGCGCAGGAAATGCTTGCGGCCGATTGCATAGTTTGCGGCCAGTTGTAAGGGGGACCTCCTTGCGGCGCCGTCCATTTGAATAGCAGCGTATCTGTAGCGCTATGCAGGGCGTAAGCTGGCCGCATGGAATCACAGTTTTGCGGCCATTTTACGGCCCTTAATAGAATGAGGCCCTATATCATTAGTAGGAAATTAAGTATTTGCCCATGAATAATAGGTGCATTCTAGTTCTATATAATATTTGTATGCTTTGACTCAAAAAAGTGCAAAGAAATAATTATTGACTAGTTGTTTTTTCACATTTTGTTTTATTGAGTATTCATCTTTTAATAAGTGTACAATTTGTAGGCATTTTGCAACATATGAGCCAAATCAATAAACTACAGTGACGGTGCCCAGACTTTAGTGCAGGGGGTGACAAATATTAGGAGCCAAATAAAATTTTAGGAGCCAGAAAAAAAAAAAAACAGTTTTAGCAACACCTTCAAGTTTCAATGGGTATCAACATCCCTAGTAACACTCACCTGTGTTGCTATATTGTTTGTTAAGCTCATTCTAAAGTACAAACTTTCTAATATATATATATATATATTACACCACACAAACACTATACATTCAGAGGTGCTCCCATACTGCTGAACGGCTATGAAGAAAATGTTGCACTTCAGCATATTTGCTTCATTACAAGTTTATGTTGCACTCGTACTTCTCTGCCCTCAACTTCGCCAAACAGCACTATTTCACATCATTAATATCAACTCTATCCTCCAAATTCAAACGCTTGTTCGAGACTTTTAACTCCGCCCACCACCACCTCCCTTCCCTGCATGTCTCACGGCTGTAGACTTTGCCAGCCATTTTAAGCATAAAATTGAGAACAAATTCTCCTTTTGTTCTGACTTACACACTCCATCCTCTCAACTGACTGAGAACACCCACCCTTCTCTCTTCCCCAATGCCACAGCCACTATCCACTCCTTTGATCTTCAACCTTACCCTAAATACTGGCACATTTCCATCCTCTCTAAAACATAATTACACCCATTCTTTAGAAACCTGCATCTGATTCTGCATCTAACTATCCCCCTATCTCTCTACTTTCCCAGGCTTTCAAACTACTACTATGTAAGGCTCATCTACAACTGCCTTACCCAGTGGCATGTCCTTCTCGCGCTGGAGAACAGCGCTCCGTCATTAGCGCACCCTGATGACGCTCTGCGCTCCACCATGCATCCCATCTGCCACAGAGGCTTTTCATGCTTGTGTCACCATCTCATATTTATTGGACAAGTTTGCTGGAGACTGCCAAGGCCATGGTAAGGGGCTGACAGAGCCATGTGGGACTGGCATGTGTCACTAGGAGCATATTGTATGTAATGTCACTGTCATTGTGTGCATTTGTCACTAGGAGCATGTTGCATTGCATGTTTATCACTACATGTCACTGTCATTATTTGCATGTGTGATAAACATGCAATGCAACATGCTCCTAGTGACACATGAAACAATGACTGGCCCATATGGCACACTGTCAGACCCTTACCTTGCCAAGCAGGTCCAGTAAATATGAGATAGGGGCGCTCGTGCATGAGAAGCCTCTGTGGCAGATGGGATGCATGCTGGAGTGCAGAGCGTCATCGGGGGGGCTGCCTTACCCAATTTATTTCCTCCAACTCTCTTCTTGACACCTTCCAATGCGGCTTCTGGCCCCAACACTCCATTGAGACTGCTCTCACAAAAGTCACTAATGACTTTATCACCCCAAAGTCAAAGGGTCACTTTTCTATTCTACTTCTTTTAGATCTCTCTGCTCCCTTTGACACAGTTGACCACCCTCTTCTAATCCAAATCCCCTGCTCCCTCTGCATCTGAGATACTGCTCTCTTGTGGTTCATATCATGACTACAAGATCAAACATTTACTGTCTCCTTCTCCGGAACCTCTTATTTTCCTCACCCTCTGACTGTTGGTGTACCCCAAGGTTCAGTCCTAGGCCCCCTCCTATTCTCCATCTATACATCCTCACTTGGAACTCTAATATTTTGGATTTCAGTGTCATCTATATGCAGATGGCACTCAAATCTACCTCTCAGCCCCAGATCTATCCCCCTCCCTTCTAACACATGTCTCCAACTGCGTCTCAGGTATATCCTCCTGGATGTCCGCCCACCACCTCAAACTCAACATGTCCAAGACCGAACTCCTAATTCTCCCACCCTCACTGTTGACAATGCCATCATCACTCCCACCTCCCAAGCCGTTGTCTTAAAATTCTACTGGCCCATCCCTCTCTTTAATACCTCACAAAATCCTGCCTGCTTCATCTAAAAAACATTTCCAAAATACGTCACTGCCTCACACAAGACACAACTAAGATTCTAATACACTCATCTTGACTACTGCAACTCGCTTCTTGCTGGCCTACCCAGCTCCCGTCTGTCCCCACTTCAAATTATAATGAATGCCTCTGCTAGACTCATCGATTGTACTCAACGTTCAGTGTCTGCAGCACCTCTCTGTCAGTCACCCCACTGGCTCCCCGTACCCCCCAATACAATTTAAAATAATGACCCTAGTTTACAAAGCCCTCAACCTTTTTCTTTCCACCTCTCTTATCACCTCCTCTCATTCCCGCCTTCAGGACTTTTCTTGTGCTGTCCCTATTCTTTGGAACTACTTGCCTTGCTCCACCAGATTATCTCCTGCCTCAAAACCTTAAAATCCTCACTAAATATGCATCTGTTTAAAGAAGCCTACAACCTTCCACCTTAACTTGCACAACTTATTTTTCCCTGTCGTGTACCTCACCGAAACCCTTCAGGTGCTTTGGTGAAAGCAGTATGGACACTGGATTCTAAGCTCAAAGACAGGGCCCTCCAGCCGAAGGCGCTCCATGCCAGCAACTGCGACCCTCGCAAAGTTCACGTCGCAACCCAAAGAGCACGACACACACATTACGGCCTCGCAACACTCGGACGCAACTCGCGAACATTACAAAATGTAAAACCCAATACATACACACAGCACATACATAAAAACCTTACCTACACCAAGAGGGAGCACCCAGGACCTCAAAAATGCCACTTAGACCTTCATTTTACTCGAAATAAAAGAGTTTAGAGACTAAAAAAAACTGTAAGCGAGAGAAAAAATGGCCGCCGAACAAAACGAAAACGAGGCTACAGCACTCTAAACTCGCAAAACAACACAAGAAACTCGCAAAACGCCACAAACGACCTACAGATATTCATACCACACAGTGCACACATTCAGCATGCTTACACAGCAGCTCCACACCACTAATGCTCCAGCAACATCAAAACAGATTGCCAGCTCTTCAACACAATGCTTCAAAATAGGTAAAGTATATTCATTTAGTAATCTATTACATATTTCAGTATTATACACCAAACAGCATTAGCTACCTTACAATTTCATTGCCGTCATTTTTTGACGGGCAATATTCTAGTAATAAATAAAATCAATGTGTTTTGCCTGCTCACTCATGTTTTCTTTAAAAATGGTACATATATTACGAATTTGCCAAGGGTATGCAAACTTTTGAGCACAACTGTATCTAGTTGGCTGTGAGGTATTTTTTTGTAAGGTAGTTGGGAGATTGATGTGATATGGTTAGTTTTCCATGGCGTAGGAAGCCATAGAACACCATCATTATAGTCACTGACATGAATAATAAGATGGCTTTGCCAAATGGGATTGAAGCTAAGAGGGTGATTCATTTTTTTGAAAATTGGGCTGTCAATTGCTTGACGGTGGGTTTTGGATGCTGTGGATTTTTGGGCAAATCCCCTGAGAAAGGGCTTGATAGAGGGTGAAGTTAGGAATGATTGGTTATTGAAATAAGCGACAAAAGAAATGGCAGATGAAAAAAACAAAAACGAGGCTACACGACCCTTAACCACGAAAAACACCACCAGGCACATAAGACTTTTACCCAGGAACGTGCAAGATAAAAAATACACTATTAGGAACCAAGGAAAATGCTCCAGACCCACATAACACACACACACACAATCGCCGCCATTTTACAACACTAACTTGCAACTAATAACATTACCATTTTAAAATGGCGATTTACACAACTAAATAAACCGTTTGACCTCGCTCACGCAGCCTAGTTATGCTGCACACTTGCCACATTGCTGACCCTTACACCTCAGGTCAGCAACAGTCCAAATGTACATTGTATGCTGCAGGAAAATCTAAAGAGATTGTTAGCTAGTCAAGATATTGATTGCTGGATATATTAATTACAAATAGGTGAAGTATATTAATTTATTATTGAATTAATTAATTAATTAGTTTAAAAAATATATTTACATAAAAATTAAAAAGAGCAGGCGCTCAGCCGGGGCTCACAATGAGCACCGAGGATGCTCAGAGGAGCAAAAGTACACAAGGGGAGAGGCTCGTAATGAGCGCCAAAGGGCTTGCAATGAGCGCCGAAGGTGCTCAGACGACCAAAAGTACATGAGGGGAGAGGCTTGCAATGAGCGCTGAAGGTACTCAGAGGACCAAAAGCCTTACATTGTGTGCCAAACAGCATTACCTGCCTTACAATTTTATGACTTCATTTTTTGACGAGCAATTCACTAGTAGTATTATAATTGTTATTCATCAGGAATTCAAATAAAATATGTTACAGGTAAAATTTCAGCAAAAATAAAAAGTTTGGGTTAAATTGCTGTTGAATCTTTTAAAAATGCCTTACTACTACAAAAACACTTAATATTAGAAGACTTGAAATGAACGTAACATAATGGTCTACACTGCGTAGGGAATGTATTTCTGGTGTAAATGGACAACCCATTTTTACATTATGCAGTGGTTTTAATTATGTTTCTATGTTTGGCCATATTAAGTTTATATACTATAACACTTAACAAGCCTTTTTGCTGGAGATGAACATATATGGGTATTTTTGTTCCAATGAAAAAGTAAACTATGAATGGGAATACAATACAACTGACATGAACACAGCATGGCTCATTTACATGGACTTAATAATTACAGTATTTTCCTGTGCTTGTCTTATGAATCATTTGTGGCCTGGCTTTAACTCTCTCCCTTATTTCTATGTTGCACCTTTTCTTGAACTCTCACATCTCTTTACCTTTCGTTTCAATTTTCTATGTGAGAATCCTGTATTTTGTTAACCAACCAGATCCATCTTATCCTTCAACTATGTGCTCTCAGCGGCATTGGACTGTACTGTACATATCCCTCTAGTTGTTATCTCTGTATTTTACACCAGTAAGCTTAACCCCAACACTGACTATGAGGTACATACCGAGAGAAAATGTAATACACTTGCTGGTTTCTTCCACTAAAGACGCCTTTTTTTATGTTTGTTCTCTACCAAGCTATACACTTATGAGATGCCTCTCTATAACCTTAATACTCTCTCAAACAAGCAGTGGTCAGATCCTTCAAAAATGCTCAACTCTCTCCTCTACAAGGACCACACCAGACAGTACCTTTCCTCATTCACTGTTCTGTGTCACACTGAACTGAACCTCTGCTTGACACTAAGCACCCATGGGCAGATCTTTCAGTAAGCGAACTAGGCACTCGCCTAAGGGCGCATATCACTGAAAAGAGCCTCATTATTCATCAATTTAAAAAAAATTGTTAGGAAACGTCCTTTGAGTGAGATCCCTGCTGGATTTGGTGTGGAGGTGATGTCCTGCTCAGAATTGCCCCTTATATATGTATGTATGCCCCATATATATGCATGTATGTATACTTTGGCACGTCCTATCAGGGGCTCCTCAATTTCACTGCCTACAAAAAGATAAATGTGGGCCAGTGAGCACCTCTTCTTGAGTGGTCCTGCTCTGTTTGTTGCACACTTTACATATCATATTTGAGGTTTTTGCTAATCTACAGTGGCCTTTTAATATGTGTGGCAATTTATTTAGTGAATATGTGCAGGTACTTCTGTTTGTTTGCATAGTGTCGGAAAGGTCCTGTATAAGCTTAGTGTAAAAGCATCATTGTTTTGCAATTGAATTTCCTAGAGCTTTTTGGCACTTGGTATTGTTTTGAAGTCTCTACATAGGCTGGAATTGTTGTTTAGAGTAACGCAGAGCATCTGTTCTTGGTAGATGTTTGTAACAATCAATAGTTGTGCTATATTCCTATGGGGATTTTAACAGTAATAACTCCTGATGTGTAGATCCATACTCAGCTAATAAATAAAATGTGCTTTGTAGTTGGAGATGTTAGAAGAAAAAAGTATTTGGTTACTGTTTAGCAAGACAATACGCTTTTTCATAGGTATTATCCATTGATAAGTAATGTGCAAAGGATTATGGCATTAAATTCTCCAACACTGCAACACATGAAGTGGGAGTTGATGGTCAAACATCTTGGGTTGCACATTTCAATAACGTCTACATTGCATGTTTCCTCGTGGTCCAGTGGTTAGGATTAGGTGCTTTCGCGTCTGTCGACCTCGATTTGATTCTAGTTAGGGAACCAAGAGGTCACACTACCCTGAAGCCATGCAGGATTGGGCCTGGTCAATACTTGGATGGGAGACCATTATGAATGCCTCTGCTAGACTCATCTGCCGTACACAATGTTCAATGTCGGCATCACCTCTCTGTCAATCACTCCACTGGCTTCCCTTGGCCTTAAGAATAAAATTTAAAATCATGAGCCTAACTTACAAAGCCCTCAACAATAACAATCCCCCATACATCTCTGCAATCATCTCCAAATACTCCCCCACCTGCCCTCTTCGTTCTGCTAATGACCTTCTTCTTTCTAAACCTCTTGTCACCTCCTCTCACTCCTGCCTCCAGGACTTTTCTCGTACTGCCCCTAGTCTCTGAAACTCCTTGCCTTGCTCCACCAGATTATCCTCTTGCCTCAAAACTTTTAAAACCTCACTTAAATCGCATCTCTTTAAAGAAGCGTATCACCTTCCACCCTAACACGCTTATCACCTCTCACCCTCTTTTACCACTCACTATACCTTAGATTGTAAGTCTGCGAGTTTCTATTCTAAGTACATTGGGAATGCATCATGGACATTGGATTCCTAGCTCAAACACAGGGCCCTCCTTGCTTTGCTATTTGTTAATTTGTATTTATCTTTGTTTAAACTTAACTTATGTACAGAGCTACGGAATATATTGGCGTGTTATAAATAAACTATAATAATAATAGAAATAACAAGATGATGTGGACCACTGGAGAAGAAACTGGCAACCCACTCCGGTATCTCTGCCATGAATACCAAGTGGATCAGCCTGGCCATGGAAATAAAGATGTGGCTGGTGTGTTTCAGTCCATGAGGTCAAGGATCATTGATGCAAAAAATATTGCCTGTAAGAAATATCATCTTCCCATATATTCAAATCAGAGATAATAGTGTATTTTCAACTATTCTAAAACATGTTAATCTCCTGCCCAAATGCATCTGGGACCTATCCTGTTATATGCACGCACGCTTCAGCGCTGGGAAGCGCGCCGTGGATGTCCAGATGTAGTTGTGTAACTATTTAGGGGCTTTCAGGTCAGGGGGTTAGGGCCAGTAAATGGTGTATGGGCTTAGGAAGATACATTTAGGGGATTAGGGTTCGGCTAAGAGGGTTAGTAGGTTAGGGTTAGGGGCGTCAAGGGTTGTACGGAGTTAGGGTTAGGGCCGGCAAGGAGTGTAGGGGGTTAGAGTTAGGGTCGGTAACTGATGTAGGGGGTTAGGGCCGCCAAGGGGTGTAGGGGGTTAGGGTTAGATGGTTAGTGGCTTAGGGAGTACATCAGGACTCGGGAAGCGAGCCCATCCGGCACTAAGAGTCTTCCTGTGCCGTGCGTGCACATAATAGGATAGATCCCCCATCTGATCTGTTTCAATATTCAAGCTCTTCCATTACCTAGGGAGATTGGTAATTCACCACTGCCAAGACATTATGGCTGGCTTCAACCCTATAATATCAGTCCCAATAGTGGCTGCACTCCTGGAATACTGGTATTTGAATCTTTCATAATTCTTAGAGCATGTCCCATGATGCTTGATATTTCAGTTAAAATATTAGGGTCTTGTTGACATAGCAAGTCATCAGGTATAATAAGTTACTAATGGCTATGATATCTAATTAATAATATATGTCAATCTATTTGTGGGTGGATCAGATAGGATGACAAAAAGCACAATATGTTAGTTTACTGTAGGAAAATGTGTTTCAGGCATGATTTGGTGCTTCCCATACAAGGCAAGTTCTATCGGCTTTCAGTTGCCCCCCCAAATGCTTCACCCTGACATACGTCCATTTTTGTTTGGGGCAATAGGTGCCTGAAACCCTTAAAATGTCACCAGGCAACGCCTAATGCTGAAGCAGCTGATATAGCTACAAATGGTATGTTAAATATACGATTTTGGTATAATGTACCTTGAATTAAATTATATTTATACTAGTGTAGCAATATGATTACTGCTTAGGGAGAGTTGGTGATTTATAAACTGAATTCTGCTTAATGTGTATCAGCAAAAGCTGGGTCTGCCATCAACAATCATGGCGGCCACTGTCAAAATGTGTCAGCAACAAAGATGGCGACCAACGATATTGACTTTTTTGTGCGTGGATGATGTCAGCACGTCTCAGTACCCGGACACAGCCGTGGTAGGTCCCGCCCATCTTCATATGCTACTGCCAGACTCCGCCCTCCTTCCCCTCCCGTTGCTCTGCGCTGTGCCCCCTCCTCCAGGCTGCGGGTCAGCGAAGCGCCGTCCTCATTGCTGAGCCGGAGCCTTGCCCAGCGACAGGAAGGAAAACCTACAGCGAGGCGGCAGGGGAAGGTGACGGCTCATACCGAGACCAAGCGACTTCCGAGGGCAGCACTGACAGCACCGAGCGGGAATCATGGTGAGGCCCAACCCGGGGTGCGGAGGGGGAGCCCGGCCCTGTGCGGCCTGGGGAAGCCACGGACAGTCCTACTACCTCCAGCGCCGTACTGTGCCGGGCTGAGACCGAGCCTGATATGGGCCTGGGCTCCGTATTAGTGTCTGACAGGCTGAAGTGCTCTTGTGTACTGTGAGCTCGTGTTACACTGCCACGATGCATATGTGTATGGACAATATGGGTGCTAGATATATGTACAGGGACAATATGGGTGCTAGATATATGTACAGGGACAATATGGGTGCTAGATATATGTACAGGGACAATATGGGTGCTAGATATATGTACAGGGACAATATGGGTGCTAGATATATGTACAGGGACAATATGGGTGCTAGGTATTATATATGTGTATGTACAGGGGCACTATGTGTGCTAGGTATTATGTGTATGTACAGGGGCACTATGTGTGCTAGGTATTATATATGTTTATGTACAGGGGCACAATGCGTGCTAGGTATTATATATGTGTATGTACAGGGGCAATATGGGTGCTAGGTATTATATATGTGTATGTACAGGGGCAATATGGGTGCTAGGTATTATATATGTGTATGTACAGGGGCACTATGTGTGCTAGGTATTATATATGTGTATGTACAGGGGCACTATGTGTGCTAGGCATTATATATGTGTATGTACAGGGGCACAATGTGTGCTAGGTATTATATATGTGTATGTACAGGGGCACTATGTGTGCTAGGTATTATATATGTGTATGTACAGGGGCACAATGTGTGCTAGGTGTTATATATGTGTATGTACAGGGGCACTATGTGTGCTAGGTATTATATATGTGTATGTACAGGGGCACTATGTGTGCTAGGTATTATATATGTGTATGTACAGGGGCAATATGGGTGCTAGGTATTATACATGTGTATGTACAGGGGCACAATGTGTGCTAGGTATTATATATGTGTATGTACAGGGGCAATATGGGTGCTAGGTATTATATATGTGTATGTACAGGGGCACTATGTGTGCTAGGTATTATATATGTGTATGTACAGGGGCACTATGTGTGCTAGGCATTATATATGTGTATGTACAGGGGCACAATGTGTGCTAGGTATTATATATGTGTATGTACAGGGGCACTATGTGTGCTAGGTATTATATATGTGTATGTACAGGGGCACAATGTGTGCTAGGTGTTATATATGTGTATGTACAGGGGCACTATGTGTGCTAGGTGTTATATATGTGTATGTACAGGGGCACTATGTGTGCTAGGTATTATATATGTGTATGTACAGGGGCACTATGTGTGCTAGGTATTATATATGTGTATGTACAGGGGCTCAATGTGTGCTAGGCATTATATATGTGTATGTACAGGGGCACAATGTGTGCTAGGTATTATATATGTGTATGTACAGGGGCACTATGTGTGCTAGGTATTATATATGTGTATGTACAGGGGCACTATGTGTGCTAGGTATTATATATGTGTATGTACAGGGGCAATATGGGTGCTAGGTATTATACATGTGTATGTACAGGGGCACAATGTGTGCTAGGTATTATATATGTGTATGTACAGGGGCACATTGTGTGCTAGGTGTTATATATGTGTATGTACAGGGGCACAATGTGTGCTAGGTGTTATATATGTGTATGTACAGGGGCACATTGTGTGCTAGGTATTATATATGTGTATGTACAGGGGCACATTGTGTGCTAGGTGTTATACATGTGTATGTACAGGGGCACATTGTGTGCTAGGTGTTATATATGTGTATGTACAGGGGCACAATGTGTGCTAGGTGTTATATATGTGTATGTACAGGGGCACAATGTGTGCTAGGTATTATACATGTGTATGTACAGGGGCACAATGTGTGCTAGGTATTATATATGTGTATGTACAGGGGCACATTGTGTGCTAGGTATTATATATGTGTATGTACAGGGGCACATTGTGTGCTAGGTGTTATACATGTGTATGTACAGGGGCACATTGTGTGCTAGGTGTTATATATGTGTATGTACAGGGGCACAATGTGTGCTAGGTGTTATATATGTGTATGTACAGGGGCACAATGTGTGCTAGGTGTTATATATGTGTATGTACAGGGGCACAATGTGTGCTAGGTGTTATATATGTGTATGTACAGGGGCACAATGTGTGCTAGGTGTTATATATGTGTATGTACAGGGGCACAATGTGTGCTAGGTGTTATATATGTGTATGTACAGGGGCACAATGTGTGCTAGGTGTTATATATGTGTATGTACAGGGGCACAATGTGTGCTAGGTGTTATATATGTGTATGTACAGGGGCACAATGTGTGCTAGGTGTTATATATGTGTATGTACAGGGGCACAATGCGTGCTAGGTGTTATATATGTGTATGTACAGGGGCACAATGCGTGCTAGGTATTGTGTATGTGTACGTACAGGGGCAAAATGCGTGCTAGGTATTGTGTACGTGTACGTACAGGGGCAAAATGCGTGCTAGGTATTGTGTACGTGTACGTACAGGGGCAAAATGCGTGCTAGGTATTGTGTACGTGTACGTACAGGGGCAAAATGCGTGCTAGGTATTGTGTACGTGTACGTACAGAAGCAATATGCGTGCTAGGTATTGTGTACGTACAGGGGCAATATGCGTGCTAGGTATTGTGTACGTACAGGGGCAATATGCGTGCTAGGTATTGTGTACGTGTACGTACAGGGGCAATATGCGTGCTAGGTATTGTGTACGTACAGGGGCAATATGCGTGCTAGCTATTGTGTACGTACAGGGGCAATATGCGTGCTAGCTATTGTGTACGTACAGGGGCAATATGCGTGCTAGCTATTGTGTACGTACAGGGGCAATATGCGTGCTAGCTATTGTGTACGTACAGGGGCAATATGCGTGCTAGCTATTGTGTACGTACAGGGGCAATATGCGTGCTAGGTATTGTGTATGTGTGCGTACAGGGGCAATATGCGTGCTAGGTATTGTGTATGTGTGCGTACAGGGGCAATATGCGTGCTAGGTTTTGTGTATGTGTGCGTACAGGGGCACTATGCCTGCTAGGTATTGTGTATGTGTATATTTATCTCTGTGTGTGTCTCTCGCTGCATATATATCTATCACACACACTCCCTGTATAACTAACAGTTTTGCTTATTTGCTGACTCCTAAAACTGTCTCTGTGGCTCCTAAGCTTGTTACATATTTGTCCAGGCTGCCTATTTGTGCAAAATGTTATATTTAGCATTATTCAGTTTATTCTAAATCCTGATTTATAAATCAGAAATGGCAGTTAGTGTAAAATTCTGCATATTTTCTTCATATGCATTGTATGGATTATTTATATGTTTGTGGGGGTGTAGTAGCATACAAGAGCTACTGATGCTGTTGCTGTGTCAGGGATCTGCATTGTGGTGGTTGTGTTATCTGCTGTAGGATATGTAGGGTAGGCTACATAATAACCCCTTCTGATTGACACGTTGACCCTTCATGCCCTGCAGGGGCTTGGATAACACATGGTAAAGGTTTTGGATTGACTGTGTAAGGTGGCGATCTGTCACAGCTACTGCATAACTCCCCATCCCCCATCTGTACTGCGTAAGAAAACTGGCATGGAAAGGGTTAGACAGTGAAATGGCGAAGAACATTGTGGTAGACGCAGTGCAAATGAGGAGGAGGAGGGAGGAATATAGGAGGACACAAACCACTATAATCAGGCTTCCCCAATACTAATCACTCATGTTTACTGCTATTGAATTGTGGGCTATTCCCAAATGTGCATTACCATTGTGAGATAAATGCTAGTAGCCCCCTCCTCCACCCCATGTTTTGGTATGGATGTCTAGGCTGCAAATGAATCCGCAAGCTGCCTGGGATGGGCTTCTGCAGGAGGATGGTGGGTGCATGCCAAGGAAATCTACACCCTTTGCAACAAATCTCTGTTTATCTTTCATATACATACAGTTTATTATGATCTATTTTATTTCATTGTCAAGGCTCTTGCTGCAATCATAATACAGTTATTAGAGCTACTGATATGTATAGTTTTCAGATCAAATATATTAATCTGCCCAGCAGTCTTTATTTGCTTATATTTGGGTGTGGAAAGCACTATTGTTAGGCAATCGGCGCTTCATGTGTCTCTGGCATGGTGGTGAGCATGTAAATGGCAAATAATGGATTTGTAGCCGTTTTGTATTCTGCTCATTGTAAAATTCAAAATCCTCAAATGAACCCCGTGCTTTATCATAATATATAGTAAGGTATGGAGTTCAACTGTGGATTGCATTTTTTAACTGGTTATTGCTTAGAGCAAAACAAACTTGTGACTTTGATCTAAGATTCAATTTTTTTATGATTTACTACAATTCTGCTTGAAAGCAACACCTCCTGGACTCTTAATGTAAAACCCGTTATTCAAGGGCTTAATTTGTACCAAATTTCCCTGGATTTGAGCAATCACTTCCAAATGATATCATTTTTTTTGTGCTGAGATTATTTTCAATTGTTTGTTCCATTTCTCCTTTTCTTTCACTCTACGCATTTTGCTCTCGTTCTTTGTGCAAGAGAATACACGTTTGCTCTTGCATGCTGCTGTTGCCCTCTTGTACTCCTATTCCCTGACTTGCGCTCACATGCTTGCATTCATACTTGAGACCCAACAATATAATTATGCATGCCACCTAATACCTAGTGATATTGCTTAGATGAACAAAATATGTGATTTTAGGTTTTTAATGGATCAATTTCTAGTTTCAAATGTGCATCGTCATTAGTTAATCATATCTCCAGACATTTTTACCAGCTGATCTCATGAAGGAGTAGGTGGGGATATAGTTTTACAATGTGTTTTTGTGTGGTGTTTACCTCTGAAGACGGGTGGTGCTTCTAATTAGGTGGGTGGTGCAAGACCATGCACACCGTGCAAGATATCCATACAAGACCTCATGGTCTTGGTCATTTAGTAAACATTTTTAAGAGTCTGCAAATATGTACAGGAGCACTATGTGAAACCGATAAACGGGGCGCTGATGCAGGATTATGGCTCATCAGCAAGTGCTAAGCATGGATTTAAAGGGCCAAACGAGATTTGGCACTTAAACTGCAATATTACAGTGCAACTTCTGCAGAGCCGCTCACCCCTATTACTTGTTGCGCATACAGCATATCTGAGCCGATTTGGGTGCAATCACACAAGCATGATACATTGAGCCAAAAGGTTTACAGGAAAGAAATCTAGGAGTCAGTGAGCATTTTAGTCGCCATGGTGCCCTGGGACCTAGTATTAATCAAGCTCTACTATAGTGACATGTAAATGCTAATTTTTCCTTTTTTTTGACATTTTCCGCACTGTTTGTTGCCAAACAATGGTAAATAGTCGTGGGACTTAAAATACCCATGACATTGGCCATATACTGTGTACTTTTTGGAGGTATGACTGTCACTATAATTGGTAAGATTTTCACAAGTGAATAATAGTCACAAATATTTACATACATATCTATATATCATAAATAATGAATTATCTTATGCCATGGTCTTTTATGCAGTAATATTCATCTCTATTCTGAAGTTTTATTTGACCCCGTTTGTGGTACAGGGTTGCATACAAAAAGGAAAAAATGGTTTGTCTACAAAGCTGCCTCAAACACATCCATCAAGTGCCTAATGCACATTTCTTATTAATGCTTCAGAGATTCACACAAGATAATGGAGGGCAATGTATCTGCAGAAACGCTTACTACACTTAGACTGCTGGCAAAAATGATTAGCTCAAAACAAATCAAAACTCTTGTTTTTATTGCCATAGAAAACATTGCATTATATTTCCCTAGTACATTATACCATCTATTTGAATAGCAATATGCTTCAGGTGTTCATAGTTTATATATTTTAACCTACGTTCTAAAAAAATGTAAAAAAAAATCCAGCATCTATTTTACTACTTTTAAATGCTGTGGAATCTACTGTTTTGTTTCCAGTGGTCCACTTCCTGAGTTGGGAGGAGATTTTGTAGTTTGTATTTGCCTGTATAACTGCTGATGCATATTTATTTATTTTTTGCGTCATTCAGTCATTTCCAACTCTCTGTGTCCTCATGGACTGTAACACACCAGGCACCTCTTTATGTCCATGGTCATGCTGATCCACTTGGTTTTCATGGCACAGATACTAGAAAGGTTTGTCAGTTCCTTCTCCAGTGGGCCACAGCATACATAGCACCTGGTATTCCTAGGTGGTCTCCCATCCAAATACTGACCAGGCCCAACCCTGCTTGGCTTCAGGATGGTGTGACCTCTTGGTTCCCTGACTGAAATCAAACCCAGGTCACAGCGGTGAAAGGTCAGAATCCTAACCACTGGACCACCACAGAACCCTAATGCATATATTAGCTCTAATCAAAAGATTACCAGTACATACCCTATTGAGACACACACTACAAGTAAACAATTGCACATAAATGTGAAAAAGTAAAGATTTTGTTTATTTACTTTCTAACGTGGGAGCTCGCCCGACAACTGCGCGCCACCCGGACTGCAGGTAAGGTAGGCTTAGAGGTTTTAGGGTTAGGGGTCTTTGGGTTAGGCTTAGAGGTGAAACGGTTAGGCTTAGGCATGGGGGTCTAAGTTACTGACTCTAGCCCTAAAAAGTGTACTTGCATCCTTCTTTACATGTAGGAGAATGCTCAATTTTAAAAGCAAAACGGCATATACAGCCTGGAGAACTAACTGCACATTATATGAAAATGTGTGCTCTTTTGATGGCGCGCATTTGGCGGTATTTTTTTTAACGGGCCGCTGATGTCGGCGCCCTGTTGTTAGTGCGCAATTGTAGCGCACTCGAAGGTCGGCGTGCCTTAAAACGTACATTTATTTTGTTTTGTTATTCAAAAGACCATAATGGAAGCAGTTGACAATAGTGGTCCTTTAACCAATATCCCATCAGTATCACACAAATCACTTGGATTACCCTATTGTTTGTGCAAAGTAGAACGTTATAATTAGTGTGATTATTCTTGTGATAAATTTATCTTTTTTTACCTTATGTAATGACCATACTAATGAAAAAAAAAGAGAACAAAGAACACATTGATAACATCTAATAAGATAGCTGAAGGTTTCCATGCAAAGGAAGATATGAGCCAAATCCTATTTAGACAAAAATAAGAAGAGATGCACCTGTGAGACACTCAACTTGTGTGGTTTGTAGGAGAATTCCTACTTGTGGAGTGTTCTCTCATTTTTGTTACAATTTAATGCAGCACATCAGACTGTACCTGCATGTAACATACAATTCAGCAATTAATTGGTAATTATAAACTGCTACTGCTCTCTGCTCCTTACTAATGTCCGTATTAGTGCATATGAATGTACCATTACGTTAATCAGTCAGTATAGCATTATCTATGTCTAAATGTCAATGAACAAGAGTGGAGAAGTATTAAAAAAAAATCTACATAGCTTGCTAGAATTTAGTAGCTAGTGACAAGGGCATTCATATAATTACTTTATATTTAGGTGTTAGAAGTAAGAAAATATATTCAACTTCTGGCTAGGTCTATAAAAGGGACATGGTTGTCCCTTTTGACAATAAAATAAACTTTTTGTTGTTCATTTGTGTCAGACTCTTTTTGACCCTATAGATTGCAGCACGCCAGACACATCTCAGCCACTGCCCCTCTGAGCTCCCTCCAGCTCATGTTCATTGCTAAAATAAACTACCCAAGTGTGTATTTGCATTTTTAAACATTTTATTAACAAGTGCTCTGTTTTTACTCCCTGAAACCTTCCAAAGTATCCCTGCAAAGGTCTGCCCCCGGCAGCTCATGCACACAGTATTTCTATAGTATTATATGCACTAACCAATCACAGGCTGTGGACTTTTGATTGAATATTCCTTGGCATTAAACATGGTACAAAAGTGATTTACGGCACAGAAGATTTCTAACTAGAAAGGTATCCGATTAGAAGTTGAGATCCTGCATATCGTTACAGCGCTTATACAGTTTATAATAATTTGTTCATAATGATCCCAAAGCATTTTGGATTTTTTACCATCCTTTATCCTTTACTGTTCTTAAAGGGCCACTGACTTCCTTATAAGTGCTCTCTATTGAGTGGAAGAGCATGTGCACGTTCATCTTGTCTTTTAATTTTTGTTATTCAGTTTAAATTAAACATTTTACTTTGTAAACATTTGTTTACATCTCTTACCATGCTCATCAGCATTTTAATCTCTGAGATGAGGGTATTTGCAGCGCTACCTAGCAGTGTGTTAGGCTCTTTGGGGTAGCCTGTGATTGACACCAGAGCTTCCCCCAGGAAGTGCATGTGCTATAGAGAGAGCAGTGATGTTCTCTCTGTCTCTAGCAGTGATATCAGGAGATGATAGTTGCTTTCTCAGGGCTTTATTCCATGGCTTACATAAGAAAAGATCAGAGTGAAAATCACTTGTAAGACCCTTCATGGCCATTACATCACACTTGTAAATCTCATCAGAGAAATGCCATCCGTGTTATCCTAATGTCCATAATATTGGATCCCCCCAATACTTTGTACTCTGTGAGCCAGGTTATCTCCAGACGTTCCCCCTCTATCTCCATGAGCCCAGGTATTCCCTTCTCTTTACCAGGTACCCCTATGAGCCCTGGTATCCCAAGGGATTTCTTCTCCATACCTACAATCCTTTGAGCTGGAGTATCACCTGACATTCCCCCCTCAATACCTGGAGGACATCAAGCAACCTTCCTCCCACTCCTTCTGGAGTGGGGGCTCTATTAACCCCATAGCCCCTAACTTTAACTCATGAGGGTCCCTAGAAATATAATAAATTAATGTTGACAATTGGTTTGTACACTACCCAAAAGAAGGCAAAATCTAAAGGTTTCAAACAGTTGATGAAGTCTTTATTTCTCATTTTAATGTACACATTGATACTCCTTTTCCTCTTTCCTGCATTTTGCCAGATTCTGTCTTTATTCCCTTTTGGACCGGTGATGTCATAATTACTTTTAATCAGTTTCACAATGCTTATATTTTAAGTTTCAACATCCTTTTAATTAATGTGTTTACGAAAAATAGAATTTCCAGCCTGCAGGTATGTTAATACTAATTTAAAATTGTGAAATCCTTTTGAACTCTGGCATCCTAATTATACAAGTTCCAAATAAATCCGGGCAATGGCATAATGCAAAGGAAGTGCGTAGTTAATCACATCACCTGGTAAACCTTGCATTTCAGCTTACATTTGTAAATTATGTGCTTTAAATTGGCTCTTGTCATCCCAAAACCAAGTGTTTTTTTTGTTTTTTTTTACCTTGGTTAAGCATTTTGAAAAGCTGGTTATATATTGAAAAGTAATCTGTCCTGCAATATTTCATATTGTTTGTGCAACGTTTTATTATGCATATGAATAGCTCCTGAATACTATATTGATACTTTGATGTGCTAATTAGTAACTGAATCTGTGTGTTTCTGTGGTGGAAATAACAATGTACCCCAATGTTATGCAATTAAATCCCATCCCACTTATCAGGCACTGAAGGCTGCAAATTAGCTCACAGAGAAACGCAGTAATATAAATGCTAATTATCTTAGGAATTATCTATTGTGGAGAAAAAATGGCTTGTACATATAGCCTGGTTTTATTGCTCTTTAATATGAAACCAACTTGTTGGTATCCTTGTCCATTTAATACCAATTCCAGTTTGTGATATTACAAATCTAAAATATGAATATTTTGGATTATTTACTGTGAGTTTGTTTCAGTGACCATTTAATTAGCTTCATGTATCAGGAAGATACTTTATTTACTGGAGCAGCTGAGCCATCACTTTGCAGCACGCCCCCAGGGAAGTGGTCACATCTTACCATAATTGGAGGTGTATCTACTGAAGAGTATTCAGACGTCTTGTTTAAACTTGCAGATGCACATTTTATTGTCACTGTGCTGTTTGTTGTGTGCCAAATTATTTTTATACACTTTTTTTTTTATTAAAGAGAAGACATTGAAGATCTACATATTTCACCTTACTCTTTTTCTATATGGAATTTACTATATTTTAGTTATTTTATAGGAATGTGTTAAAGAGACACAGCAAGTGTCCCGGCTTTTTCGGAAATGTAAAGCCCTCATAAATTGCATATTACAATTGGTTGTTAAAAATATTGAGTGGAAGTGTTAGATAATTAGGCAAGTTCAATATTTCAAACATTAATTACATTAAAAGATCTTTCATCTTTCCTAGTTACTCTTACATGATTATCTTTCAGCACTATGTGATGTCACCAGTTGTATAAATAATAGTGTTAGTCTTCCTTCTAATCGGTACTAACTAGCAAGGTTTTTGGTTTATCATCCTCTCTGCCAGATAATTAATCACCTTTGATAAAATTGTTAGGATAATGGGAGGCCCCCTTCATGACATTGTTACTTAAAATAATGAATAGCTTAGTTTATCTAATACTTTAACTCTTTAACAATCAACGGTATTTATTTGTATGGGTACTTTACATTTTTTTACAATAACTGGTACCTATTTTGTGTCATAGAACTACCATTGTCTGCCTGAGCACCTCTATTGTTAGTATTGCTTATGCGATTTACCCTTAGGGCTTTGTCTCCCTAAGGGTCATAGGGGACTCCAGACATGGAGATGACCATATCCGTACAACTACTATTCTCTGCCTGAGGACCTCTACTGTTGGCATTGCTTATGCAATGGACCCTTAGGGCTTTGTCTCCCTATGGGCAATAGGGGACTCCAGACACCCCATTACTCACTGTGCCTTTGGGAGTTATCATCTACACCAATTAAGGCCGAAACGTACGTCCAGGGTTTGCAGATTCTCCTGTTCAGGTTAGTATTGCTTATTATAGTGGGAACATCACATTTCTTATTCCTTTGAGTTTTACTAGTCATAAAATTTCTAATTGAAGTTTTTAATTGAGCCACTTATTATATTTTTATCCATAGAATGAAGCTACCAAATGTGTAGGGAGTGGTGTTTCCCAGCACCCCATTACTGATACTAATGGGTGACTGTGTTACAATAATTCTATTTTTTTATTTTTAGCGTGACTGGAATATGTTTAAATTAAACCACAGCTCTTTTGGATATAATCTTTTTTAGTTTGTTTAATAACTAATGCGCCGTAAATTAGTGTCCGCAGGAAATAATTTATTGTAGGTTTTAAAACTTTTGAACTTTCCCATTGCAACCTCGGGCAGAATATCAAGTAGCTATTGTGGTTGGTTAAAAGTAAGATATTTGTGAGGTGATTACCAAACTAACCACGCTAGCAGCTATGTAAGCCGTGGTCCTAACGTAAACAGTGGCAGCATCTACGTTTTTTTAAGACCCTGCGTGCAAGAATCAATTTTGTGTAATATAACATCATCAGAGAGCATGTGTACCTTTCTTAGCTTTCAGTAGAAGGAAAGAGACCAGAGCCTTTTTTAGAGAATTGGATACATTTGAGATTAACACCACACCTCTTCCCCCTCACAGGCCCATATACAGGGAGTTGCATATAAACACCCTTCTCGCACAACTTCCATGTATTATGGATTGCTCCATGGTCCAGAAAAGAAAGGAATCCCCACCACCACCACATACTTTTTTCTTGCTTGTGTATGCTCCTGTTGTTCTTTCGTTCAGTCATGTCTGACTCTTCCTGACCCCACGGGCCGCAGCATTCCAGGCACATCTTGTGTCTGGTTGCGCTTATCCATACAGTTTTCTTGACCAAAATACTGGAGTGGGTTGCCACTTCGTTCTCCAGTGGTCTGGGATTTGTCTTACCGTCTCTGCTATGACCTGCCCATCTTTGGTTACCTCTACATATAGCTCACAGCTTCACTGACTCGCACAGTCCCCTTCTCTCCTACTCAGTATATAGAAAAAGCGTGTGTGTGTGTATATAGGGTAGTCCCTTTCTGGATCTTTACCTTGTGGTGAAGGGGCTTGTGTACTTCAATAAAGCTGTGAGCTACGGTCACCCAAGATGGGGAGGTTATAGCAGATAAACAAATGTGCCTGGTTGCTGCGTTCCATAGGGTCACAGAGTTTGACACGACTGAAGGACCTAACAATAATACATGTAGTACTGTAGATCTCTTTGGCTTGCATAGTTATATCTGCATGTCTGCCCCAAAAGAAATGTATTCACTCAACGCAGTTTTGGTTCCAGGACCTTCATATGTAAAAAAAACAAAACATGGTGTCGCATGCAACAAAGAATAAGAGTGCTTCCTATAATTGTATTAATCTAAGGAGCTTGGACCCATATATTATCTATACAGCATGTGGTGGAACTATTAATGGACCACACTCATGACTTGTGCTATGGGCTGACTAATTGGCAACTTATTCCCTAATACAAGGATTGACAAATTAATTAAACAAATTAGGAGCCAGGCCAACTTTGTAAGAGCTTGGGAAGTGATCATAGAGAAATATATGTGTAATAAGCTCACTCCCTAGTGTATAAATTCCTGAAGTCCAGTTTAAGCTCCTCCTGAGAAGGTATATAAAGAAAAATGTATTTGTTCCATAATATCAGATGCTATGGCAAGTAATGTGTGTGTGAGCGTGCGCAGGAAAGCGGCCATTAATGTGCTGCCAGCACCTGTGTCAACACGACTTGTGTGTACAAGGAGCCTGCTTGTGTTTTCCATGTACTTGAATGGCCTTGAAGTGCATTTGTTTTCTTTACCTGCAACCGCATTTGGTGAACCTCATGTTTATAATGGCAGAAATGTTTTCCAGCTGCTTTATGCATATTTATAGGTGGAATTACAATGTAACTGCCTGACATTTTATTTATTTTGTTCCTTAAAGTGAGTCTTGGGTCATCTGAAAATAAATGAATTCATAGGGGGCTTTTCATCTAAATGGATGTTGCAGATATGGCTGGACCTGAAAACAGGCAGGAAAAAGTAATGTTTGAATGTTAAAAAAAATATATCGGCCTTTCTGATCCATCTACCATTGGTAATTAACTGGCAATGATTTTCCCAATTATTAATAAAGATTAGTCTGTTTTTAGTGAGTTGGTCAGGCTGATTGACAGGTAAAATTATAACCTTTAATGTAAGTTTACTGTAGGAAAATATCACTGTAGTGTCGTGTAGATATTTTACATATATGTGGCTGCTATTAGCGTTGTCTTTAAGAAAATTGAACCATTTCACAAAGCAACAAAACTAGCTTGAAGTAGGATCTGAGACAATGAAGTTCTAGCATATTCTTCGGAGTGGATCAAAGATTTATGAAAGAATTTGTAAATATCCAGTTTGGCAAACTTGAAGTGTGAAACTATTTTTGTGTGTGGAGTTGAACATCACCGCACTCATCATAGATTACAGAAACTAGTGGCAGTTCCGAAACAGGATGGCCGTGGTTAGGTGCAGTGAGGAGCCACCAGACGTTTTAGGAACCTGAGATATATGTCAAATGGAAACATTAATTTAAGTTTTTTTGGAAGCTTTTGGTTCATAGGTTTGCCAATCTTAAAACTCCATGATTTTTTTTATGGTGACAGGCAAAGCTGCTTTACAAATAAATATATTTTAGAGGGGTTCACTTCCCTTTAAGTAAAACGATCATTGCAGATTTATGTTCCACATCAAGAAATGTGTGTGTTTTGCTAGCCCTCACGTCACAATTTTTACTTTTTTTTTTTTTTATAGGTCAATTCTGACTCCGGTTTTGGTAATTCTACATATACCAATCTCTGCCTCCTAAGAAACACTTAGCTGGTTACTCAGTAGTCTAGCTGGTTCTTAATATTGTTATAAATGTGTTATGTTATCCATTTTTGGGTCAGAATCTAGTCTTCTGGGTTTTTTCAGACTTCAGCTGCCTCGCTTAATGTATTCAGTAACTTACCCAGAATGTCCTAAAATAACATTTGTCCGCATTCACTCACGTCCTGTTTGGTGCCATTATATTAAAATGTTTATTTGCAAAATAAGACTCTGACCTTGATTTCATTTTAAAGTGACATTTGGACTTTGGTGAACTCTATATAAATAGTATCTTATGATGATTACGGGTTTAGCCAAGTACAGGAGGAGGCTTATTTTAGTGAAACAGAGATGCTCGAATGAGGTCACATACTGAAATACAGTGACAAAAGTGATGCAATTCTGGAAAGCATGGTGGTAATAATGATTAACATCCTACCTGAAGTGGTATCCGTAAATAGAAATCAGACATAATTGGCGAGAAAGCATAGACTGGATGGGTTTTATTCCTGATTTTTGCAAATTTACAGACATCTGAGATTGAGCACCTCTGAGATCATGTTCATAGAAAGAAAAGCACCTAAGAAGGTTTGTTCTATAGGTCTGGTACCTACTCAGAGCAGCCTCTTTTAGCTCACATGTGCCCTTCACAGGGAGAAATATCCTGTAGTATATCACTCTGGTCCCACTCAGGGTTTCCAGCCCAGAAATACCAAGCAATACTAAACTAAACAGGAGAAACCTCAAACCCTAGATGTACATTTCAACCTTAATTGGTGTAGATGATAACTCCCTAAGGAACAGTGAGCAATGGGTGTCTGGAGACCCCTATTGCCCATAGGGAGACAAAGCCCTAAGGGTCCATTGCATAAGCAATGCCAACAGTAGAGGTCCTCAGGCAGAGAATAGTAGTTCTATGGATATGGTCATCCACTATGGTATTAAATTAGCATAAAATTCTCACTCTAAAGAGGGATCCATTCCTGAAAAACCAGGCAATTCTACCCTGAGCAGGGAAAATCCCAGACCTACTTTTCGGCCTCTCTTGGGCCTCGCCATTGAGGTGTAGCTTAAATTATTGTGAAACAAGTGTTTACTTTGTCTGCTTTTTTATAAATAAAGTATGCTATTTCCCTGCTTCCTTCTCGTAATTGAGTTGAAAAAATATACTGATATGTCTTGGGTCACAGAGGCCCATCTCAAGCTTTTCACATGACTTGATCTCATCTTTGGGTAGATTTCCTTGTATAGATGTTTCTGCGGTATAGTTTCCTTGTTTTGTTAAGAAAATAGATACAGCACATGGGGTCTGGTTTATTGCAGCATAATATTGAATTCAGACCTTCTCCCTGATTCATTTTAGTGTTATATGTAGGCAGCAGGGAGCGCTCAATACTTCACTGAAATATAATGCGTCGGTGGAGCAATCCCTCTGTATGCGAATGCAATGTGCTGCTTGACTGTTTTTTTTTTTGTTTTTTTTTTCCTTTTATTTTTTTTTCTACACCCACTTAGATTGTACGAAGCTAAAACTAAATTCAGGGAAGTCAAAATGAATGGTATGAATAAATAACTGTATGCCCTTCCTCTTGTGAGGTTATATCTTGAAAAAACCACAAGTTTATTTGCAGCAAGGTTTTGAAACAGAATATTGTGTCATATTCAACACTTTTGCTAAATTATTTTTGCAGTATTCTAGAAACTGTAAATGCCGTTGTAGCACTCATACTGTAGGGTTTCATTTATATTAACGGATTAGCAATACAATCTGTGTTTGAACAAATTAAATTCAATGTAGACTTTAAAACATTTATTTGATTTTTAGTATTTCAGGAACTAGAACAACTGCTTTTCTATCCTCTATTTGGAGTCCTTGGAATGGGAGAGTTGCTGCCCAGGAGGCTGTACTATTCTGACAGGTCTAGACAATGCTATATGGCCACTGCAGGGAAGGAGTGACTCACATCAGGACAACATCCTAGACATGGGGTGGGCAAGTTTGGTCCTGGAGGGCAGCACAAAGGGATGGTTTTCAGGGTTTCCCTGATGCGTACTAGGCGAGACTATCACTTCAGTCATCCCGATTTGACTCACCTGTGCACAGAAAGGAAATCATAAAATCCATGCCTGTGTGCATTATGCTTTTAATTTTTTTTTATAGGCCATCAGTAGAAATTTTAGAAGCCTGTATACCCAAGCTCCCAGAAAATATCCACCCCTGACATAGAGAAAAAGAATGTAAACTTGTTAAAGATATACATATATACACTCACATGTATATTTTTATATATACAATTGCTATGTTTAATACCTTTTTATTTAGCATAGATATCATTAATTGTAATAAGTAATTTTGTATATAACTAAACCAATGTAACCAAATTGCTTAATATTTCTCTGACAGATTAAGAAAGGGCATTATTGTTCTTTCTCTTTCAGAAATGAAATTAATAGTAATTAATAAATGATCAGCAATAAAAGTAGTATTTCTTTTTAAAGTAAATACATAAAAACCCCACTGTATGAACACTGCTGTGGTTATTAAAGTGAAAGTATTTCTGCTAACGCTCGCAGTATCAGTGCAGTAGGGATCATAACTGTCTTGGCTTTTCTTGCAGAATGGTGGTAAAATATTCAGATTCAAACTGATTCTAGATCCCTCATAAAGATTACTTCAAGTAACTGGCAGCCATTTAAAGGCGTATATGCAGAAATAAGATATTCATGACATATCAGATTTAAAACTCATTGGACATTCTAGCAGTTTGTTAAGGTTTTGACACTGCCGAGCACACATTCCTATACTTGTGAACCCTATCTGATATGTAAATATGGATCACCAGAGGGATACATTCCTATACTGGTGAACCCTATCTGATATGTAAATATGGATCACTAGAGGGATACATTCCTATACATGTGAACCCTATCTGATATGTAAATATGGATCACCAGAGGGATACATTCCTATACTTGTGAACCCTATCTGATATGTAAATATGGATCACCAGAGGGATACATTCCTATACTTGTGAACCCTATCTGATATGTAAATATGGATCACTAGAGGGATACATTCCTATACTGGTGAACCCTATCTGATATGTAAATATGGATCACCAGAGGGATACATTCCTATACTGGTGAACCCTATCTGATATGTAAATATGGATCACTAGAGGGATACATTCCTATACTTGTGAACCCTATCTGATATGTAAATATGGATCACCAGAGGGATACATTCCTATACTGGTGAACCCTATCTGATATGTAAATATGGATCACTAGAGGGATACATTCCTATACTTGTGAACCCTATCTGATATGTAAATATGGATCACCAGAGGGATACATTCCTATACTGGTGAACCCTATCTGATATGTAAATATGGATCACCAGAGGGATACATTCCTATACTGGTGAACCCTATCTGATATGTAAATATGGATCACCAGAGGAAAAAAAAGTGACTGCCAATAAGTATTACTGGGTGCTAATCTGGTAATATAGACTAGTTTTATGGTATACTTTCAGAATAGCCTTTTTGTGACCTAAACATGGAAAGGAATTCCAAATTCTTGCATAACCTTTTAGAGACTCTAGTGTAAAAGTGTTGGAGCCTGTACCCACACATGCAGCTTGTATATAACCTGTTGGGCATCTATGAGATTTGTGCGTTTGCTTTGAGCGCTTGTTGAGCAGGTGATGGTAACATATTTGCTATTTCTTATTCAATAGAGTCCATATATTATTGTGGTGTATGGACCGATGGTGGGCAACCGGCAGTCCCTCAGCTATTTCTGTAGCGTAACAAATTACTCTTACATTGCAATATAGATTAAAAATATTTTATTTAATCCAACACTCTCCCACCGTTATTTTACCATTTTTACTATACATATAATAAAACGCAAACATTTGTTCTGTGGACCATTTTAAGGACTCTGGGTACTCAGGTCTTGACCAATCCCGGGAGCCACAGTTTGTACAACTTTACTGCAGGCTCCTAATGTTTTAATTTTTTGTATTTTATTGTTACACACATTTTTATATATAATCCATAATCTAGCTCCTGAAAATATTTGGCTGGCACATATATAATGTGTGTGCAGATATTCTAGGACCTGTATTCTTGTAGGTGATGCTGTGACTTTAATGGTCAGCCATTACAGCATAGACCAAGAATCTCCTCTGAGTCTCTAACACATGGTGCAGATATCTTAAACTGAAACCGATACTATGGGGGAACCCTGAGAGGTAATACTCCAGACAACTTTAAACCTGACCCTCCCCCTTATGTGGCATAAATCACTTCTCTATGGTTATTTTTAAAGCCACATAGTATATACATGAAGAATATTTGGTCACTTTACTACTGAAATTTTTAGTGCAGAATTATCTTTTCTGTACTGAAGGTTATACGATCACTGCAGTTCAGAAATTTCGATCTTGCATTTAAAATATCATATTTTTCAACATAAAAAGTATTTCTTTATATAAAAAAGTGGTCTATAGCGTAGAAAAACTGCATTGAAGGGAGCCCATGGGATTGTTTATTTTTTTCTCCTCTGTCCTGCCTTTGCAGAAAACAGAGTGACAGTGAGTCTTGTGGATATCTAAATTTGTGCTCATGTTTTCATTTGATTAGTGTAGATCAGATAAGAATACACAATTGGCATGCACCCTGTTAGTCTTTAATCCACTTTTGTCATACCTGTGAATTATTAGGAAGTATAAACAAGTTTATTTTCTTCATTGGCATTTTATAAACTAATATAACCTATTTGTTATAAAAAAAAAAACTTCTGGAATGTTTATTTATTTATTTTTTAATTTCCTGATGGAAAGTCTTTGGACTAACAGTAGTTTTAATGGACCATTGTACATCTCGGTTGCATTTGTTTATTAAATAGTAAAATCTGTTTTATGAAATCCTTCATTGTAGCCTTTAAAAACTTACCTTTGAAACGTAATGATTTTGTATTACAGCGCCAAGTTTGCTTAAAACAGTCTGTTTTATTTACTATCTAATGCAACTGTTGAAGTGACTCGTGTCCCTTTAATGTCCCTTTAATGCTTTGCATTACATATTTCCCTGCAGCAGTGCAACAGTCTGTTCAATGAAATAAGCAAAGTTTAATACACTTGTATATTAAGGTCAAAAATAAAAAGCACAGCATGAGGTATTGGAGTACACAATAAATGCTGTTTTTCTTCATGCTGTGTGTGCTTTTATATCGATGAATAGTGTATGTAGCACACTATGGAGCAGGAATGATGAAGTAAAGTTTGAATAACAGCAGATATGTATGTATAAACTACAAATATAGTAAAAGGGTCAACTTTAAAAAAAAAAAAAAAAATGGTATTATCCTATGTGGTTTGTTGTTGCATATGCAAATTATCCTTAGGGGTTTGTCTCGCCATAAGGGTGATGGGGGGAACCAGATGTAGACCCGTTGCTCACTGTGCCTTAGGGAGTAAAGCTGCACCTCACGGGCGAGTACCATAGAGGCCGAAATGCATCTGGGATTGGCTGTTTCTCCTGTTCAGGGTAGAATTGCCTGGTATTTCGGGGCTTGATCACTCTTGAGTAGGACCAGACTGATATACTACAGGATGTTTCTCCCTGTGAAGGGCACCATTGAGCTAAAAGAGGTTGCTCTCTGAGTAGGTAACAGCCCTATAGGACAAACCTACTTTAGGTATTGTCCGTTTGCAGATTGCGCACCTCCATTTTGCATAAGGCCTGAATTCACAAGGGTTTGCTGGAGCTCCAGCGTTTCTTGTCAAGACTCCAATGGCTATGCGTGTCTGCGTCGCTCAGTCGTGCCCAACTTATGAAGCATGACGCGCCTTGATGATCCACTTGCTGTTCATAGTAGAGATACTTGAGTTGCCAGTTCCTTCTCCAGTGTGTCATAGCCTACAGCTCCTGGTATTCCTAGGTGCTCTCACATTTAAGTACTGACCAGGCCCAACCATGCTCGGCTTCAGGGTGGTGTGACCTCTTGGTTCCCTGACTGGAAACAAACCCAGGTCGCAGAGGTGAACGTACTGAAGCCTAATCACTGGACCACCTAGGAACCCGTCCAATGCTAAATTCTCACTGAAAATGCCCATCACTGCCTCAAGTCGCTTTCTCCAGGACTTAGTGAGTTGTAATCACCTAATCTTCTAATCGGTGAGTAAGAAACATTCTGCTGAGGTCGGACCTTATCAGAGTCCAGGGTTTCTTATGTCCGTTTTACTTTACTGCAGTTAAAATACCAGTCTGCATATGAGGGCTATGACGTGCTGCCTATAAAATAATGTCTGGGTATGTTTGGAAGAATCTGTTGAAGTGCAATAGTGAGGAGCTCCATTTAACAAGTTGTAGGAGGATGGAAATAATGTCTACGGCCTATGAAGATGAAAAGCGAGTGTTAATAAAGTATCTTCTAGATCTTAATCATACATTGTGCTCTTGTCATTTGCTGAATTACAAATTGGCTAGGATAATAGCTAGAAAGGAAGCCATCTAGTTGTCATCCATCCACTAAACCTTCCCATTTTATAGCAAATCAACAAGTTAAGCAGCGATTCTCAAACAAATTGGCAAACCATACGTATTTGTGCCATGTGATGAGTATATACCTCAAATGTATAGTTTAGGAAAAAAAAGGTTGAAATGATGATCTTGTGTTACGGTTATGGACATGATGATCTAGCAAGTATTCCAGTTTCAATTAGTGACTTTGTTTATTTTGGCAGAATCCTTGCTATAATTGGCGACAAAACTAATAGTTTTAAAATGGTATACTAAATTATTAATTCCTGCTCGTTTTTGCTTTTTGTTGTTATATTGCCTTTATTTTCAAAATGTATAAAGCAAAATATAACGGTAATTAAGACATTTGATTAAAAGCACATTTGTGAAGAAAACAATGTATACAATTTATGTGGGTAGAAGTTACGTCTATGTAAAATGTAACTATAAAGCACAAAAATAGCCGCTTTATATCATTCATTCATTTAACACTTGGAAATAGATTAGTAAATACTACTTGAGGAAAATAAATATTGCCAAAGAGCTCTGCAAATTTCTTCTCTAAATGGTTACTTTAATGCCTCGGTTGTGTGTCCATCCTTAGAACTTGCTGTGTGTGTGCAATCCCTTGGCCTTTTGCACAGATTTGAAAAATGATATGCGGAGGGGAATCCTTTCACATAAGAGGATCAATCTTGTCAGCTGAGTTAAGGCAGGGTGTGCTTGGACATCTGTTAAGTCAGTTAAACAGGACTAAAGCAGCAGAATAGTGGGGAGTGATGGCTACAGCTTTAAACACAAACAGGGACAGATGCAGAGCTTGTAATAGCTTGGCTTGTGGGTGGGGGAATACTAACGTTTGTTGGCAATCAGCTGATCAACTGTTGGAAAGGCATTTTACTGGGTTTTCCTAATGCCGAGGCAATGGCTTACGTCACATTATATTCCTTCTATATGTAAAAAGAACAATATTTCCTGCTCAGTTTCACACACACACTTTATTCTTAGTGTGTGTGTATATGTATGTATGTGTGTGTGTATGTATGTATATATATATATATATATATATATATATATATATATATATATATATATATATATATATATATGTGTGTGTGTATACTGTGTTTCTGAGAAATTTGAGCAGGAAATAAGTTTTTATTAACTTATTTTTAGACATTCAAGTGGAATCACTAATGGACTATTCCTTATTTGTACTACTGTACTTTGTACGGTGGAGGGCTTCTATCACTCTTAGCCCACCATATGTGAAATAATTGCTGTATATATGTATATGTATATATGTGTGTATATATATATATATATATATATATATATATATATATATATATATATATATATATATAATTATCGTTTATTTATAACGTGCCGACATATTCCGTAGCGCTGTCTGTAAGAATATATATAGTACCTCTGTGTTTACATTTGAATGTCTAAAACAAGTTAAAAAAAACGTTTTCCAGCTCAGTGTTCCGAGAAATAGTTATTACACTGCATTCTGGGAAGCTGAGCAGGGACATGCAAATGTGCCCACAAATGCCTCCCTCTTCAATCCATAGCCCATTTTAAACATGGCTTCCTTTTTAAGCTTATGCCTGCTGCATTACACAGCTTTTATGCAAAGCCAAGGTTGGATTATACACAAGCTGAGAATCCTATCCATGTACAGCTGTTTCAAGCTTACTGGCTTGTGTTGTGGATCTTATGAGTAGGTAGTTGACCACAATAATCATTTAATATATGGTGGAAAAAAGAGCGATAGAAGCCCTCCACCATACAGTGTACACACACTATATTTAAAATATAAAAAGTGAGGTAGCAGTGAGTCACCATCCATCCTAGCATTGCAGTATCTAGTGATACCAGAGATTTAAAGTGACAGACATCATTGGTAATGTTCTGTTCAATCAAGTGTGCATGTCTTTACACCAGGTATTAGATAAGAGGAACCCGGAGTAATATGTTAGGGCCGTGCATATCCCCCACACATTAAAAGGCCAGTTAATTCAGTACAACTTGGAGCACACCACTGTAAAATACTCCTCAAAACATGTTGAAATACTTCTTGAGTTTTTGAAATGGGTGCCTTTTTACAGAAACAAAAATCATAAAATAAATTTTGTTTAAATGAAAATTAGGCATGCCTCCAGACAGATTTGCATCAAGAGCTCTGTGCAGAGAGCAGACACAAAGAGGATTAACCCTTCCCAAATCGATCTCCAGAGAAATGACTGCTTGAAACTTCTAAATGTTACTTGTGGGTTAACTGATGTCTGATTACATTCCTGAAAGCAGATAGAAACCTTAATTATTGTGTTCATGGAGCTTGCAGTTAATCATGAACAGTCAACAGTGTGTTTGTAAACAGACCTATGACTGCAAATTTTTAGGTGTTAATGTAGTAAAATAAAAAATAAAGCAATACATCATCAGTGTTGTGAGCACTTTAACACCATGAAGAGCACTTATAGTGTGGTAAATTGCCCTTTAAGAAGTAGAAAAACAATAATGAAACGAGAGAGAATATGGCAGAATATCGCAGGAAGTTTTGATACAAATTCCCAGTCCTGTATCTTTAGTATTGGAAAATGTGATGGTCTTCATTTCAAAAGCTTTGCTCCCCTGGATATTCTTGAAGTTCTCTCTGAGTATTTTGTTTTTCCGACTTTTGGATTAAGTGATAATTCTCTGCAAAATAGTGTTGAGCTGGGGGGCAATAATGGTTTTCATTGTGTGTGTTTTTTTTTAATCTCCGTAGATTCATCTATATGTGAATTTTTTGCTGTTTTCCCAAGTGCAACAGTCTTTTTCACATACAGTAAATTGTATTATGTAAACCACATTGGGGGATGTACTTGAACATGACCCCCTGATATTATAGGGGTTGTTATGTGTTCATTGGCAAATCTTCTGCTGACCAATGTTTGTTTCAAGTTCGGTTACTTTCTAAATGCAAGATTGGGAGGCTTGGTGAATAATGTTTTATTTCTCCGTCCTCTATAAGTAGTGCCTGTAAATCCTTAAATATTTAATGTATTTTTTCTAGAGCTGGATGGTATGTGGTCACTGGAGATGTCCACAAAGTAGTTTCTTTCGTTTGTACTGTAACAGGTGTTCTTGTGACCCTGGCGCATTCTTTCTCATGTTTTGTGTTGGGTTCTTTTTCTACTTTTTAATATGTGGGGATATTTACAACCCTAACTTATTTTCTCTTATTTAAAACGTGGTGCAGAGACCTCCCACTTCCCCACACTGAACAGAACATTATTAATTGGGTTTGTCCCTTTGAATCTCTGCTCTGTATCCCACTCCTCACATTTATTCAGTATTGCTTCTGACTTGAGAAAGAGAGGTGTTACTCTGGAAAGCTTGTCATTCTAATGTTACTCAAATTAAAAAGGTATTGCTACTGTATACTGCAATACTCTGATACGTGTGTGTAAACTATAATCCTAAATTTCATGCATTTTTAAAATGATAGTTTCCCAAAATATGATACAAGGACTACTAGTAGTCTGTGAGCTCCATTCTGGTGATCCACGGTACAATTGGAAATATATACCAACATAGCAAAGTGTATTATAATTAACATGCAAGCAAAGAATCTTTTAAGTGGTCTGTCAAGACGCTCATCATTATCATTATTCAAGTTGTCAGTTTTGGTTGGGGGGGGGGGGGGGGGCTTATATTAAAGTTGTGGCCTGCCTGTTGCAGTTTAAGACCTATCCGATTAGAAAAGAGGACAGTCCATCACTGTCATTCATAGCCTACCCTCACAACAAAAGCGTGTTGCCAGAAAAATCTCTTAACAGGGCATACCTCCAGCTAACCTTGTGCCTGTAAAGTTAGCTCTGCCTCCTAGACAATCTGTTATTCTTATTGTGGGTGGAGAGTAGCCGAAGCAGAGTCTGGTCTAGCTCCAGTTGTTAGGGCATTATCTACATAACGGTTTGAGGTAAAAATAAATAGTAATCATTTTTTAGTAAGGAATTAAAGGAATATAAAAAAAACTAGTTGGTAAAGAACTGTGGAAGGAGTAGATTCATATTATTTTTTCCTTTAACAAGCATGTGGTAGAAGTACATCTTTATACAGCGCATTCTCCTGAGACTTTCATTTTCTGAATGGGTTGGTATAAAGAAACCATAGGCTCCAGTTTCATGTACATGGTGCCATCGGCCATGCAATCCAATCCCCTTTTGCTGAGATTACATCTGCCAGCATTAATCACTATGATTGGTTTACCTGTAAAAGGCAATAGTTACCTCCGTGTTCTGGAAATGTATTTCTAAGGCTGTTTAGAGTTGTGTAATCCGGACTTATTCCTTGTGATTTAGTATTCCTCTTTATGCTTAATTCGCTTCTCCAACTTCCCAATGAATATCTTGACCAATGGAAGTGGCATGTTCCTAATAAGTAATGGGATAAAACTGGACTAAAATCAGAGTCAATGGCTTTTAAAATATCTCAATACTTATTCTGTATTTATATACAGAATAAATGTCTTATTGATTCCTACATTTTCTATTTGTCTATCTATGGAGTACACTGATAATGCAAAAAAGTGAGCAGTTGGAACCTGTACTGTAAAGAAAAAAACTGTGTTTATTGGAACAAACTGGTCCCCTCTGCAGGAACTTGCTGGGTATTCAAAGCATTTTTCTTCCATCCAAATATTGCAACATCTTGTAGAGGAGTAAGCAAGAAAAGAGAAAGGGGTTTTCTAGTTAGGTTTCTTTGATTGTTATACTATAGGAATTGATATACTAATGGAACATATTTCCTTTTTAAAACCAAATGGTTTCATTTATTTATCAGTATTACCATTGATCATAATTCCACTCTGATTATTTTGTTTACTTATTAGTGTTTGTGTGTATGTGTAGTATGTATATGTGTATATATGTATTGCCCCTTGCTCACTGTCCTTAGGGAGTTCAGCTGCACCTCACTGACGAGGCCCATAAAGGCCGAAACGCGTCTGCGGTTTGCTGTTTCTCCTGCTCAGGGTAGAATTGCCTGGTATTTCGGGGCTGGATCACTCTTTTGAGTGGGACCAGACTGATATACTACAGGATATTTCTCCCTGTGAAGGGCACAAGTGAGCTAAAAGAGGTTGCTCTCAGAGTAGCTTATCATGGCTATAGAATTAATCTATTAAGGTTGGTTCGTTCTCAGATGAGCACCTCTGACTTTGTTATGCTGTGTGTGTGTGTGTATATATATATATATATATATATATATATATATATATATATGTATATATATGTATGTGTATGGTAAGGTTCTAACAATCAAATATCTTTTTTTGCTTTTCAGGGAAACGAGGCAAGCTATCCGTTGGAAATGTGCTCACATTGTAAGTAATCCTGCAATACACTGTTTTAATTCAACAGGTTTTAATTATGTCAATTTGAAACTGGAAGGGGCAAAACCACTAAATGATGTGTGCAATGATTAGGTGCAACCGTTATGTATAGATTTATCTACAAAGCTCCTTGCACTATGCATGTCATTGGCATAACCACCACTGTGTGTGAGTGTGTGTGTGTATGTATGTATGTTTGTATGTGTGTATGTATGTGTGTGTGTATGTGTGTGTGTGTACATATATATATATATATATATATATATATATATATATATATATATATATATATATATATCCATATCCTAAACTTTCTACAAGTTGAGCACACATTCGATCAGCAGCTTATTGTAAGATCAATTTACACTTAACATTTTTATATTGTCAGCTTTCATTTTTTTTAATATAAATTAGAATACTCCTACATGATATGCCAAATGAAATAGCCTTGAATAGTTACATTCAGTAAAACCTAAACTACTGTAACTAGCTGGATCACTCAAAATACCAAGTAAGAAGATACATAATGACTTCAGTGGGGATTGTGGCATCAAATGTTTTTTGATTACGGTTTCTGATGTTTTAGGCAAGAGATCAGTAATTACTTTCTGAATATATTTTTGTGTGGCCTTCCTCCTTTTAACCTGACTATTGTAGTAACCAGATAATTCTGGTAAATATGGAAATAGCAACTGTTTACATAATCCTAAGTAATGTCTTTAACATGGGACTTATACAGTAACTTGCAAGCAGTTGTTTTGAAAATGATATAGTCTTTGTATGCCAAATCTATTACTAAGAAATAAGGTCCAACATAAGATCTCACTTGGATAACAGTATCCTACGTAAGAGTCTTCCAGTTAAGGGAATGTCCTGTGATTTATGTACTGCTATTGCAGGTAAAATGGCGTAACATGAACCTAGTCATATAATGTAAGTCACGGAGTTGCTCCAAGCTTCACTCAATAGACATAAGTAATATTAGATTTCAAGCTCTAAAATGAATGCTATAAGTGTTAAAAACAGTATTTTTGTGCGTATAATTAAATGTAATTTAGGTTTAAAGCCTAAAATAATAAAACAAAATTTAATTCAATAATTTTCAAGTAAAGGATATATATATTTTTTTAAAGTTCTAAAAATGTTTTTGCCCTTTAAGGACCTCAGTTTATTGAAACAGAGCACTAAAACCAGACTATTTCATACATGGACTGTTTGTGTTCAATAAAGCTTTGTTGAAGAAAAACATATAGCGTTTTTATGCATTATCATAGTCTATGCAGCATATGGGACAGTTCTTTCTACGAGGGTCCCTCTTATTCCCCTATAGTTAATCATGATCCCATTTTTCTTACTTTTTTATTATAATGGAAATCACTTTCATGGAAAGTTCATACAGTTGTAAAGATCCTTGTGCTCTCATTCAATGCTCTCCAGCTGCACTTGCATAAAGTGACCGATGATCTGCTTACCTTGTCCACATTAATTACGCCATGTGATCGTGTGGTATTACTAAGCATTAGCAGTGCTTTGCTGCTTAGTCTTGGAGTCGGCATACATCTAAGTGAGCCTCAGATTTGACTGCTATGGCTGGAGCTGGCAGAAAGACTGGTAAATGGACTGATCGTTACACATTTTGTCACCTCAATGGTACAACCAGTCTCTTAAAATTGCAGATTATAATCCTGAACACAGAATTGAGAAGCATGTATAATCTAGCTGTGCATGTAAGGTGATGTAACATCTTAATACTCTTTATGTTTATTGCAGTCGATGCTGATGAGATCAAACGGTTAGGAAAAAGGTTTAAGAAACTTGATTTGGACAACTCTGGATCCCTGAGTGTGGAGGAGTTCATGTCCCTACCAGAGCTGCAGCAGAATCCACTTGTACAGCGAGTAATAGACATATTTGATACTGATGGCAATGGAGAAGTGGACTTTAAAGGTAAGAAATGTGTTCCCTAACTTGAAAGCTGTAAAAAAGTTTAATATTATACTTCAACAAAATCTTTTACAGTTTATATACTAATCCCTGCTATAATTCTTCCATATTGATTAGTATTTCAACAAATAACCTAACAATATTTTAAGAGATAATATTATCACTGCCCTATTTACCTTGATTAGATTAAATGTTAATTGTTTCTACTAGCAGTATGTGTGTGTCTTTGTCATTTGACTTAAAGTAATAGTAACCGGAAACAGTTTAAAAAAAAAAAAAATGTTTTAAAAGTACCTTCAGTTTGCATTTAAAGGGATCCTAGCTCAGGGCAAATAAGGTGATGGTAATATTCGTCTGTAAGAGTCTTTGAATGTCATTCTTAAAGAGGCTTTATATATTGTTGCTGAGGCGTTGTAAATATTGTGCGCTATAAGGAATAGTCTGTGCTTTAAATGTAATAAAACCAAAACTGCACAAATATGATTATTTTTCTTCATGCTACAATGGCCTTTATCAGTGCAGTTTTATTTAGTGTTGTGTTTTCTGTAAGTCCAGTTTAGGCCTTTTCTTATTTTGTTCCTAAATGCCACTCTAATGAAAGCCCTTTTATTAACTAAAGTAAGAATGAACGTTGAACCCTGAACTGTCCGTTGTATGTAATCCAGTGTTGAAAAATGAATACAAGTTTAGGAAGGGCTGTTGCTGACTGTAGGTAGTTTGCATATGGACGTGCATCAGAATTAGATCGTCTTACTCAGCTAGAACATCTTTCAAGGACAAACTTGAACACTTCTGTCTTGTACGGGAGCCAGACCTTTGTGATTAAAATAACCTTTTCAAAAACTGGAACACACAACTTCCTTTCACCACCTTGAATAAATATGTTTAGATGCGCCCTAGAAATTGTTGGATATTAAATCTCAAAGGATGTTACTCTGTATTTTTTAGGAAGTGCAGTATTTATATTTTTTATTTTTGGAAATCTCTTATTTCACTCTGTGAAAAGCGTCTACTCTTAATTGTTTGAGTACTGAATATAATTATTCATCTGATTCGAATACCCATGTACTTATTATATGCTTTTGTTTTCCAAACCCAGAATTTATCGAGGGAGTGTCACAATTCAGTGTCAAAGGTGATAAGGAACAGAAATTGAGGTGTAAGTATATTCTTATATCATGTCAAGTGGTTTCAGGGACAAAAATATATAGTCGTGGATTTAAAAAAATAAAAAAAATAAAGCAATTTCTTAAATCCCAATGAGCATATTTTACCTTTACTCCATAACATGAAGAGGAAGCATGGAAGGTCCATGCGGCTGATTCATAGGAGTAATGTTTCAATATCACTTTTAGCCTGCCAGTAACATCAATTTCCTAAAGTATTGGTTTTAAAATGTAGCTTTCAAGGATACGAGCCATGGGGCTTTTTCAGTGATCCGTTAAGGTGAAGTCAGTGACTAGAAATGTTGTTTGACCATCTGAAATCACCAACCCAGTAACCTGGTTCCCATTCGTGGGTGTAGGAACCTATTTTATGGCTTGTATATACAATGAGCTGTATCCCCCCCAGAATTATTCTGGCTCTTACACCCCTGTTCCTATTCAGTTAAAGTAATTAATTCCATACATGGAATTGCCTAGATAGATTGGGAATATGCATTGTGTAGTATTGAACCCTAGAAGGGAGTTTAATTTTAGTCTTGCATTGGCCTATCCATCTAAAAATCGTTATTGTACTTTGCATGACATGTTTGTCCATAATATTGCTTTCATTGCATAACTTTTAGCAAGTAAAACAATCACATATATAGTTGTGAGCATACGAGTTGTTGCTAACGCTTGCGGGCTCGCATAGCGAGCCGCGGCCCTCGCGAAGCCGAAGGCGCTCCTGCGGCCCTCGCGAAGCAACTGAGGCCCTCGCAAAGCCGAAGGCGCTCCCTGCCAGCAACTGCGATCCTCGCAAACTTTACGTGGTAACGCAAACAAAATACGAGACACGCTACGACCTCGCAAAAAACGGCCTCATCACGCGCACATCAAAACATCAAAAATACAACAAATACACACAACAAATACATAAAAATCTTACTTACAGCAAGAGGGAGCATCCAGGACCTCAAACTAAAGTTACACCTCAATTTAACTGAAATTAAAGCAGTTTAGACACTAAAAAATTCTCTAAGCGAGAGAAAAAATGGCCGCCGAAAAGAACGAGGCTACAGCAGTCTTAAGACGCAAAACACCACCAAACACCTACGTAGTTGCCGAAAAACACCTACGAGATTAGAAAACAAGGACACAACACCAAAAACATTACAAACACAACAAATACAAACACATAAACAGGTTACTCACAGCAAGGGGAGGTCACCGAGGACCTCTGCAAGTTAAGTTACACCTCCATTTAAGCACAAATTTTGGAAACCAAACATCTATGGATATTCCGCAAAAGCACACCAAACAGCTACGAATATTCAGAAAAACTCACACGACATAGAAAACAAACGACGCTACATCAGCCACATTATATACACCAAACACCCTTAGCTCACTTACACTTTCATTGCCGTCATTTTTTGACGGGCAATATTCTAGTTTGTATATATTGTTTTGTGATTGATCCCATTGCCACCCTATGTTATATTCTTGACTGTGATGACATTTGTTAGGCTCTGCTAATTCACCTTCTTTTTTTATAGTTGCTTTTCGCATATATGACATGGATAAGGATGGATACATCTCCAATGGCGAGCTTTTCCAGGTGTTGAAGATGATGGTTGGAAACAATCTCAAAGACACTCAGTTACAGCAAATAGTAGACAAAACGATTATTAATGCAGATAAAGATGGTGATGGAAGAATATCCTTTGAGGAATTCTGTGCTGTAAGTGTTTGAATATCAGATGTTTTCTTTACCTGTATCTTTTTCATTCATGACCTTGTCCGTAAACTTGTAGTTAGTATACACCTGCTGTCTCCAAAAAGGCTCTCTTACTACTGTTCACTAGTTCATTCATAAGTGGTGTCAAGATATTAGCAACCACTCGCCATAAAGCCCACTCTATTGTGGTGGTGTACGAAAAACGCTGTTTCTCTTTATTTAGGGCGGATAAAAGTACTTAAATTATTTAGTTCTTGCTAAGCTTATTGACCCTCTTTGCCTTTCCAACTACAAATGATTTTATGATGTCATTTCAATATGTGCTGTAGCTGATGTCATGAATGTTGACAATATCCATTACATTACTGATGACATTCAAATTAGGTCCACGTATGACAACCTAACTGTGTGGCGTCATAATATAGAAATCTGCCCAAGGAACATTAAAAATGGAATTGAACTATGTATACTAGTCTATATATGAAACATATTCTGGAACTTCGAGGCACAAAAAGCTTTCAAATGAAGTGTTTTAAAAAGAGATCTTAGATATAAGGTTTCTTCACCAATTATGGTGAATCTTTAGAGCTCACATGACCTCAATGTTTAATCTGTTCAACATAACTACCAGTCTTGAAAACTTTATTTGTCAATATTACTTTTGCTCTCACAGGAAAAGTACCAGTTATTGCAGAAATGAAGATATACACAGATATAAATATAGTAAATCTAACTTATTTTAAACACTAACACAGAGCAGGAAAGGCATTTTTAATAGCACTCAATTGAAAACTTGTTACTACCTACTGTCTTAAATGATACTATATGTGGACCTTCTGTGCCTCTTTAATTGCATGAAAATATCCTCCCTTCCCCCAATGACTATCTCACATGATTATCTCTTATAGTGTGGGTAATAATCCAAGAGAATGCTTTAAGTAAATAGTCACAGAGATTTAAGTGATAGTCTTATCATGCTTATCATTCCACACTCTGACAGATAATGGAGACTCTCGCATGATTATCTAACACTTATTGCAGAACATAAAGGTGCATACCTTTCTATATCTATCTATCTTTCTTTCCATCTTTCTTTCCATCTTTCTTTCCATCTTTCTTTCCATCTTTCTTTCCATCTTTCTTTCCATCTTTCTTTCTATCTCTCTTTCTATCTCTCTTCCTATCTCTCTTCCTATCTCTCTTCCTATCTCTCTTCCTATCTCTCTTCCTATCTCTCTTCCTATCTCTCTTCCTATCTCTCTTCCTATCTCTCTTCCTATCTCTCTTTCTTTCTTTTTCTTTCTTTTTCTTTCTTTCTTTTTCTTTCTATCTATCTATCTTTTTCTTTCTATCTATCTATCTTTTTCTTTCTATCTATCTTTTTCTTTCTATCTATCTTTTTCTTTCTATCTATCTTTTTCTTTCTATCTATCTTTTTCTTTCTATCTATCTTTTTCTTTCTTTTTCTTTCTTTCTTTTTCTTTCTTTCTTTTTCTTTCTTTCTCTTTCTTTCTTTCTTTTTCTTTCTTTCTCTTTCTTTCTTTCTTTTTCTTTCTATCTCTTTCTTTCTTTCTTTCTTTCTTTGTTTCTTTCTTATATTCCAGTGTTTAGTAATAGGACAACAATCAAGGTTTACAATATAAAAACCAGTGGATATGTTACCAGCAAATAGTGTTTGTGTAATACAGGACAGGCAGCTGACCATGGAGCGGATTTAATATGATTTTGTACTTGGGAAAGTAGTGAGCATTTATCTACTGAGCATCCCCTCACCCATGCACAATTATGTTTGTAATTTTGGAGTGGTTTAAATGACTCATGACCATTTTTAATGGAACTTTTTTTCAGCACTTCCTTGAAGAATGCCTTCAAGAAGTAGCTGTCAGACTTTTCTTGAGCACCTATAGGACTTGCTGTGTAGGGAAAAGGGAGTGTACAACCTCTCTGTTTACTATTCAAAATTGATGCTTTAGTTAACAGTATAGTGTTAATCTTGAAAAAAGCAAATAGAGTGTTGTAGGCGATACATATTGGAGAACCAACAAATGTGTTTTTTAATAGATGTTTTATAGCTTTCAAAAAAACAAATAGTCTGTGGTTGCAAAAAAAGATGTCCCAATTTTACTACAAGGATATTATCACTTAATATTATTAAATAATCTAAACTGTTTTTGGATAATGGCCCCCTCAATGCCTTGAACAGGAATGAATAATAACATGGCAGCTTCCTTGAAGTCTGCTAAATTATAAAGCATGAAACTAAAGGAAATATTACAATTTACACAAACTACAGTGGTCCTTTAGGCTTTTGCTCTCACTGGCCACCTAGATTAAAACTCATGTGCACCAGTGAGACAGAGTTTAGTGCACCATTTTAAGAATAACTTAAACAACTTGGTTTTGTGATGACTGTCCATTTACATTATTCTTAAAGAGCATGAAAAACTAGCTATACATTGTACTATAAATTTCATTTTAAAGTGAGTCATTCCTGACCAGCTTTTTTTTCTGATACTCTTATGTGAAGGAGTAGCTCACAAATATTAGCTGCCTTCGTGTGTTAGGATTAAAGTCAGCGTGTCTTTGTGGAGCCAAAATAATGTATAATCTCAATGTATGCCATAACGCTGTATAAGGCAAAAACACAATAACACATTGCAAAAGAATGGAGGACCTAGCCTTTAAACTTAACATCAAACATACATAAACAATGCCGCCCAAGGTTATCATACAGTTAGCTTCCGTCTCCCACCATTCTCTCTCAACCACACATAAGCATACAGGAGCTGCAGGTTCAGTGCTGATTGTGCCAGGAATGATTTACTATGGAGAACAATAGCTAGTACACTATATACATTTTTTAATGCGCTTTGAAATGAAACAAACGTGCTGTTGAGGTGACAGTGTCCCTTAAATTATGTATGCAAAAACTGTATTGAGTGCAGCAAGGTATATTTCATAAAAGTACTGTACTTCAAAATGATGGAGCACATGTAATGATTGCTCAAATCCGTTGCATACAAGATGTATATAAAAGATGGTGCTTCCATTTTTCTAGGAGCAGCTGAAATTTTATGACGGTACCACTTAACATCAAATAAATTAACTTAAATGATATATATGTATGTGCCTTTTGCAGAGGAATGTCTTGAAGGCTCAGCATGTACCCATATATCTGCAGATATTTAGTATATACTTTCTAGTTTCATAACTACATTGCTGCCATACTGTATATGAAGCTAGGGATGCACACTGAGTGTACCGGCAGGACAAGCCATAGCTGCTATTGTGCAATGCTAAGGGACTCTTGGTTTCTGTCAAAGCCCCAATAATAGTTTCTAAATGCTAATTTTAGTATTTTGTGACCTTTATGAAGTGGTTCTCGTTGTATATCCTTTTCCGCTAACTATTGAGTCGTTCTCTTACAGGTCGTAGGAGGCTTAGATATCCACAAAAAGATGGTGGTAGATGTGTGACTCTTCACAACTGCATCCGACACTTTTTTTGCTTTCTTCTCCATCTCTGAAGATCTGCTCAAGACGTCCAGCAATGCTCTCTGTGTATTTTAAATGGAAGTATTTTTCTCTGTGAAGCCACATTTTCCAACATGAGCCTCATGAAGCCAACTTAGTGTTATTGAACATTTTGATTCTCTCAATAACTCAGTGTAGCACTTTAAAGTCTGAAGGACAGCAAGATGGGAAGAGCATATATTGGTGTGGTGGTAAGGAAGGAGGTTGGCTTTTTATTTATTTCTTTTTTCATCTTTTATAACAAGGAATATATATATAGCTTTCTATGTAGTGATTAGGTGGGCTTTAATTTAATATACTTGAGACAAATACAAAACTAGAGTAAAAAGTGCCAAGCAGAACATAAGCCGTTCTATACATGAATATAAATCCTTACTTTTATTTCACACAGTTTTATATATATATAGTAGAAGAATGTATACTTTTAACTTGGTGTTTGATCAATGTGTTTGTTTTTCTTGTGTTGTCCCCCCCCCCCCCAATTGTTTGTATGTAACTAGTTGATCAACACCGTTACTTCCTGTTAATCTACTTTACATGTGTTTTTTTTTTTCTAACACAGGAAACTTGTATGTTTTATTTATACATTTTAATATATTACCAGGGACTGTGTCTCTCTTGCTTTTTGAAACTTAGTTGAATGTTACTGCCAAGAGAAGAACCCTTTGTGCACATAGCAACTGTACAGGGCTTGGGCCACTTCATTCAGCTTCACCCAGTTACTGAAGGGAGCCATTACATCTTTCATTGCAGCAGCTGCAGGGGATTCGCTCTAGGAGGAACTATCCATTCACACAAGCTAATTGATTTATAAATAGGTCATTGCTGATAATTGACACGTCTTAAGTTTTTTCAGAAATGTATTTGCTAGTATATTTACCTAAATTTGTAGAGGATCAACTAATTAAACCCCCACCGAATTAAAAAAAAAATCTGAAAACACAGCATGACTGGTAATATTTAAATATATATATGTATATTGGGTATAGGAGACTTCCTTTTTTTTCTTGGAAGAACGTTATTCTTCCCCCATAATCCTTTACCCGGCGATCATCCATTATATTTGTTTGTGTCCACATTTCTACATAATTTGTGTGATATAAAAGTAGCGGAACTTTTTCTGCATCACTCCTCCTTTTTTTCTGCAGTGGTACTATTGGCTGGAAGATCTAAACTTGCTAAATAATTAAGACCGTACATCCTTTTTTTTTTTTTTATTATACATTTTTCTTATTGAAACAGGCAGGTTTTATATTCCTTTTTAATCAAGCACCTATCTGCCATAGCTGTTCCTTCAACTGAGTGCTGCACATCATGGGCTCTGTCTGTGCGAGAGAAATCCAAGGTGCTTGATGTTCTTGCATGACATGGAGTTTTGCATGTAGATCGATTTGAAATGTTCCTCTTGTTTACATAATTTGCATTATATATAAATATATATATTAAAAAAAAAAAAAGTTGCCAAACTTTGGTACATGTTATTGTTATTCAAATACAAAATCTCCACTACATGTAACTTTATTCCTCTGGATCAGTAACGTGGTTCTTTATCCCAGCCAGTGGTTCTGTTCCAGTGTCAGCTGCCATGTGCTCTGCATCAAGGGGGAACTAATTTTTTTTTTTGTGAATTTTTTTTTTTTTGTACATAAGTTGTGTTATAAAAAAGTAAAAAAAAAATATTAGCATATGCTTTCTATTTCTCTTTGCTTGTGCATATCTTGGCTGGCGTAAAAAAAAAAAAATAGCAAACATTTCCTTTATTGGAGATTTCTTTTTTTTTTTAGTTTGTGTGGGGAAAATGGTTAATGTTGAATGTTTAATTTTTTCCTCTGCATGCTATATAACTTGTAGGAATGGTAGAACTCTTCTTACTGTATGAATAAAATAATGAAACTTGTTACTCCTTGTTGTGTTTTATTGAATTTACTTTATGCTTGTGATTTCAATAAGACGCTTGCTATGTTGAATAATTATTATTATTTTGTATTCTAATAAGCTGTTTTTCTCTGCTTTAGTATATGCTGTAGTTCAGTAGACTTTCAGTTATCTGCCACTCATGGGGATTGGTAAATGCCTGATAAATGTAGTTTCTGGTTGCTTGAGAGTTAAATACAAGAGGCCTAGATTAACTCCACACAGGATGCTCTGCTAAGTATATTTGTCAGTAAGGGCTTGTTTAGCAGCAGCAGCTTTCACTCCTCACTTACCCACAGGTACATTCGGCTGGACTTGGTGGCGCTGAACCCAGGGAATGTAACACCAACACTGCACTGGCTCAGTCACTCATGCCTGTCTATTTCCAGGTAACATTTAATTGCAGAGACGTACAGTGGGTGAGCTCTAGGTGCCTGTAAGCATTTTGTGGCACTACAACCTGGCTCCTGGCATTTGTTGAGCCCTGTAAATTTACTTTTTTTTTTTTTTTTAGTATAGTATTAGACCGTAAGGCTTAAATGTATGCAATTTGCTAGCTGTTAATGGCAGAGAGCCTCCGATCTAACTATAACTGATGACCAGTAACGAAAAGCCGTGCACGAGATGTGCAGAAACGGATTTCCCCATCTACTGTCCATGGCGGACCTATATTTAAAGCAAGAGCATCACAACTAGCTCTCTCGGAGCTTAACATCTTACATACTCTCACCCTTTACATTGTAAGTAAAAATGTAAGAGATTAGGATCAGTCACAAAAGGAAATGAAAGCTAAGAGCAGATGATAAAATACACTTAGACAAGGTGAATAAGTGGAGAACAGTATAAATAAAAAAAACAATTGTAGTAAAGGTGGATTTAATGTGGTATGGTTAGAAGATCTGTTTTGGCTCAGAATAGCAGGATAGAGTATGGAGTGATGGAAGGATGATCAGGGTGGGTTGTACTATACTTGCGAGCAGGTGTTGCGGTCTGATCGTAGCTCAATAAATCCTCCGATTAGCCTTACATTTATCACAGACATGATTCAATAAAGCATCTGTAATGTCATTTCACACATTATCTCTGCAGCCGTTTTAATTAACATTCAAATATTTTTCTTTTCTTCTCTGGTTACCAGCTTCCTCAATAAACCAGATGGTTTAGTTTTCCATTAGTCCTGTTGAAAGTACTGGTGCCAAGGAATACTGCATTACAGCTGAAACACATTTAAGGTCCCCTCCCACTTGTACACCAAAAATGGTGGCTCCAATTATAGTATAATTGAATAGAACGGTTAATAAAGAATTTGGTTTGGTTTCTAAAACATTTTTCCTGTTATCAAATGGAGTTGTTCTACCTACATATTTGACTGTAGTCTTACATTTATATATATATTCACTAGCTATGTCTTTACACTTATTTTACACACTCTTGTAATCTAACTTAGGGTTACCTGTATTTTGAAATTTACTCCTATTTAATGTATTTTTTCCCTATTCATCTTCTGCATTAATATGGATTTCAAGCTGCTTTTTCAGTCTCCCAACCGGCAGTAACAGTCCAACAAACAGAAGCTTTATTAAGTGCACAATCCCTCTTCAGATTGGTTGTGAGCTAAATAGTTATGTTTGATTTTTTCTGGTAATTCACTATATTCCCATACTGTCGCTTATGTAGAAGTAAGTTTTTGCATTATTCTGACTTAAAGGAAAATAAATACTTTCAAATTAAAAATAGAGAACCCATTCTATAATTCACACAATAGCATGAAGCTGGGAAACAAATGCATGGGTGACCTCTTGCTGCTGTTATTAAAGGTATTGGAGCATAACAACTTAGTTTGACTGCTCTTGCCTGTTGTAAGCCATTAAGAGCTACAGGCTTAAGTATACGGTTAGCAAAGTTGTTCTATTTTATAGGCTTGGAAAAAAGCCCCAAAACAGTTATGTTCTATATCCCTTTTACTAAACCTAAAATGGCTTATGACACTTATGTTAACAGAACATATTGTGAACGATTTTTGGAAACAACGTAAGGCACTAAGTAGACCAGTCGGCCTATCAGAGCATTCAGACACAGAAAACTTTGTGGAGAGAGGCTCCGCTGTTGCACGATCAGTCAGTTATTTTCTTTGTTACGTAAAGTAATTAAGTAGTATCAACTCTATAACCTGACTTAATGTAATAGAGGCCTTGCTCAGCGTTAATGCGAACATTTAAAAAGTGTCCCTTTTACGTCGTCCTTGTTCTAACTCAAACAGTACACCACATTACGTTTTGGACAACTGCAATGCTATACTAGCTACAGAGCCGGCCCTGGGTACAGATGCTGCAGTGACGCCACTGCTAAACCAAACCTGGCCCTAGCACATAATGCCAACTCTGTGGTCTACAAACTCCTCCTATGAATGAGCATACATCAAGCTGATAACCCTCCAAAAGATCTGAAGATGCATGAAACTTTCTTCACTCAGATCTTCAAAGAAGTTCTATTAACAGACCCCTTAATCATTGTACTAAAATTCATTGTATGCACCACCAACAGAGTTGAGGTTACTTTTTATCTTCGACAAGCTGTACCCACAGAGAAACACGAGGCCTTATGGTATATTCTGTTCCGATAGACGCGTTAAGTTAATTCCCCCACTTTTATTGGTTGGTAAATATTAACCTTTACCTCTCTCAATAAGATGTTGAATTTGAGGAAAGAGCTCTGTAATTTTAGTTAACAGATTTATGCTCAAGGCTAATCCTGGACAATGTGTGGGCCACATCCGGCCCTTTGGCTGTCCCTGTCCAACCTGCTACAGTGAGATACAAATTTGTGTCCTAGACCCCCCCCCAAAAAAACAAAACACTGCAAATTGTAAAAGGGGCAATTTGTGAGCAGCAGCGTTGAGACTAACTGGGATGGAGAGCATTCTGTAGATACTGCTCCTGGCATGGAGGAAAAAAAATAAAGCTATAAAATTAATAGAGTGTGGAATTAAGTTCGGCCCTCCCTAACATTCAGAGTTTCTCATGTGACCCCTTTGGGAAATGAATTGCCCACCCTTGCTCTAGGCAGTTAGACATGTAATATCTTCTTTGCTACTGCATTGGATACTTTTCTAACAAACCTTTAAGTGATTTTTTGTCAGACTTTTGTATCCCTAAAACAATGTTTATTTTGATACTATATTTATATTTCAAGCTTGAGATCTCTGAGATAGCTTTAGGTCTAAGCCTTCCAATTTAAAAAAATACCCCTTCAGGTATTTTATATTTCTTCTACCTCAATGTCTCTTCATACGGGCTATTTATTCTCCATTAATATGTCACCCTCCCCTTACTTTGCAACACCAACAATCTTGAACTCTGCTGCAGGTGTCCTCATTCCTTTGAGGTTTTTTTTTTCTCCTCTCTCTTTTTTCAGAGAACAGACAAAGCAATAAAAACTGCACATCTATGATGTATTTAAAGAAACTAACAAAATTAGCAAACTTTTTTTCATTTTGACTATTAGATTTTGCTGGATCTATTGGACCTCTGCAGCTCATGCTTTAGATGCTGCATGTTCTTCCATATTCACATGTAGAGGAAAAGAGAATTATTGAGGCACCTCTTCCAATACAGACAATATCTGGCTTTGCATTTACAGTCTTGTGCCCAGAACAGGAAAGATTATTTGCACTTTACACACTAGCTGTCCCTTAAAATTAAGCCAAGGTTTTCCATCTTGAATTCCTTTAGCCCATGGTAAATGCTCTTTCCATTCTCCTACTCGTGCACATGGTTGACTAAATAAAATAAAGCTCTTTGCTCACAGGTAAGACCCAACTGCCATTACAATTTGGTTAGAAAGTGATCTTTAAATCCCACAGCCACCCTATAAAATCAGTCCAGATGGTAAATACCTGGGTATTGAATACTCACACAAAAATAGTACATATATACATAGAACATTCTTCCCCTCTACTTTGGAAAATGTTTTGGAGACACTACATTTATTAGTTGGGTATCACAGGGTTAGCAATGGACTTCCATGTTATATGTGGGTGTTCTTCATGAAATGACCACCCAAAAAACAAAATTGTAAGTAATTTATTGTAAATTATTAGCCACAAAGATTCCATTTGCAGCCAAAAAATAATATTGCTTTTCCTCACACTATTTTGTTGATGTGGAAATTCTTATCAAGGTTTATTTTCGTCAAGGTAGCACAGGGATGATTGCCAACCTAATAATTATGCTTCATTATAAAAGTCTTTTACACCGTTTAAATATCTCAAATGGTAATTTGCCAGATGCGTGCAAACTTGTCTTCAAGTCAACACAATGTGACTTAAAGAAAAAAAAAATCCACTTTTCTGATCTCCAGGTCTATAATCAGTCAAGCAGGTCACGGAGGTATTCCCAATGTGATTCACTCAATTTAGATCAGTCCAGTTCTAAAAGCGATCAGCTGCTCTGCTTGCCACGGCTCTTATATTTCCATATACCTTTGAAGGAGGGCTTCCTATTGAGAGAGAAAAAAAGTCAAATTAGAATATCATTAAGCTATAACTCTTATATACATATCTTATTACAAGAGTAGAAGACCTAAGTTGTATTGACTAAGGAGTCAACACTGTCACAACCTACAATGATGATGGAGTATAGAGAATCCTAGTCCTCTTATCTCCTGTAGGTTTTAGACCTAAGTTTGGGTGGCTCCAGACCAATGGACAGTCCTTGCAGATACAAGAGCATAAGTCCCAGCTTTTGGTAGTGTGCCTGGGAAACCTGGAAGGGAGTCAGAAACGATCTCCTCTACCAGCATATGCCCCTGGGTCAATAATATACCTGCACACAAAGTCTTGATGAAAATTATGAACCAAGTTTTATTTTGGAACAACATATTTAAACACAGCACTCAAGGATAGGGGAGTGACTACCCTTAGCCAGCCCCAAATGACCTCTGACCAATCATGCAGGGTCCCTGCATGGGAACCATGAGACTCCTCCCCAGGTCCACCCACTGGGTGGGGCTAACTAATTCATTTGGCTCTAGCTCCCAAGAGAGACATCTCCTGTGCCCATGCTAGGAAGGCTGAGAGGCCTCAGGCCATCCCATTTTTTCTGGGTTCCTGCCTGTCTGCTCTCCAGCTGTGAGCTCCCCATTGTTGGTACTCTGCTGGACACTTAGCTAATGGAATTAACAGGCCTTTGGGAACAAAGGAGGCTTGGCTGTATTCAACGGTCTTCCCCTCTATAATATAACATACTAATATAATAACAAACATTCATATTTACAAATATAACACACAATGTTTCACCCACATACAACCAATATATCCCATTAGATCCCTCACCGGATACCCATTACAATGAGCCTAAACATGGAAGGGATGGGAATATGCTAAGGGGTAAACTTATAATACTTTATCCCCTAGACCACAAAATAACAGTATAACAGGGGGTCTGGGAGCCCCAAACCCCCAGGTATCGTCTCTTGTGTCAACAGTCTGTGACAGACATCTGTCCAAGTCCCAGATGACTGCCAAGTGAGCCATGACAAACACTATTACACCCACCACAGCACAAAGCTTTACCAATAGGGAGGTTTGCATTGTTACTACAATATATTTATCCAGCAACGGCTTACTGGTGGCTCTACTAGATACAATTATTACATGTCTCGGGTTCACATCGGTCCTGATCAATTCTACCAGGTCCAAAAAAAAAAAAAAAAATTCTATATTGTAGGGCTTACTACCCATTAGCCTATTAAACGTCTGGCTACTAAATAATTATTAAACTCAGAACTTCAATGACATAACCAGTGTTTGTAAACGGACTCTCACCTCAAAGACTTGACATCTATAAGTATACAGTTAACTAGCAACAATAACTTACCTAGGATAAGGTTACAAATTGCTGTTCTTGCCATCTTTATGTTTTGAAAAGATCCTAGTATGTGTATTTTTCTGCAGAAACAAAGAAAAAATAAAGTTGGACCACTTCACTTCTTGTAGTTCATGGATTCATATGTAATTTTTTATTCAAAGACAAGTAAATTATGAAAACATTTTAAAAGACTCAAGTACAATTAGGAATGAAAATTGCAATACGCTGTATAATTTTAAATTGAATTAAAATAAATAATAAATATTTTACAGCTGATCAAATATCAACACCTGCTAACTATGCCTAATAATAGTTTACACAATGGTCCCTCTTGCCTTCTTCCGCATATGCCCCTGCCTTTTCCTCAGGCTCTTTTTTAATTGTTCCCCTTCCTTTCTCCAACAAACATCCCACCTTTTATGCCCTCCCCTCCTCTCTTATGCTCCCACAAACTACTTTTAGTTAAGCTGTGTTTAAATTGTGTCTCCTGACTTTCCCCACTTGCAGTTTACATTATCCAACCATTAGGGGCAGATAACATATTGCATGCTAGAGCCAATCACTTCACACTGACTTTACAGCAGATACCTTCCCTCTCCAACTAATGAATAACTTTCTAACTTTTCACATCTTCCTGAACCTTGCTATTCATTATCTGCTCCTCCCCATGTCTCTGCCTCTTAAATTCCCTTTAGATTGTAAGTATTGAGTTTCCATTCTAGTAGGGTGCTTTGGGAAAAGCACTTTTACAAGACTTAAAGCAAAAAACAGGACCCTCCATTCTCTACAGTTGCTAATATTTGCATAATTTTGTACATTTCCTTTTTCTTAACCCCTGTACAGCTCTAGTGAAAATGTCGTCGCGTTACAAATAAACGATAATATTGATGCCTCTACTGGTCCCTGGAGGAATTCATGATGCTTTACATGTGCCGGTGAGGGTGTAGACATCAAATGTTACATACTATAACCATGAATGATAAAACAAACCCCCGTTCCATCTCCTTCCACTTCTTAGAAGTACATAACAGGAAGTGCTCAAGTCATACAAGATTGGACCTATTATCAGAGACTACATAAAATTGTTGGTTATGGATATACAATCTATTACATCCACACATTTTTGGCATGTGTGTTTTAATACCAAATGTTGGAAATCTCACCATAAAGGAAGCATAGAAGGCTGGTAAAAAATGTGTTACATGAAAGCAGCTTTTTATTCGGTATCTTCAACATAAGTGACACCTGCCTGCTATCGATTTACTGGAGATAAATTATAGACAATCTTACAAGTTTTATTACGTCTGCCAACTACTTTGTTTGCATCTTAGCTGGGCAATAAATCATTGTTTCAGAGAGTTATTACAAATAGTTTATCAACATCCACCCAATCACACTCTGTAGATTATACATTTAACTTAAAGTATTAAACACAACTTACTCTGTTACCATGCAATTTACAAGTTGAAGCGATGTATAATTGTTGGTTGTTTAAAGGATATTAGTAAAAATGTAGCTAGTACCAATAAAAATGTACATCTTAAAAACAGACCTCTATAGATACCTCTGACGGGACTTCATCAACTGAATGAGTTTTCTTACAGTAAAGTTTTTTTTACTACAGCATCTACACAACCTTCTTGAAATCACAATAAATTATGTCAGACATTTTTCGATGGCTTCTCTCTTTCCTCCATACCCCGTCCAAGGAGTGACCGGTTCCTGCATCTTCAGTACGCCTTGTTACATCCAATACCTTATTCTTTTGTACCCCCTTACTGATCGGTACCTTTCAAAAAGGCCCCTTAGATGTGTTGTCAGCTACATGGCTATCCCAGTGGGATGCAACCATGAAAGCTTCAAGTAAATCCTATGCGTTTGGTTAATCAGAATCACTTTCCCTTTGGACATGGTTTTGAATGTGACTGGTTAACTCTGCATACCCTTTTAGAATGGAATATGTAGCTGTATTCACACATATACAGCCAAACCTTAGGTAGGGAGATAGAGATTATATATATTTTTTGCATACTTACGAATCAGCCAGAACAATCCTTGTGCGTGTGACATTTTCTATGGTGAACTTGGTCTTCCCTCCTTTGCCTGCTATCCTTCCAATTGCTCGAGAGAGGTGATCTCCTTTCAAAGGTTTAACTTAAATAAAAAATAATTTTTACAAGTTACATAACTGAAGATAAATTACAAAGAACCATAAGAACAAGTTTAAGGTGAGATCTTTATAAAGCAATGACTAATTCATATTGTATCAGAGAGAAAAAAAAATGTGCAAATTTCACAAAATTCTTATTCTAAGAAGTGTGATACAATACACTTAGTGTCTGCCATCACCACAGTGTGTAGAAGAATCCCAATAGACTGTCCCAACTGGGTGTATGCATTTTTAGCACTAACCAACTAAACCACTGTGCTAGAAATTATAATAGCAGACTGTGACCATACCCACCTCCCTCCTATGCCGTTTTGGGGGGAGGATCAAACCATCTAAAAACAGTCTCCGTTTTACACAAACTTCCTGTAAAAAATTTACATTTTATTTCTTTATAAAAACTTGTTTTAGCACTTTCTGGGCATGAGAAGGCTGTTACTAGAAGCCACCAAACATATACACATACATACATACATACAAAAATAAAGTAATTTGCTTTTATTACTGCAGAAAGTTTCATAGTAAAAAAAAAAAAAAAAAAAAAGATAGACTTGTTAAATACTTCAACAATTAATATGCAGATATGTGCTAGATTGATAGTATAGATAAAACATTCTTGCATCATCCCCAAGTGCACATTTATGTAAAATAAGTAGCTCTATTACTTACAGTAGTGGTAGAAGAAATGCTGGTCACAACTAAACATTCTCATCTTAAAATGTGAATATGATTCTCTCATGTTCTAAATAAGAAATGAGCAACCTGTTCCATTTAAATGGCCTATTAGGCAATCTCTGGGGGACTCATAGTTCTTTAGTTTTTAAAAGCAAACTGCTTTTGGAAAGGAATCAGTTGTTTAAAGAGGTATCTGCAGAGGGATACGCTCTCCTGCTCCAGAGAATAGAATGGGGGCCACTTGCTGCCCACCACGGTTATAAAATATTGAGCACGGCTCCTTTGTTTTTACATACAGTGCCTTGCAAAAGTATTCACCCCCTTGACTTTTTATCTATTTTGTTACATTACAGCCTTAAGTTCAATGTTTTGTTAATCTGAATTTTATGTGATCGAGCAGAACACAATAGTCTAAGTTGGTGAAGTGAAATGAGAAAAATATATACATAAAAATATTTTTTAGAAATAGAAAACAGAAAATTGGCATGTGCGTATGTATTCACCCCCTTTGTTATGAAGCCCATAAAAACCTCTGGTGCAGCCAATTACCTTCAGAAGTCACATAATTAGTGAAATGATGTCCACCTGTGTGCAATCTAAGTGTCACATGATCTGTCATTACATACACACACCTTTTTTGAAAGGCCCCAGAGGCTGCAACACCTAAGCAAGAGGCACCACTAACACTGCCATGAAGACCAAGGAACTCTCCAAACAAGTAAGGGACAATGTTGTTAAGTACAAGTCAGGGTTAGGTTATAAAAAAATATCTAAATATTTGATGATCCCCAGGAGCACCATCACATCTATCATAACCAAATGGAAAGAACATGGCACAACAGAAAACCTGCCAAGAGACGGCCGCCCACCAGAACTCACGGATCGGGCAAGGAGGGCATTAATCAGAGAGGCAGCACAGAGACCTAAAGTAACCATGGAGGAGCTGCAGAACGCCACAGCAGAGACTGGAGTATCTGTACATAGGACAACAATAAGACGTACGCTCCATAGAGTTGGGCTTTATGGCAGAGTGGCCAGAAGAAAGCCATTAAATTCAGCAAAAAAACAAAATGGCACGTTTGGAGTTTGCGAAAAGGCATGTGGGAGACTCCCAAAATGTATCGAGGAAGGTGCGCTGTTCGGACAAAACTAAAATTGAACTTTGCGGCCAAAGAAAACCCCATGTCTGGCGCAAACCCAACACATCACCCAAAGAATACCATTTTTTTTTAGCAGTCGGGACGGTGAAACTGGTCAGAGTTGAGGGAAAGATGGATGGTGCTAAATACAGGGATATTCTTGGGCAAAACCTGTACCACTCTGTGCGTGATTTGAGGCTAGGACGGAGGTTCACCTTCCAGCAGGACAATGACCCCAAACACACTGCTAAAGCAACACTTGAGTGGTTTAAGGGGAAACATGTAAATGTGATGGAATGGCCTAGTCAGAGCCCAGACCTCAATCCAATAGAAGATTTGTGGTCAGACTTAAAGATTGCTGTTCACAATCGCAAACCATCCAACTTGAAGGAGCTAGAGCAGTTTTGCAAGGAGGAAAGGGGAAAAATCCCAGTGGTAAGATGTGGCAAGCTCATAGAGACTTATCCAAAGCGACTTGGAGCTGTGATTGACGCAAAAGGTGGCTCTACAAAGTATTGACTTTAGGGGGGGTGAATAGTTATGCACATTGACTTTTTCTGTTATTTTGTCCTATTACAATCCATGTTAATTCCAGGTTGTGAGGCAACAAAACACGAAAAATGCCAAGGGGGGGGGGGGGCTGAATACTTTTGCAAGGCACTGTATATGTTTCCTATAGATGTACTTGTGCATATATCTTCAGGTCAAGAATTAAACATTTACAAAAATGTATATGAAGGTTTCCCTGTTTTTACATTTTTCTAATCTAACACTTACAGCTTATACCAGAACATGAATGGATTCATTACACACAGAAATGTATTTTATGGGCAAAAAAAACAAAAACAAATGGTTTCCACCCCCCCAAGTTGCTTATATAGGGCATGATATAGGGAATGATGAAACGTTAGGGTAAAAATGTTTGCATACAAAAACCGATTCTCTTTCAGATATTATAATAATAATAATAATAATAATAATAATAATAATATCATAACAATCCATGAAGCTTCAAAGCAACATTAAAGGGGCCAGACTATCTCAAACTTTAGAGCAACCAATCAAATAAGCTACGTACCGGAAAACATACAACAGTACTGATATATTCAAAAATCTATGAAGCCTGTAGATTTTGCACTTTGCCAATAGAAATTTTAATTTTAGAAGCACATAATGCAAGCTAGCTGATTTTACAACTGTAAATGTAAATTTGTGCTAGAAAATACAAGCAATAAATGATTGAATCAAATCGCTGCTTACAGTCTATCCAGTGACAAACTCCATGCAATCTGCTCCATCTCAGATCAGCAATCCACCAATAGCCATACTCCTTCTGGAGCGCTACCTTGTCGTCGTGAAGTGGCTTGTGTACTTCAATGAAGCTGTGAGCTATACCATGTAGGGTCACTCAAGATGTTCAGGTCATAGAGAGGTCAGACAAATACCATTCCACTGGAAAAGGAGGTGGGACCCACTCCAATAAAAAACACACACCTTATGAATAAGCACAACCAGAGATAGTGGTTGTGCCTTGTGTACTGCAGTTCATAGGGTCGCAGAGAATCAGGCACGACTGAACAACCACCTGTACTTGGGCATATTTTTACCTGCAGCCATGCATTGCAGACTCAAGTCATAAAGTAATTAACAAGTAATATTCACTGTACATAGATCACCTACTTTTTAATAACCACAACAAGTCAACTTACCATCCGTGACTTCAAATGATTCCAAAAAAAGGTCGTCCAGCCGAACCAAAGCTAAAGCATCCTGTAAAAAGAGAAGGTTCATAAATAAACAAAAAACTTTCCAAATAATCATCAAGGACAGAAAGTAAATAGAAACAAGAAATGGTGGTTCGTAATAAGGACATTCATTTTTCAAAGCTTGTGGCCCAAACAACAACACAGACTAACGGGGTAAGATGGCTTTCAATATGCTAGAGCACTTCAGTCCTGGAGGGCCACACACAAGCCTGGATTTGAGGATGTCCCTGCTGAATACAGGCAAGACTATCGCTTCTTGGGTCATCCTGACTAACTCACCTGTGCCAGAAAGGATATCCTCAAATCCAGGAACGAACTTGCCCACTCCGGTGCTAGAGGCAACTTACACGTTTAAAGGGCCATGTCTGGTTTTAGCTCCACAAAGTTCCTTTAATCCAGGGATAGTCAACATAAGGACAAACAGAAGTATAGCATATAATTGTTGTGGATATACGGGCCGTTGGTCACGCTTTGCGAGCCAAAGGTGCGCATTGCACTGCTCGCCGCGCAATTGAGGCATGCAGGACTTAGGTCCGAAACCCATATATACACTGTGCGCCTCACAAAAATCTGACTTTAAAAATTGGCAAACCACGGAACTGGCTAGACCTCAAATTCACTTACACACTCACAGCACAGGGGGAGAGCCAGGAAGCCTGCGAGTGAGGTTGCAAGTTCATTTGAGGCATATTTTCGATTGTGAAAAAACGACAAATCGCCTAAGCAAGGAAAAAAATGGCTGCCGAAAAAAAAACGCAACAACGAAAACGAGGCTGAAGGACGTAATAACAAGCCGTAAGCAGTAACACTTGGTGAAAGACAGTAACACTTCATCCAAGCCACTAACATTTAACACAAGGTAGTAACACTTAACCCAAGGCACTAACACAACCAAACACTAACACTTCAGTGCGAGGCCTATATAAACTACACAGGGGGAGGCTTGCAATGAGCGCTGAATGTAATCATTGCAATGTAGGAAAGCTGCGACTCGCGATGAGCGCCAAAAGGTGCTCAGAGGGCCCATAGCCTCACATTGTGTGTCAAACAGCATTGCCAGGCTTACAATTTTACTCCCATCAATCTTTAATTGTTCTTATATGAAGTCATGAATATTTTTTCCCCATTATGAGACAATTGCCAACTTTTAAAAATGGGGTAATTTGTTTGCTTTCCTCTGGATCAATATGAACAAATTCACTAATT